>ML776891.1:1320426-1348784 GCA_009831015.1 Picea engelmannii | reverse complement strand
AAATCCTCTTCAAGCTCTCCAACTTTGCTCCAACTTTGCTCCAACACCAACACCAAGCCAAAACCAAGAGCTCCTTCCCTCTCCACTCCAACTCAAAGATGAAACAATGAGGAAGAAGAGGGAGAGATTGTGCTTTATCTCCCTTCTCTAACCCTAAAAATGCCCTAGGGCCCACGCACAAAGCCAAAAAAATAAAAAAAAAAACCAAAAAAAACAAAAAAAAACAAAAAAAAACTCACTTTTTCGGGTTCATTTTCGGGGAGCGCCCGAGTGCGTTTGGGAGCGCTCCGGGGCTTCGGGAGCGTTGGCTGTAGGTTAGGGAGCGTGGGCGGGAGCGTTTCGGGAGCGAGCGGGAGCGTGGCAGTTCGGGCAGCGGCAGGGAGCGTGGTTTGGAGGACGGGAGCGCGGTTTGGGAGGGTCGGAGCGCGGGAGGGAGCGCGGTTCGGGGACGCTCCCGCTCGGAGCGTGCTTCGGGGTTCCGGACCGGGGGGGGGACGCTTCGGCAAGCCTGGATCACGGCTTGGAACGCTGCAGCCTCAGAGGAGGGGGAGGAATTTCCCCCTCATGGATCCATGTCTAGAAGGGACAAACTAGCAAAGGAGGCAACTAGATTGAGTAAGAGAGGGCTAGGGTTTCAATGGGGAGCACAAGAGGTCGAGTAAAAAACTCAAATAAGATTGTATTTGTTATAATATACAACCAATCATATTTCTATAGGGACAAATATATCCAGTTCCCTTCGTCAAAGATCTTATTGTCCTTCAATTGTGGGATGGAGTAGGGGCATTATGGGTAAAAAGTTTATTTTAGTAATTAGTGGCGGTATGATTATTAAGTTTTGAGAGTTTTCCATCTTAATTTCTTTTTGATCCCTCTTGGTGTTTAATAGATTTGGAGTGAAGATGGATCTACATTGGTTTATACATAAGTTGAGGTAGGGTGCTTTCCACAATAGGTTTTGAGACTAAGTGTAAAAGGTCAGGCTTAGCAAAACCTACACATATAATACAATAGAAGGTTTGCCATGGCCGAAAGTGAAGATTACACTATTTTCAAAATCCCTCCTTAATGGCAAATCTCTCACACCAATATAAATCCACAAGATGGTGAAGGTGGTCTTTGGCAAAGGTTTTGTGAAGATGTTGGCAAGTTGGTTTGTTGAGGTACAAAGATTGGCACAAGAATGGAGGTGCCAAATATAGTGCATATGTATTTCAATGTGCTTTGTTTTCTGAGATCCACATGATTACGAACAAGTTGAATGGTGCTTTGATTGTCTCAAAATAGAGTGGTGGGGTCTTTTTGAAGAACACCTAACTATTTAAGAAACATCTGCATGGGGTGCTTCTCACTAAGAATGGCACTGGCATATTCGACTTTTGTGGAGGAGAGACTCACAACTTGTTGCTTTTTGGAACACTAAGAAATTGGTCTAGAACTAAGAGTAAATAGGTACCTTGAAATGGATCTTCTCCCATCAAGATCAACATCAAAGAAGCCTTGAAGAAGAATGGGGGTGCTAATTGAGTCGTGGATGCCCATGTGAGTGGTGCCTTTATGTTAGTGCAAAATTTGTTTGGTAGCCTGCCAGTGACTCTTGTGAGGCTTCTGCGTATACTTGGTGCACATGTTGAAAACAAAGGTTATTTCTGGTCGAGTATGAGTAAGGTAGAGTAGACTATCTACTAAAGATTGATAGATGGTAGCATCAAATAAGGGAGAAATACAATTGGCCTGAAATTAAATCCCAAAAGAAACAATGGTGTGAATTGTTGATATTATTGTAGCTGCGGGAGGTATTAACCTTCATGTGTAACCTTTAACGAGACAAGAATATTTCGGGAAGCAAGAGAAACCCTAAAATGTTGGATAATAACCCTAGGAGACAAGTCGACTCAAGAGAATATTTAATATTGAGTTATTAGCCTCCAAAAAGAGAAGTCGGCCCAGTCAAGTGAGATAGAGCAGGCGCTAGAGCTCATTTGTTACTCTCACATTGACAACTGCATAAGACCAGTGGTGCGCAAGTTTGGAGAGAGAGTGCAGTTGCAGCTGCTGCAACTGGCATTTTGGTTTTGGTTTGGATTTTCTCTTGGTTATGGTTTGGACTTTCTGCTTGGTCTTTGGTTATTCTTTCTTGGTGCGCTAGCCTTGGAGAAAGGTGCGCTACCTTGCTTGGCTATTGGATTGCTTCCAGAATTATTCTGTCTGTCAAGGTTAAGGTGCTCGGGGGTGGCCTTTGTGCCTATGGTGAAACGAGCACACCTATTTTTCTAACATGAACAAGCTTAGGATTCTCAATCTTGAAGTGTTGTAGAAGGTCCAACGCATATTGAGGCTAAGAGAATGGAATCCCAGAGGAGGACTTCAGTGATTTGATTTCCCAAAAAATAGTGAAGTAGGTCAAAAACAATCATCTCAAAGGGGTCTTGAAGCTGTAACTTTAGTTCCTTGACCATGGATGGTGAATTATTGTTCATGATGAAATCATCAACATAAAGCACAATAACGAGGGTTTGATCATAATTATGGTGAATATAACGATCATGATTGAACCTCATAGTGGGAGAAACCATAATTGAGAAAGGTGTGGATTTTTTGACATCAAGCTCAAGGTGCTTGTGTAAGCCCATACAGAGATTTCTTGAGTTTGCAAAGCAATGGTATAGGCCCATCTTGAACAAATCTTGGTTGTTGTTGCATATATATTTCCTCTTGAAGGTCTCCTGAGGAAAGGCACTTTTGACATCCATTTGATGAACCTCCCAATTTAGTGAAACAACAATCACTTCCCCCTAGAATTTAAGTTCCATTTGCTTAGAGTGAAGCATACATTGAGCCATCTCCATTATATCTATATTCTTTGGTTCAACTACTCAATTTTGCTGTTGAGTGTCGGGAACAATGCTCTACCAAGGGATGCCATGAGATTTGAGGAATGTTTGGAAATCGCTGCCTATATATTTTACTCCAGAATTAGTGTTGATATGCTTAATCCTTTTCTCACTTATACTTTCCACTAATGATTTGGATTCTTTGAATTTTCCAAAACCTTCATCCTTGGATTGAATGATGGAGATCCAAAAGAAGTGGGAGATATCATCAATGAAGGTAAGGAATTGTACTTGGCTCCCCCAATTTCTCACTTATATTCTCCACTAATGATTTGGATTCTTTGAATTTTCCAAAAACCTCATCCTTGGATTGAATGGTGTAGATCCAAAAGAAGTAGGAGAAACCATCAATGAAGGTAAGGAAGTAATTAGCTCCCCCAAGAGAATGAGTGGTCATAGGCCCGCAAATGTCACTATGAACTAACTCAAGATGTCGAGGTGCTCATCTTGCATTAAATGCTTTAAAACTCAGACTCAAACTCGAAATCAACCAAGGGTCAACTCAGACTCAGATTCAGACCAGTTTGAATTTTATGACTCAGTTTACTAAAAATACATAAAATATTAAAATTTTAATGAAAAATATTTTAAAGATTTCAAACCATGATTCCAAACCATTAGGGACAAAATATACAAAGTTTTCTCATGTATATAACATGTAAGGGTGAATATATCAAAATGGGATTGAGTGCAATAAATATCTGAAACAAAATACATAATCAATGAGGGTCTAAATGGCCTCTAGAGTAAAAAAACAACATGCTACAAGCTACTAGCCTAGTACATATCATTGATCAACATGATCAATCATCAAACTCGTGAGATCAATGGACATAAAGATTTGGTCAACAACTACCCCAAACTTGCAGATGGGCTATAGCCGACTAATTTAGATGCGAATTCCATTGCAAACAACACACAAATGCTTAATGAGAGGAGTGTGAGGCAAATAGGTGGGGTAGGGTCTCTTTGTAATGAGGTTATAAGGTTTAGGGTGATTGAAATTAGCTATTAGATGTAATTTAAAAATAAATAAATAAAGTTTACCCTCAAAATATGTGTCGCGGATCTGTAGGGTACGACTCGACTGAGTAGGTATGAACTTGGCCAAGTCGGATTGGTTGGTACTGAACCGGGCGAGTTCAAGTTTGAGTTGACCGAGTTTTAAAATCTTGCTTGCATTGTCCTTAGGAAAGGACTCTTGATGATGTTTCCCCAACTGCTCTCTTCACAGACACCACCACTTGGTGGTTCAATCTATGGAAGATCTTGAGCGATTTGAGCGATCTATAGATGACTCATATGATGCAAAGATCGAAAGCTTGTATGCCCCAAACATTAATGCCATAACACAATGGTGTTGTCGATAGTGGTTGCCATATCAATAAATCCTTTTCCTTTCGTGGAAGAAGGAGACTCCACCAACTTGTACATATGATCTATTTCATCACTATGACATGAGGCAACCACTTTAAAACCATTATCTATGCCCTTTATAACTCATCGATCAGAGAAAAATTTGACCTTTTTGTTGGTGTGAGAGATGTGGTAAATAGAAAGAAGATCGGGTCCAACTCTTAAAACATGAAGGACTTCTCCAAACATGGCGGTGTTAATGACGATATTGCCACACCCTGAAACTTGTAAGGGTGAGTTATCACCAATGATCACTTTGTCTCCACTGTGCTACAGTTGATAATTAGAGAGGATGTGTAGATGCTTGGTTATATGCCTAGTAGCTTTGGAGTCAATGATCCTTTCCTGTGAAGTGGAGGACCAATATGTGGAGTGCACAACCATATGTGCATTGTAAGATGAGTCCATTAGTTTCAACAACAATGCAAGGAAGGAGCCTTCATAGGAAGAAAAAGTGAAGTCTTTAGAAGTTTTCCTTGATAGACCTAGAGAGAATGAGAGGTACCGACGTCTTTTGAAAAAAAATCTATAGTGTGCTACCTCTTGTTACAAAACAAAGGAAGGAAGAGTTCAATGAGCTTGAAGGAGGGTTTAAACCCTAGGAAACTCTAGTAAAAGAGGCTATGGCCTTGAAGGAGGGTTTAAACCCCAAGAAACCTAGAAAATAAGTGATGGCCTTGAAGGAGGGTTTAAACTCAAGGAAAAACCGAAGGAAATCCTAGAAAAAGAGATGATCCAAAAAACTCGAGTTCTGCATTTGCAAAGAAGCTCTAAGTGATGCCTCTAACCAAAAATATTTTAGATCAACTAAGGTACTGATTTTCTTGCAGTTCTTGATTAAAGGTCAAAATTACACAAGTTTCTTGCTTTTTGCCTCTTCTTCCTTGCTTTGGTTTTGTCATCCTTCAATTGTTATTGCTTCATTGAGAAGGGTCCTTAGTCTTCAATTTGCTGCCCAAAGCCTTGCAAAAATTGGGCCTTGACCCTTTTATATGATTCTTGGTAAATAATGTTATATTCATTCAATCTCCATTCATAGGATCCACCTCCTTCTGAACTTCTCAATTCTGTACGAAGCACCCAACGAAGGAACAACCTATTGTAGTGGGAATTGAATTTTCGTGAGTAGCAAGCAATTAGCCATTGTGTTTTTCTCATTCTCTTGTCCCTCCTAGTCTGAGTTCTCTCGTTTCGTCCTAGCTCTTTGGGATTCCCCTGTTGGTTCACCACAATGAGGACTAATTACTCTTTGGTCTACCTGTCCTCCCAACTCGTCCCTCACTCCCTCTTGAATTTCCCGACCTCCCTTTGCTCTCTCTTATATTACTTGAGCTCCACTTGATCCCTTCTGTCTTCCTGACCTCCACTTGTTCTCTCTTGGCTTCCTCGACCTCCCCTTATGCCCTCTTGCATTCCTTGACCTACTCTTGCTTGCTTCGTCTTGACTTCCTCGACCTCCTTGTTCTCTTCCACCCTTGTCCCAACCCTTCTTATCCTCTTTCCAGCTCTACCCCTGCCCCTATAGCCTCATGGTGCCTTTGACCACCCTTAGTCCTCTTAGATTTCTATCTTGCCCTTTGTCTTCACCTTGAGCCTCTTTCCCTCATGCGACCCTATCTTGTCCCCCTAGAACTACCTCGACCTTGTCCTGGGCCATGCTCTCTCTATCCTGAACCCCCTGCCCCTATCCAACCCCATTCTGTGAATTTTCTCTAAACCCAACAAATAAACCAAAATCTTTTTTTGATTTTTAGTTGCAGCTAGGTTATTATCACAAGTAAAATTTGCACAACAGAAAATTAGTATCCGGGAACTTATTAGTAGAAGAAAACAACAATCACATCACATATACACAAATATTTTTGGACAAATAGTCCATGGAAAAACCCCAGAGGGAAAACCAATGCAACAAATTTGTGGATTTTATTATTAGCAACAAAAATATGGAGATCTCTTACAAAGAATTTCGACCCTGCCAAATCACTGAGTAAACCCTCAGCTTTTCACTTCTACAGCATAAGTACGACCTCTCCCCTCGTCCTTGAACTAGAACGACTCAGTATTTGCCTCTGCTAGAGCCTTTGCGTAATGTACGGCCCTTGCGTCACCCTGTATGATGACTCTTAGATCTGAAGGTAGTGGTCTCTGCCAAGCTGAAAAAGTGTGCCAATATCCCTTGACGAATCCTCCTATCTCTCCCTGCAATCTCTCTCCAATAAACCCTAGGCAAACCCCTTCACTCCAATGAAGTTTGCCCTCTCTCTCAGATGACTAGTACGCCCCTCTAGCCAAATTGATTTCTTTATACTTCCATGAGCAAGTGAAACCCTATTCTCATAAGGATGGAGGGCTGAGATTAATTCTCCCTCACTCTCCAAGATGGATGGCTAAGATTAAAACAACCATCACTTAAATAATTTTTCACTTTAACCTTAGAAAAGGTGCTCAATAAAGTCAACTGAAGAATATAGCACATCAACAGTCCTTTTCCTAAGTTAGACTTAGGGAAAAGTTTAATTAATCAACTTGACTAATGTTTCATTGTCCCCCACCATGCTAGGATGCTGCAATGTGTGGAAGACCTTCCTTGCTACATTTTCAACACTTCCTCTTAGTGAGGAAGGGATTCTGTCTCAACCCCATCCGATCTCTGAACTTTTCAAAGTTTTGTTTGCTCAGTGCCTTGGTGCAAATATCTGCCATCTGCTCATTAGTCTGTATGTAATCGAGCCTCACGGCTCCTCTCTATACACAATCCCGGATGAAGTGATACCAGATATCGACGTGCTTGCTACGATCATGAAACATCGGATTCTCAGAGAGCTTGATGCAACTTTGATTGTCACAGTGAATCACAATAGCCTCTAGATCCTGCCTGAACAATCCCGAGAGTAGCTTCCTCAGCCACAGTGCCTCACATGCTGCCAAGCTGGCAACCATGTACTATGCCTCAATAGAGCTTAATGCCACCGATCTCTGCTTCTTGCTAAACCAGGAAATGATGCACGATCCTGCTGAAACAACACCCCGAAGTACTCTTCCTGTCCTCTGCACATCCTGCCCAATTAGCATCTGTAAAGCCTGCTAACTTCACTCCATCACTACGCTCATGCAATAACCCGTACTCCACTGTACCTCTAAGGTAGTGAAGCACATGCTTCGCAACAATCCAATGTACTCTCCAAGGGTCCACCATGAATTGACTCAAAGAGTTTACTGCAAAACGGATATCTGGCCAAGTGTTGACCAGATACATGAACGATCCAATCAACTGACGATAGACAGTGGGGTCTACTGTCTTTGAATCTGATGCATCAATCTTCCTCCAGTTCGTGACTAGAGGCGTGGACATGGGCCTACAATCTGTCATCCTAAACCTATGCAAGATCTCCACTGTATACTTCCCCTGTCCCAAGAAGAAGTGCCCATCCTGCTGCCAGACCTCCAGACCAAGGAAGTAATGCATCAACCCAAGGTCTTTCATCTCAAACTCACTTGCAAGATCTGTCTTGCAATCTGCTATCAACTGCTCCTCCCTTGTCAGAAATAGGTCATCTACATACAACACAAGTATGAGAGGTGCCTACCCTGCAAGAAAATACGGATTCGGGTCTGCCTCGCTCTGTTGGAAACCTATCTCTCTCAAGTAGCTGTCAATCCTCGTGTACCAAGCTCGAGGTGCCTGCTTGAGCCCATACAAGGCTCGCCTCAATCTGCAAACATGCGTCTCTTTGGCATCGACCTCAAACCCCTTTGGTTGCTCAACATATACTTCCTCCTCAACAAATCCATTGAGAAAGACAGTCTTCACGTCCATCTGGTGAATGCGCCAACCCAACTCTGCTGCTAAAGAAATAACAGTCATGATCGATGAATATCTGGCTATTGGGGCAAATGTCTCCTCATAGTCAACTCCCTCTCCCTGTGGAAACCCCTTGGCCACGAAGCACGCTTTGTACTTATCCACGCTTCTGTCTAGTGCATGCTTGACCTTGTAGATCCACTTGGATCCAACCACCTTCTTCCCTTCTGGCCTAGGCACCACCTCCCATACATCATTTTTCATGAAGGATGCATACTCCTCCATCATGGCCTCTTGCCACACTCCATGTTGTGCAACCTGCTCACAAGTGGAAGGCTCTGCATCAATAAGTTGTGTCATTAATGCCATGTACCTAAGTCTCTTTGGTGGTTTACTTTGTCTGAAGTCTCTCTCTGGAAGCCTTGCTGGTCTAGAATCACTGACTGTGGACTTGTACCACTTAGGCCGTGGCCTAGTGTCTTGCTCCTATGGAACTGCATCACTCTCCTCCTCCTCATCATTATCTGGCTCCTGATGATCCTGTCCAACAGTCTCCCTCTCAACACCTATACCTGTACCAGTACTCTGTGTCTGACTCTGTGATCTTGTGCTCTGACCTTGTGCCTTCTCAGCCTTGACTCCTGAGTCTTGTCCCTGCTGGTCTTGTGTTGGCAAGTCTCTAGACCTCCTCAATGCATGCTCCTCCTCGAATTGTACATCCCTACACACTATGATCTTCCTGCGTGCTGGCACAGAGATCCTGTAGGCTTGGAAGCCTCGCTGTATCCAACAAGCAACCCCTTATCCGTTGTGGGTTCCAACATTGTCCTCTTCTCCGAAGGGACGTGACAGTAACATACGCTGCCTCGGATGCGAAGATGAATCACATCTGGTTTGGTACCTGTAAATACCTCCTCGGGTGAACTTCCCCAGAACTGTGTGGGGAGTCCTGTTCTGTAAGTATACAATAGTGCGACTAGCCACTGCCCATAAAAACAGTGGCAAACCTTGATCATGAATCATCACTCATGCTGCTCCGATTACAGTTCCGTTTTTTCTCTCGGCCACTCCATTCTGTTGAGGATTGTAAGGAACTGTGAATTCTTTCTTCATCCCCGTTGCTGCATAATAATCCACAAACTCCTTGGATGTGTACTCACTCCCGTTATCAGATCTCAAAACCCGAATCTTCCTGCCAATTTGGTTCTCTACTAGAGCTCTGAACTCCTGGAACCCGTTGAAGACCTCATCCTTGGCCTCCAGGAAGTAAATCTAGCTCTTCCTGGAGTAGTCATCTATGAACAAACAAAATATTTGAAGCCACTCACTGACTCCACGCTCATTGGACCACATATGTTTGACTGAATCAAATCCAATACTCCCTTGGACCTGTGCTCGCTCAGTGGAAATGGTCTTCGGGCATATTTTCCCATTGCACAACCCTTGCAAGGGTTAGGCTTCTCTGCTGTGAACTTAGGAAACCCTATGAGTGCCTGTCTCAAGTGCTCCATTGCACCAAAGTGTATGTGCGCCATCCTCCTATGTCACAATTCTCCCATGTCTGTGGTTGTACCGACCGATACTCTCCTTGGCAGAAACTGAAGCTTGTAGACCTTCTCTTCTCGAACCCCAATCATCCTGTACATCTTCTCGCTTGACCTTGCTGGCATGACGAACACCCTTCCCTTACGGAAGTTGACCTCATACCCTTTATCCTCTAGAGCAGAGACTAAGATGAGGTTCTTTGTCAACCCAGAACATATAGTACGTCAACAAACCGGAGTGGTTTGCTTGACTCCCTCTGAAACAAAACTGTGCCAACCCCTTGCGCCTTGTAGTGCCTGTCATCTCTGAGCTCTATAACCAGATTCACTCCTCCCTCCTGTAGTCTAGGGAAAAACTCCTTGCGCCCTTTCATGTGACAAGATGCTCCATTGTCAACAAACCACATGTCTGAGACTGCTGCGCTAGACATACAAGCTGTGAAGCAAAAATCCTCCTCGAAGCTTTTGGCAAACTCTTCCACCGCTGCAGTGGCTGCCATCTGCGGTTGGTTCTTCTTCTTCTTCTTCTCTAGACACCATGACACTGGAAACATTTGACATTTGAGAAGTCAATGTTCTTCTTTCCACCCTTCTTTTTCTTATGCTTGCCCTTGCCTCTGCTCGCAAGAGCCAACCCTTCTTCATCCACAATTTGTGGTGAAGATGAAGATCTCGAATGACCAAGTTTGATCTCCTCCTACACAAAATCATCCCATAACCGTTGCCAATCATGGAGTTTCTCCCAAGCTACAACTCCACGCACGAACATATCCCATGACTTCGAAAAGCCATTCAGTGCCACATGCACTAACTCAGAGTCTTCAATCTTCTCACCTACTGCTGCTAGCTCTCCCTGATCTGTGTTAGTCAAGTAAGGTAGTGAACCACACCTTCCCCCTTAGCCATCTTGGTACTTCTCAATCTCTCCCGAAGCACCATTACCCTGTTTTCATTTTTACTTTGGTAAAGGTCATTCAAGGCAGCCCACATCCCTCCTTAGTGCACTTTTTCCCGGTGAGATGAGGGATTATGTGATCCTTCACCCCATCAAGGAGTATGCTCTTTGCTTTTACTTCACCCTTCTTCCAGGCTACCAATAAAGCTGCATCTGTAGGAGTTGCAACCTTATCATCAACATGGTCAAGGACATCATTGACATCCAATATCATAGTTACCTTTTCCTTCCAAGTGGCAAAGTTTTAAGCACCCTAAAGCCTATCTTCCATTCTCAAGGTCATGGCCATTTCTGAAAATGATTCTGTGCTGCAGATCTGACACCATGTGAATTTTCTCTAAACCCAGCAAATAAACCACAATCTTTTTCTGATTTTTAGTTACAACTAGGTTATTTTCACAAGTAAAATTTGCACAACAGAAAAGTAATAACCAGGAACTTAACAGTAGAAGAAAACAACAATCACATCACATATACACATATTTTTGGACAAATAGTCCCTGGAAAAACTCCGGAGGGAAAACCAGTGCAACAGATTTGTGAATTTTATTATTAGCAGCAGAAATATGGAGTTCTCTTATAAAGAATTTTGGCCCAGCCAAATCACTGAGTAAACCCTGAACTTTTCACCTCTACAGCATAAGTACGACCTCTCCCCACGTCCTTGAACTAGAATGACTCAGTATTTGCCTTTGCTAGAGCCTCTGCGTAGATATACGGCCCCTGCGTCACCCTGTATGGCGTCTCTCAGATCTGAAGATAGTGGTCTCTGCCAAGCTGAAGAAGTGTGCTGATATCCCTTGAAGAATCCTCCTCTGTCTCCCTGCTATCTCTCTCCAACAAACCCGAGGAAAATCCCTTCACTCCAATGAAGTTTGCCCTCTCTCTTAGATGAATAATACACCCCTCTAGCCAAATCGATTTCTTTATACTTCCATGAGCAAGTGAAACCCTAATCTCATAAGGATGGAGGGCTGAGATTAACTCTTCCTCACTCTCCCAGATGGATGGCTAAGATTAAAACATCCATCACTTAAATAATTTTTCACTTTAACCTTAGAAAAGGTGCTCAATAGAGTCAACTGAAGAATATAACACATCAACAGTCCTTTTCCTAAGACTTAGGGAAAAGTTTAATTAATCAACTTGACTAATGTTTCATTGTCCCCCACCATGCTAGGACGCTGCAATGTGTGGAAGACCTTCCTTGATACATTTTCAACACATTCAACCCCTCTCCCCACCCAATTATCACAATAGGAAACTATCTTAGGAGATGGGTTTTGTGATGGTGGTTTTCCTCCAATTTTTGGTTGCTTTTCTCTAGTAAAGGCCAGAATGAAGGGTAGAGGAGGCAAAGGTAAGATTTACAATTCAATTGTCACCTACTTTGAAGACTAACCTCCCTCTTTAGCACATATCTCTATCATTAAAACAATTTTGACAAGATTGGTATCGATATAATAGACCATGTAAAACAAAGGATATACAAACAAAAATGATAGCACTTATTCATTAACTATGAAATGCATTTTCATGATAGCATTAATCTCCTTCATAGAGTTGCTTGACCTAACTACCTAATCTAACTACCTTACATTAATAACTTGATTGCCGGTTTTGTGATGGTACCACATTAGTTGCCCATTCTAGTTGGATTGGAAAGGTTGGAGAAGGGAAATAATCCATAATTAGTCTTCACATCATCATCTTAGGTCTTTTCGTCTTCAATGGACCTCTCTCTTTTTGCCCATTTGGAGTTGCTCTCACAAACTTCTATTTGCTTAGTAGTTTTCTAGACAGCTCATGGGATCTTCCTGCTTAAGTAAGGAGGACTCCCCGCACCATGCAATTCCATCATGGTTTGAAAAAGATTTGCTCAACTCCTTGGTCCCACGCACCTCAATTATGAAGAGAACAAGTTCAACCCCTTTGAGTATGATACTCGCCGTGTAGTTCCTCCTCGCCATGGTCCTACTACATTGGTGCTTTTCCTCCTTGACTTTCAACTTACTTTTATTGGTTTTGTTCTTAAGAAGGGAGGCCATCCAACGATTTTCTGGCATTGGTTCAATCAGTGCATTTTTAATAGGAATATGGGTCCATAGTATATACCAATACCCCAACCACACAAAGATCAACGGTTTTTTTGTACTTTGTTGGAAGTTGTGTACCCCCAAATCCAAAAGAAATCGGGAACAATTTGCTCTAAACAGGGAGGAATTGATGAAATTTAGTGTAGTGAACATGTATTATATTTATGCTTTACACTTTTGTACTTAATATATTTTATACTTTTGGGTGACTTGGTCCAAATTGATCACTCACTCATTGTATTGTATTTTATTGGAGACCTGGTCAAACTTGATTACTCCCTACAGTTTTGTACTCCTATATATAGATAATACAAATTAGTGTGCAGTGTGTGTGTACAGTTCCGGCAATTCTCTCTTCTACTTGCACACTTGCTCTCTTTTGTTTTCTTGTTCATATCTTTCTTCCGTTGCTAGTGTTGCGCCCATATCACAGTGTCTCTCATGACCCACCTTTTCCTGTCATTTGTTGTGGGTAATAGGGCTGTTTCTATTGAAGTGTCTGGGAAATAGCCTGAACTAGAAGCATTCTGAGAAATATTTCTATTTGCTTCCCTTCCATTTCTAGGCTTTTTCAGGTTTCCAGAACGTTCCTCCCAGAAAAGAGGGGTGCGCTCCCTGCTATGTAGACTTGCTCACTAGTTACCTAACATTGACTCTCTAATCAAAATATCCTAACTGAGTCCAAATAAGAGAACATCGGATTAGGGAGAACATGGCCATTTTGTGATAGTGCAGTTGAAGTTCTATTTGTGCATGAAGGAACTTGTGAGTAGTGAGGACAACTATATGTTGAATGTTTTGTTGAACTCATTTATGAGTCTGAATAATGATGTGATATGTGCTATATTTGAAAATTTGGCAATGTAGAATCTACTATCTATACATTAAGTGATTTGCTTATCACTTTATGTATTGAAGAAGTTAAATCCCCATTCTTCTCGATGGAAATTTCCTTTTTCATTTTCCCAGGTTTCCTTGTGTCCGAGCATTTCCCCATTTTTTGTCATTTCCAATAGATGTCTACTTCCAACTTTTCAGACCAATGTAGACGTTAATTGATCCTGTTTCTGGAAGCTCAATTCTTATGTTCCTGTTTCCTGTTTGCAGCATGTGGGGATACATTACTAATAAGTGATTGCTTGGTCGAGTTGGTCAAGGACTCAAGCTACATTGTATATTGTCTCTAATAGCTCTTTTTTAATTAGTTTTGGATATAATCTAAACCATCATTGACTTGATCTTTTCATTTAAATATTTTTGGATGTACAAAAGGAAATGATCTGATTCCAAATGCTCTCCAAGCGTGGGCCCAGAAGTCCCTAATGAAATTGCAATTGTTTTGGGGATCTAGACCGTCTCCTCTGATTCACAAAGCACATGCCTATTTCGATATTCTTTTCCCATTTTCTTGAGATTTTCCTGTATTAGAATTTTATTGTGGGTAAAAATCCACAGAAACATGTTTGTTTTTTAAACAGCTATTGGTATCCAATATTCCTCCATATCCTGTCCAGGATAGAGGCGCCTCTTAGTCAAGGATTTAAAATCCTTTTTTGACAATGTAATTTCTTTTTTATTGAGGTTCAACATGATTTTTGCCTTCTTTAAAGTTTCGATGGCCAAGATTTATTTCCATCAGTTGCTTGCTGCTTTCAAGCAAAGGGGAAGGTTTATTCCAAATCACAATTGATATTCATGCTTGTTTCTTTAAGTGCTCCCTTTATTAGTTATTTGAATTTCTACACATTTGCTCAGATCTTCTACTTTAATGATTTGTTTTCCAGAGAACCAAGTTATGATATTGGAGAAATTTGGAATTCTTGCCAGGGGAGGCTAGCTCATTACAGAGCCATACAGTACCTCTCTGACTGTTCCAAATAAACCAGGAAAGCTAATTTTGTAAAAGAGGAAGACCTGGCTCTATGTTCCTCCATATGTTCAAAGTTCAAACCTTGTTTGGACACCACCCCTATTAAGAAGTTTCTAGGATTTTTACTTTCTTCATATTTCTTTGTAAAATAGAATATTGTAATTTGTACTACAAGTATTTTCGTTTTGTACCTAACTAATCCCCACACTAAGTTTAGTCTCTAGTTCTCCATCTCACCATCTGAGGTTTCTAATTCCAGTTCCTCCTGTCTCCTTCAGATGGCAAAATTTTGCCAACTTGATCAGTGAATACTTCTTATTTTCATATTATCGTCCATGTCAAAGGAAGGATCTTATAAGCTGGAGTGACTTCTCTAATTATGATATTGACTTCCATGTGCCTCAACAAGGATTGTATAAAGACTAGGGGATAATGGGCATCTCTTTGCCTCTTGATAATTGAAAGAAGTCAGATGGCCATCTTTCCTTTAACCCTTGAATCTTTAATAACTTGTAATAAACCTCTTTTTGTATGTGACATGTGGCTTGATAGCAGTTGGTTTGGAATCTGTCAGGAAGTAGGACTTTAATCCTTTTTTAATGAGGATTCAGAAAACCACATCTTTTCACACTTCCTCGTAAATTTCTTTCACAAGGGCTACATTCTGAATGTGGAAGATATTGCTCAGCATCTCTTCCTGCTCCTCACTCTTGTGACTTGTCAATGACCTATTATTTTAAGAGAAATGAAAAGTAATTTTTAACCTTGTATTCTAATTTTCTTTTCCTCACACGAAAGAATTTGTATTCCCATCTTTCTTCCTTAGCCACATCATTCTAGAGTTTAGGCACCATTTCTCTTCTTTGCAGTAAACAGACTCACTGTCTTAAACAGCCTTCTTTTTGAAAGAGAAGTTCATCAGATACACAATGATATCATCTATAAGCATGAATGGACGTCATTCTCTCTCCAGTAGATCTTTTCAAACATCAAGTTCTCGGGGTTTTGTTTTAGCCCAACCTTCTAGGTGGTTCCAAGGAAAATGACTGAGCCAGAGAATTGCTCTTCCTCCCACCATGTTTTAGTTAGTCAAAGAATTCCTTCCATTTTGATCCAGGTTGAACTTGAAAGGATCTTGGATTTTTTTTTTATTTTCTCCCTTTATTTCTAACAAGATAGTCCAATGATTTGATGTAGTTCCTTGGAGAACCCTGGATTTAAAAATCAGATGTTTCTTGAGGAAACTTTCACTAATAAAAATTGTCTTCCCTTCAGAACTTTTTTTCCTTTTGGCTCTAAAACCAAATTTAAGATAAGATAAGATCATTTTATTGATGTCCAACAATGACCAAAAGAGCGGGTCAATGGGACTAGGAGGTATTATCGATGATAGTAAACTATATGAGAGCCCTAGGTTACTTAGAAAACGTAAAATAAAGGAAAATGAGGATTAGCTCAATACATCAAAGAAAGAGAGATAGAAACATCTATAAGATGTCAATAGGATGAGATGAGGATGAAGTATTTGCCACTGTGTTAGTTTCCAAGAAGACTCGGATATACTATTTGATGATGTCCTTTGGGCAATGTCTAGGGTTGAGAGGACTCGGGGTTAGAATAATAGGTGTGCTCGTTTCACCGTAGACAATATAGCAATATTGTCACCCAACCATAGGCACAGAGGCCACCCCTGAGCACCTTAACCTTGACAGACAGAATAATTTCGGAATCAAACCCTAGCCAACCAAGATAGCATACCTCTCTCCAAGGCTAGCGTACCAAGCAGAAAGTCCAAACCATAACCAAGTAGAAAGTCCAACCATAACCAAAGACCAAGTCACCACTGCAGCAGCTGCAACTCTCCTCCAGTCATGTACACCACTTGTCCTTATGTAGTTATGAGAGTGAGTGTGACAAATGAGCTTTAGCGCCCTCTTATTTATAGTCCTCCAAGTGACCTAATTGGGCCGACTTCTATTTCTGGAGGATAATAATTTAATATAAATTATTATCTTGAGCCGACTTGTCTTCTAAGGTTATTTCCTAACCTTCTAGGGTTTCTCTTGCTTCCTGGAATATTCTATACTTGTCAAAGGTTACACGTAGAGGTTACTACCTCCCACAACTACTGTAATATCAACACTCCCTCCTAGCTAGGGAGGTATTAAAGGCAATGGTCTTGAGAACAAATAAACCATTCAATTGGTAGCATCATCGTAGCCACACAGACTATCTCATGATCAAATCACGAGCACCATCACCACTATCCAACTAGATAGTCTCTATGGCAATCAGAACAATGCCATACAATAGAACACAATTGTGTTTATTCATTGTTGTATACAACTACTATCCATTGATACACAACCACTCCTAGTAGCACAAGACTACTAACTAGTGACACATAATCACTACTAGTGGATCACATCCACCATAGTAGCATAAAACTACTCTCCAGAGACATACAGTGTCCACAACAATCATATCATTTGATATCAACAATCTCATGATACAAATTGAATCATCTGGGCCACTCTTCCACTCACATCTGTGAGATTTGGAAGAGCATTTGCCCTTGGAAAGTTAAACATCAGCCATGGGTTGTCTGGACTATTCTTCTCAAGCATAGAAGAATAATTGACCCTGATTTTTGAACCTGGACCATTCAACCTAACTCGACCATTCTTCTGGCACGATTCATAGTGCAACCTGGAGAGAATGAGTCTTCCCTAGGGAATGACTGTCCTTGATTGCTGAACCTGGACCATTCAACCTAACTGGGCCATTCTTCCGACACGATTCACAGTGCAACTTGGAGAGAAAGAGTCTGCCCTAGGGAATGACTCTCCGGATCATTTCCTACAGAAATGACTGTCCTGCACCAATGTCCTACATCAGACCATTCTTCGAAACTGCTCACAACTGTGAATTTCGAAAGATTGACTGCCCAGAGAGGCAGATCATTCTGCTTGACCACTTCTCAGAGTGACTGCCAAGGAGAATGACTGTCCTAGATCATTCCCCCACACCGACCACAAGGGGAATCGTTGTCTATGGTACATCAACAATCTGTCAGACCATGATTGTCCATTCTAGACCATTTTCCGAACTGGAAAATGACTGTCCATCAAAAATATTGGACCATTTTCTGGACTACAAAGTCACTGCCCAACTTGGACCATTTTCCAAACTGGAAAATGACTGTCCATCAAGAATCTTGGACCACTTTCCGGACTGGAAAGTGACTGCCCAACCTGGACCATTTTCCATACTGGAAAATGACTCTCCATATATCAATAACATAGTGCTCCCTCCCAACCTTGGGAGTAATCACTTCCCTTTCCAAAAAGGAAGTCATCTCCATGAGTCCCAACTTGTCCCTTAAGTACGCACTTTTCATCTGGATAGAGGCTTTACCAAAATATCTGCTATCTACTCATCAATGGAGATATATTGGAGAACTACTTCTCCCTTCTGGACTTTATCACACAGAAAATAATGCTTGATCTCAATGTGCTTCGACCTCTCATGGAATACCAGGTTCTCTGAGAGCTTTACACAACTCTGGTTATCACAATATATCACGGTCGATTCCAACACCTGATCAAATAGTCAAGAAATCGGCTTACGGAGCCACACTGCTTCCGTACACGCATCACAAGTTGCAATATATTCTGCTTATGCAGTACTGAGTGCAACAAACTTCTGTTTCCTGCTAGCCCATGATATCGTGGCAAAGCTCAAACTGAAACATATCCAAGAAGTACTTCTGTTATCTGCACTCCCTGCCCAATCTGAATTGATTAATCCATGTAGCTGTATATCATAACTCAAACCTCCCACGAAGATATTTCAAGGCATGCTTTGCAATTATTCAATTCTCATGGCTAGGTTCCATCTGGTACTAGCTCAACATGTTTACAACAAAGCAAATGTCTAGCCTAGTATTCATTGAATACATCAAGGAGCCAATCAATTAACAGTACTAGGACGGGTCTACTGGATCAGAGTCTCTCAACTTCTTCAGATCTGTCATCATGGGAGTTTGCCATGGATTTGTAATCCATCATCCCGGACTTCTGAAGAACCATTTCGATACACTTCCTCTGTCATAGGAAGTTTTCACCACGCTTTTGCTGTACATGAGAGGCTCTGCACCAGGTTTCTTGAATCCATACAAGGTCTTCTTCTATCTGCATACATGGGTCTCTTTCTGGTACACCTCAAAACCTTGAGGTTGTTCTACATATGCTTCTTCTTCAATTACTGTGTTGAGAAGAATAGTCTTTACATCCATCTGATGTAAACTCCACCCCATGTATACTGCAAGAGATATAATGGCTCAGCTAGAGGTGTATCTGGTTACCGGAACAAGCTATCATCATAGTCTTCTCCCTCCTTCTGGGAGAACCCTCTAGTTTCGAATCTCGCCAATTTCTCATTTTCTCACATATATTGTTCGTCATCACAACTTCTTTCCATTCCTTCTGTTTGATTGCTTCTAGTGGGTTCAAACCATGCTGGTAGTCTTATGATTCTCGATATAATCACTGGTCCAATTTGTTGTTCTGGATTTTCTTTCTTTCTTGGAATCTTCATGTTCTTCCTCATGTTTCTCTTCAATGTTGGAGTCCATGGAATCTTGTATAGATTCTATGCCCTTCCTTTCTGAAGGTTCCAACTTCTTCCTTTCGTTATAGGAACATAAATGTAGATGGACAACCAAGGATATTCAAGGCTTCTTTTCGAAGAAGACTTATTCTAGAGTCAAACTGAACACATGTTGCTTATCATGGTTGCTACTTCTAATGAAGAACATGGACAGATACTTCATAATCTTCACAGATTCTTCAATGGATCATATCATTGAGGATTAGCTCCCTCCTAATCCCAGCTTCATGCATGAATGAGCAATATGCATGCTCTTCTTTTGGAATTCCTCAATCATCTCCCTCCATTTGAGAGAGTCCATGCTTCCGTCTGCATCCTTCTTGCTTTTTGTAAAGTGTCACAAGTCTATTCTAGTTTCCTTTTGATTACCGACTTCTTTTTGGTTTGACTCCTTCTAGGTCTCTTCAAGTTTGGTTCTGATTGCAACCCATTTGGTAGTTGTTACTTATGTAGTAGCTTCCACAAGAATTGTCACCAAAGATTGTCAATGTACTTCATCCTTTTCAGATACATTGCTTGACTAGTAGTCATTGTAATGGCAACCCTTATCTGGTCATTCTCCCATAGGTATCTGACCATCTTATCTTCTAAGAAATAGATACACATGATATGTACACGAACTATGTAAACATGGTATGTGCAAGGACTATGTTACAGAAGAATATTGTTACCGTGACTAGTAGAAAAACTTTGCTTCATCCTGCTTGACTTTCTTTGAGGGTTCCTTTTCTTTGGCAACTGTTGCTTCGTGTGTTTCCTTCCTTTTCTTTAACTCAGGACATTGGCTCCTGTAGTGACCATATTTTCGACAGTTGAAGCATTGTATTTTTGACATATCCTTTCTTGATTTGGTTTCTTCCTTGACCTAAACTTCTTCTTATTCTTGAATTTCTTGAACTTTGTTATGTAGGCTTGATCATCATCTTTCTTTTGGGATTTCTCTTTTGTTCTAATCCTTGATTCTTCTTGTGCACAAGAAGTCCAAAGTTCTTCAAATGTGGGATACTCCGTTCTTGTGTTCATGCTAGTGGCAAATGCATCCCATGTCTTGGGACGACCATTAAGTATTATATTTACTAGTTCCTTTTTTGAAATGATTTCCTCAATAGCTTGTAGTTGATCTCTTGACTGAGAGATTCTTACAAAGTATGATGTTGTGCTATTCTCTGTAGACTTTACCAGTCAAATTGCTGGGTGGAGGGGGTCCCTTGTCCCATAAACAAGGGGGTCTCATACACCAATTAGGTGTAGCTTGGCCATGGCCTTACAAATGGATTATTATTATTATTATCATCATCATTCATTTTCATGTCACGGAGCTCATTCTTCAGACTCATCACTTGTCCAATATTTCTGACTGAGAGGAGGTTAGTTAGGGCATTGTACATCTTAGATGAGTCAAGATGAGAAATGTAGGGTATCAAATTGTCCTTTACAGAGTCCACTATGATGCTCATATCATTGATGTCATTGTCCTTGAACTTCTCCATAACTACAATGTTCTGAGGTTCCTTCTCTTTTCCCGCTTCAAAGATCTTGCCTTTCATGATATCCAACACTTTATTCTTGGCAAGGATGAGGTCAATCCTTGTCTTCCATGCTCTGAAGTTAGAAGCCCCTTCTAACTTGTTTTCTGACTTCATAGAGTAAGTCACGACTGCTTTGACTTGGTCAACCTTTGACTTTGACCAAAAAACTCAAACTTGATGCCTTGGCTTGCTAAGAGTACCAGGAGGTGCGCTAGGCTAGGGCACACTAGGTTATCCAGGAATTAGGTCAAGCCCTTCACTTAAGGTGTCTCAACACGAGGGTTAGGGTTTCGTTGTTGCAACAAAACTTTGACTGCAACTACAACTTAGCAGATCCTCCCAATCTAACTGCCAGTGGTTAGACTGTCCGAAGATAGTGTGGGCCCATAACTTGCTAGAATAATAGGTGTGCTCGTTTCACCGTAGACAATATAGCAATATTGTCACCCAACCATAGGCACAAAGGCCACCCCCGAGCACCTTAACCTTAACAGACAAAATAATTTCGAAAGCAAACCCTAGAACCAATAGCCAACCAAGGTAGCGTACCTCTCTCCAAGGCTAGTGTACCAAGCAAAAAGTCTAAACCATAACCAAGCAGAAAGTCCAACCATAACCAAAGACCAAGTCACCACTGCAGCAACTGGAACTCTCCTCCAGTCATGTGCTCCACTTGTCCTTATGTAGTTATGAGAGTGAGTGTGGCAAATGAGCTCTAGCACCCTCTTATTTATAGTCCTCCAAGTGACCTAACTGGGTTGACTTCTATTTCCGGAGGATAATAATTTAATATAAATTATTATCTTGAGCCGACTTGTCTTCTAATGTTATTTCCTAACCTTCTAGGGTTTCTCTTGCTTCCTGAAATATTCTAGACTCGTTAAAGGTTACACGTAGAGGTTAATACCTCCTGCAACTACCGTAATATCAACACTTGGCTAGGTGATTTTGGGAGGAGCATGACTTCCACGAGCCTCTAGTAGAGACTCTTCGAATATTCAAGGCTGAAGGGAAAAATTTCATGATATGGGCTTGGTTGACATAGACGGCTGAATAGTGCCCTACTAAGGATGAGTACTCTGTGACCTTGCGAGGATGATTTGACTAGTCCTTGAGTGAGAGGTTGTGCATGGTCTCTTTGATTCAATACCTATTGTGTCGAGCATTGGTTGATTTGAACGTTGTTCGCCACTTGCAAGTGTTGACGTAGGTTGGAAAAAATGTAATGAGTTTAATAGGGTAGGGTTTGGATGAAACCTGCAAGGTCTACAATCTAAGAGTCACTGCCTCATGTATGTAAAGTGCTAAAGACCTTTTGTCAGGATAGCAAACAAAAGTGGAGATAAGATATGATAAGATAAGATAATTTTATTAATGACCATAAATAGGTCAATGGGACTGCTAGGTACAAAGTGGGTGCGCAAAGGCTACTCCTAGAAAATCATGATATAATTGAAGCTAGCCTATGCTATAAAAGAAATCTAAAGTCTAAAACCTAAGAGTATGAAGCAGGGAAGCAAAGGAATAGTGCAAGTATGTACAAGTATTGTAGAGAGGCAAAGAAAGACCCCAATACAATTAGTGGGGATGGCTCACTTGGGGGGTGATCAACCTCTCCTTGATGCTATCTCTCCTAACATATGACGCAAAGATTCCTCGTAGATGACTAGTTAGAGGAATTGGAAGAATAGGGAGATTTGGTCTAAGATATGTCTCGATGACGGGGTGCTACAACCTATGGTTGAGATGTCAAAGAGGTATCCTAACTATTGGTGTTGTATGAACTATCCTAGGATCTGAGGCGACATGTCTGTAAGGGTCTCATTGGTTGAGCATGGAGGGCCTCTTAGGGTCTCACAAATTTGATGGTTGGTGTACTGCTGTTGTCTGCTTGTCTCTTGGTACCTTTATTTGTTGGAAGTACTGGAAAAAAAATTGTAATAGGGCAGATGGGGTCAGGTTTGGGTTGGGATGGGCAGCGTGAGCGAGATCAGAGTCTAAAGGCCTCCCTCATGTGTAGTGCCAGGCATCTTTGATTTGGGAAGCAGAAGAAAGTTGATAGAGAGTTTAGAGACTCCTTGACATAGCAGATTGGGCAACTCCTCCATTTCGTTTTCCTGAAGATGGTAGAGCTGGTAGATCCTACCCCTTTGGTGATATGGTGGTCGATTTCAATGTGGAAACAATGATAACCAACTCTAAATTGCCCAAGGGGTATTCGAAGATCATGCATCCAATGTCGAAGTGTGTAGGGTGGCCGAACAAGAAGATTTCTCAACTCCAAGAAGTGTTCTGCATAGAAGGCCATCTTGGGGCTTAGCCTACTTGGAGGGTCAACCTAAGTAACCTAAATATACTCTCTGATGATGTCCTCTTTGATGATCCTACTCAACTCTTGCCTATTCAACAAGAGTTGATCGAGGGTCTTGAGAGAGTATTTAAATGGAGGGAGGTGGTCTATCGAGATACCAACTGACTAAAGAAGACAGGTAGCCTCCGCAAACCAACAACAAGCTCGAATAAAGGTATTGGAGGTGGTTGTGGCCTCCAAGGAGCAATAGGCAAGATAAGGATAACTATCCTTGTCGGTTGAGGGGTCTTTAAAGCCTCTGACTTGATGCAAAAGGGAATCTAGTTTGTAGATGGTTTTAGTATTGAAGGGGGTGTTGCAAATTCTGCCTGAAGGATGGCCTGGGGAGTTGTCTTCTTGCATCTGATGATGCGACGAAGCATGTGAACTTGAACTCTCTCTGTCAAGGCCCAATCTGAATTCAATAAGCTAGGTCCCTAGATCTCTGAGCCATTGAGAACTGTGGTCTGATGAGGTTGTCCGTGAGGTCCATCTTGGACTGAAAATGGTTCCAAAACCACCAACGCTCGAGAAGAGGGAGGGATCCATAACTTCTAAGCCTCTTGAAGAAGGCCTTCCCAGGGACCAAGTCAAATGCCTTTCGAAAGTCAACAAAATAGCAAAAGACTTTCAAAGAGTGATGTCTTGCTTCCTCAATGATTGCTTGTGTGAGAATATGATCAATGGTCTAGTGCTCTAGTTTGAATCCTGCTGTCCTCTAGCTTGAAGATATCTCCATCCAAGTCCCCTAGATAATTGTAAATGGAGAGTAGTTGCATAAAGCTTAGAGAAAGTGTGGCTCACCATAGTAGTCTAGTAATTGAAGATATCTCCATCCAAGTCCCCTAGATAATTGTAAATGGAGAGTAATTGCATAAAGCTTAGAGAAAGTGTGGCTCACCATAGTAGTCTAGTAATTATTCGGATCAGATCTTGTGCTCGATTTATGAATTGGGTGAATAATGTGGTGGGACCACGACCGTGGGAATCCTGAGCAAACAACATGGTTAAACAAATCAATGATGTAATCAAGAAGTGTCGGTCTACCATGTTTGAAAAGGTCATCTTGGAACCCCTTATTTGCTGCTCGATTGGTGTTCATCTCCTAGATGGTTTGCTGGATATGTGTAAAAGGACAAGTAACAAGGTACTGGGGGGTGTGGGGAGGTAACTATGAACATCATATATGGTAGTTGTATTGGTGAACATGGAGTGAGAGTCAATATCTAGGTGGAGGTTGGAGTGGTAGGGAAATACATTGCAACAAAAGGTTTCTTGGGAGCTGCAAAGGGCTACACGCAATTCACGTCTTCTTTGAGATACGAAGATGGGTTTCTTACAATGGAGGAGGTTGCGGTAGGATTTGTCGAGGATGGGGTAGGAGGCAGGGTTATGGCGAAGGGTGTGATGGTGCTTTCTATTATGGGATTTGCAATCATCGTCATACCATAGATATATAGGGTTGGATTGTGGCTCACAAAGTTGGAATGAACAGTGGTAACATGGGGATAAGAGCTAAGGGTTGCATCCCAAATGGTCGACGAGAGATGATCGCATTTGAAGGAGGTCGACTCGAGGGATGAGAAACGAGAGATAAGATAATTTTATTAATGTCCCATTGATGACCACAAAAGTAGGTCAAAGGGATTGCTAAGTTCAATGATGTCATTACAAAGTAGGAGTACCAAAAGGTCTTCTATAAAAGGCAAGATACAAAAAGGAAAGTAGAGTAAGGTAGAATAGAGAATGAGAGCCAAGCTGAGGCATGAACAACCCTCAACTCCAAGCCCGAAAACTCGCTCTGGGGTGGAGATATATAGGAGGAGAAGATCTAGAAATAAGAACCAAACGTAATGAGGTAGGCCTGTCATGGAATAAACTCATCTCTCCTAACTTTCGAGGCTGAATGAAGAAAGCTCAGTATACTATAATGTCCTGAGGGAGAACTCGTGGGATGTATGGATCGTCCATTGCCCTGCTGTTTGGAGGAGGTAGTTCGTTGCTGAGGCCTGGGGGATATTACTTGTTTCCTGGCGAGGGATTTGATCTGGGCATGTCACTGAAATTTAATGGGATAGGGGAAGCCCCCATGGGTCCGCACTGATCATGAGCTGTGTCGATATCAGTCTGTCTCTTAGTGCTCCTTCCTGTGGGTAGCATCGTGAAGAAGGAAGTGGTTTGCTGTTGGTTAGAGTTCGATCTAGTAGGAGGCTGAAGAAAATGGGCTTGGAGCATGAGGGTCTCCTGCATGTATAAGGCCAAGCATCTCTGGTTGGAATATTTGAAGAAGCTAGTGAGGGTTTGAGTCCCCCCGAATAGGAAATGGAACCACTCCATAATCTCATAGTAGACGGGGCAGTGAAAGATGAAGTGTTCCTCAGTCTTGACCTCCAGTAGATGGCATAGCTGCTAGATCTTGTTTGATCGATCAATCTGGTGATTGGTCTCTACTTGAAGTCTATGAGAAACCACTCTGAACTGGCCTGGGGGAATGCAAAGAGCGTGCACCCATTGGCAGAGTGTATACTGTGGTCGAGCAATGAGCCCATCTCTAAGCTCCAAGAAGTGCTCAATGTAGAAGGCCATCTTTGGGCATAGCCCACCTTGAGGGTTAATCCGAGTGATTTATATAAACTGCCTGTAAATGTCATCCTTGATGATTCTGTTCAACTCTTGTCGGATAGGTAGGAGGTGGCCGGGAGCATCCAAGGAATATCTAAATGGAGGGAGACGGTCCATTTGAATGCCCATGGACTCTAAAAGATCTGAAACCCTCGTGAACCAACCACGAGCCTGACCCAAAGGACTAGAGAGGGCAATGGTCTCTGAAGAGCAATAGGTCAAGTATGGGTACCGATCTCGCCCCTTCACCGAGTCAGCAAAGCTTCGGATGCGATGTAGAAAGAGATTAGTCTAAACACCGTGTCAAGTCGAAAGGGTTGGGCCCCAAACTTAGCTAGGATGATGTGCCGAGGGACTATCTTCTTGCATCTAATAATGTGCCGAAGGAGAAGGGTTTGGACTCTATCAATTGAGCCCCAATCAGACTCAAGTAAAGAAGGCCCCCAAATTTCTAAGCCATAGAGAACAGTGGGTCGGATAAGAGTGTCCATGAGGGACATCTTGGATGAGATGTACTGGAAATGGTGTCGGGACTCGGAATCACTGTCTCTCGAGAAGGGCTAAGGATCCGTAGCTCTCGTTGATCGGAGGCTGGAGGGTCGGTCGCAAACTGAAGCGGGTCTTGAGAATTGCACCCCTAAGTATGTGTAGGTGCTGGTGATCTCAATCTCCTCCCCTCTCAAGAAGAAATGAAGGTCCGAGGTCTTCTTCAACTCGTTGAAGATCATAATTTTTGTTTTACCCAACTAACCATCAACTACCAAAGGTCGCAAAAGAGAGCTAAGGCAACCAACTGTCTTTGTAACCCCTCTGGAGATGATGCTAAGAGGACCACGTCATCACCAAAAAGTAGGATGGATATCAGAACCTGGTGGAGGAGACACCCATCTCTGTTCTGGATATGCTCGTGAAGAAGGCCTCCGACTCGTGAATGTAAATCCCAAACAAGGTGGGGGACATGGGGCAACCCTGTTTAACCCCAACCATGATCATCTTGTAGTTGTTGGGATCTGAACTGGGGCTCAATTTATGTATCGGATGAATGATGTGTTGTGACCATACTGATGGAAAACTTGTATGGACCACATGGTTGAAGAGATCAACCAAGTGTGAAACCAGAGCACAAAGACCATGCTTAAAGAACTTTGCCTAGAAATCCTTCTTGTCGGTTGATTTGCTGCTGCTCATCACCTAAACGGTCTCTTTGGTGTCACTATCTAAGAATAGGAAGCATGAAGAAGGGGGAGAAGTAACTTGAATCTGGGGTTCCCAGGAATATCATAGGGAGTGGATATGTGAGAGAATATGGATCCAAGGTTGAGGTCGGATGGGAGGGGAGAGTGGCGAGGGAGGATGGTGCGCCAGAAGTGTTTGGGAGAGTGAGTAAGGGAGGTACATAAGTCCCGTCCCCTCTAAGAAACAAAGGGGCGTTTTTTACAGCGGAGGAGACGACGATAGTAAGATCTGAGGTTGGGGTAGGAGGGTTGAACATTGGTGAATGCATGTCGAAGTTAGCGATGAAGAGGGTAAGATTGGAGGGATGCTTTCCAAATGATGAATGAAAGGCAAGTGTACTTAGTAGATGTAGAATCAAGTAAGGAAAATTGGGTCTTGGAGGGGAGCATCTGGTGGAGGTGGGTAGAGAAGGTGTCTAGGTCCCCTTCATTGAATTACAAGGTAGTGTGAGGTGCGCCTTGGGGGGTGGTGGTGTGTCGAGAGGGGGCGGTGTCATCCTGGAGAGAGAAGGAGAGAAGATAATGGTTAGCTAAGGCGAGGGGAGTTACCAAGAAGTGGTGGATGAGGGGGAGTAGAGTCTGTCTGGTCAAGACATAATTGACTACACTAGTACAACTAGCACCTCCACCATGAGGTTGACAAATGAAAAAGCGAGACTCAGGAAAACAGGGAAGGCCATTAATGATCAATAGCTCACGAGATTCACCAAGTTGCAATAGGTGTTTTCCATAACTTGTAAGAGGCCTCGATGCATCATTCGATAGCCTGCTTGAGTCCTACTGAATCTGGATCTCTCTCTTGTATGCAAAACACGTCCCTTAAGCGATCATGGAGAGGGATTTGAAGACCTTGGGTACGGGCATTGAAGTCACCCAGTAGGATGACATTCTCCATCGTCGAGTACTGAATGATGCTAGTGTACAGCGAAGGAGACGACGATAGTAAGATATGAGGTTGGGGTAGGAGGGTTGAAAATGGGTGAATGCATGTCGAAGTTAGCGGTGAAGAGGGTAAGATTTGAGGGATGCTTTCCAAATGATGGATGAAAGGCAAGTGTACTTAGTAGATGTAGAATCAAGTAAGGAGAATTGGGTCTTGGAGGGGAGCATTTGGTGGAGGTGGGTAGAGAAGGTGTCTAGGTCCCCTTCATTGAACTGGAAGGTACTGTGAGGTGCGCCCTGGGGGGTGGTGGTTGTTGGTTTTCATGATATGAGATATAAGAGATGTTCGATTACAATAATGAGTGTTCCATATATAGGGAACATAAGGTGACCATCCATGAAAGGATGTGTCCCTTGAATAATCAATAACTACTTATTATATACTATTTTAATAATCAATAATAATTATATTATTAATTATTATCTTTAGAG
>ML776891.1:1295327-1319572 GCA_009831015.1 Picea engelmannii | reverse complement strand
GGAGTGCGATCTGGAGAAAGTTTGTCACACATGGCACTCCATGTGGACTTCTAGAGGCTACACCCTCTAGAAACACTAGGGTCAACTCCCATAGTGTATGACGTCAAGGGTCAACTCCCTTGACATGTCCTCATGTGCTCTCCCATGGGCCCAACTGCACTTATTCCTTCTCGAATAAGTGTTCCACTTATCCCTTCTCGGATAAGAGTCCTCACAGATCAACTCAACTCAATTCACAGAGGAGTGCGATTTGGAGAAAGTTTGTCACACATGGCACTCCATGTGGACTTCTAGAGGCTACACCCTCTAGAAACACTAGGGTCAACTCCCATAGTGTATGACGTCAAGGGTCAACTCCCTTGACATGTCCTCATGTGCTCTCCACATGGGACGTTGGGTTATAAGCCCAACCACACTTATCCCTTCTCGGATAGGTGCCCCACTTATCCCTTCTCTGATAAGTGTCATCACAGATCAAATCAACTCAGTCACATAGGGGTACGATCTGGAGAATGTCTTAGGAAGCTGCAAACATCAACACTCCCTCTCAGCGAGGGAGGCATTCTCTGCCACGCCAAGTCTGTCATGGAAGTACTTAAACTTCATCCTGGTTTGGTAAGAACATCAACAACCTGCTCATCTGTAGGAAGGTACTGCGCCAATACTTCCTTCCTTTGCACCATGTCTCGAATGTAATGGTACTTGATCTCAATGTGGTTCGATTTGTCATGAAACACTGGATTATCAGAGATCTTCACACAACTTTGGTTACCATAATGAATAATGGTGGAATCCAGCACATGTTCGAATAATTCTGCACGGAGCTTGTGAAGCCACACTGCTTCACGGACTATCATACTTAATGCAATGTACTCTGCTTCTGTTGTGCTGAAAGCCACATAAGTTCATTTCCTGCTACACCAGGAAACCATGGAAGATACCAAAGTGAAGCAACACCTGAAGGTGTTCTTTTTGTCCACTGTGCTCCCTGCCCAATCAGAGTCAATATATTCCTGCCATATCATATCAATACTGGAAGTATATCTCATACCATGTCGAACTGTGCCTCGCAAGTATCTCAACACATGTTTCACAACAATCTAGTGTGTCTATCTTAGTTGACTTATAAACTGGCTAAGTGCACTCACTGCATAGCAATTATTTGGTCTGGTGTTAACCAGATACATCAGTTATCCAACCAGCTATCTATACAGAGTTGGATCAATTTCATCATAATCGAAAGAAGACACACTTAGTTTCTTCAGATTCGTCATCATTGGTGTAGTCACGGGCTTCAAGTTCAGTATCTCAAACTTCTTGAATATCTCAACTATGTACTTCCCTTGACTCGGGAAGATCTCATCAGTTCTCTGCCACACCGCTAGTCCCAAGAAGTAGTGAATCATACCAAGGTCCTTTATCTCGAACTCAGAGGCCAACACATACTTGCATTCAATAATAAGACTCTCTTTACCGGTGAGGAATAAATCATCAACGTAGCGGACCAAAATCAAGGCCTCACCATTAATAGTCTTGTAGTGCAGGTTGGGATCAACAACACTTTTGCTGAAGCCCAAACTCATCAGGTGTCCATCAATCCTCGCATACCAAGCTCGAGGTGCCTGCTTGAGTCCATATAGGGCCTTCTTCAACCTACATACATGAGACTCCTTCTCATATATGAAGAAATCATCTGGCTGCTCGATGTATATTTCTTCCTCAATCTCTCCATTGAGAAAGGTTGTCTTCACATCCATCTGATGTAGTTTCCAACCCATGGATGCTACGAGGGCAATAATCATTCGGATAGAAGTGTATCGAGCAACAAGAGAAAATGTCTCCTCATAATCTATTCCCTCCACCTGAGAGAATCCACTAGCAACAAATCTCGTTTTGTGCCTCTCGATGCTCTCGCCAACTGTATGTTTGATCTTGTAGATCCATTTGGAAGTCACTACAGACTTCTCTTCAGGTCTCGAAACAATATCCCACACATCATTCTTCATGATGGATTGATACTCCTCCATCATGACATCTCTCCATATTGGATGACTAATTGCCTCCTCATAACAGGAAGGCTCAAAATGAATGATGTGGCTCATCGCTGTTGCATAGCATGAATATCTCTAAGGTCTCTTGCTCTCTCGGAAGGTACCATGAGAAGCTGCATGTCCTTCTGCCCCCTGCAGAGTCTGACGATCCCATGTAGGTCTCTTCCGACCTACTGCAATATCTCTGGGAACATCAACTGGAGGTACATGATCAATGGGATCAATAGGCTCAACTGTTTCCCTCTGAACTGTTGGAGGGTGGGGGGGAGAAGGAACCATCTCTTCTTGTTTCTCACTATCAATATCCATGGGAGATCCTCTAGATCTCATGAAGGCTACCTCCTCCTCAAAGGTAACATGTCTGCTCACCTCAATCTATCTCTGGACAAGGATGTAGATCTGGTATGCATTCGAAGACTCATTGTACACCACAAATGTACCCTTTCTACCTGAAAGGTCTAGTTTGATACTTTTCTCCTTGGGTACATGAATGTATATTGGACACCCCAAATATCTTGAAGTGTCCAACCTCAGGCTTCACTCTGGTGAAGACCTCCTCAGGCGTCATGTTCCTCAAAGTCTTATGAGGACTTTTGTTCTGAACATACACTGTAGTCATGGATGCCTTTGCCCACAGAGACATAGGTAAATGTTGATCATGCTAAGTCATCTTGGACCATACTTGATATATCGAAGTTCCCTCATGAAACCAATATCTCAGGAAGCTGAAAAAAAAAAACATCAACATCTCATGGCTCGACTCATGTAGGATAAGCCCCCACAACAGATATGTGATTTGATATTCTTCTGCCATGTGTCTTGTAGGGATTACGTCTTTCCTCTTTGTTGACTTCTCACTAAAGGCTCCTAACGTAGTGTCTCATCGTTTTAAGAAAAGATCCCTCGACTGAAGAGTAGGTACTCTGTTTTGTATTATCCAAAGAAATGTTCATGCTCCACCACTTTTCTCTTGGCCCTTCTCCCTCCAATCTGCTTGGCCAGTCCTGAATTGCATGGCACTGTTCATTCAAGCAATCTAATATGATATTTAAATTCTCCCTGCGTTTGTTTCATATATTACACACACATTGAAACTTTGCTTCCAAGGTTTCAACAGTGGTTGGATTGAATTTGGTCGACGGTTTGTCGGATGTCTATATATTGTTCGCATGCCTACATATTCTTGTTGTTCCAAATTCGAATGGCTAGTTTCACATTATTGTTCAGTTTGTTTTGGGTGTTAGAACAAAGGTTATCTCATTGCAGTTTTGATGTTTGAGAGATCAATATTGGACTCGCAGAAGGATCCAAGTGCGCCAAGGAAGTTTCACTGAAGATGGCGGATCCTCCGAAAGCTGCAAAAACCACGCTCAAGAGTTTTCTGCAATCAGATCCCACTTTGCCTTCGACCAACAACCATTCACCAGAAGAGAGATTTGGCCTGAACAACATCTCAGGTATGAAGTCGAGGTACATCTTTCTATCAATGGACACCTTTTCCCCGACAAGATTCAGTGCCGCTTCACCCTACGCGATGTCACCGTGGAGCAATGCGTCGGCGTGTCCTTCCCCGTGGAAATTAATATCTCCTTTGCACTCTCCCATCTTGACGTCCTTGCTGGACGACAGATCCTACGGATGCATCGCTACCATGGTGAGACAAGATGACCACGTATACACACTCGCTTTGTCTGGCGACGACTTTCTTTACATCAGCTCAGAGAGAGAAAACATTCTTGTATGGAAACACCCCACCTTTCACGAATACGATTGCCTCAAAGATAGTAGCAGATGCGTTAAGGCTTTGCTGATTTCCTGTGAGTATGTTTTCAGTGCTCACCACAACCAGAAAATCCGCGTATGGTGCCGCCCTCAAAAAGATTGCAGGCGAGTAGGCACCCTGCCTACCATGAAAAGTTAAATATAGAGTTCAATGATGTTGTATATAAAGATTTTAACAACCCCATAAATTTAACACTCCCAACATTGACTCTACTCTCATTTTCCTGGGCTCTCCTGTGAAGGAGTCAAGCTCAGTCTAGCTCTGATACCATGTTGGTTTTCTTGATATGAGATATAAGAGATGTTCGATTACAATAATGAGTGTTCCATATATAGGGAACATAGGGTGACCATCCATGAAAGGATGTGTCCCTTGAATAATCAATAACTACTTATTATATACTATTTTAATAATCAATAATAATTATATTATTAATTATTATCTTTAGAGAATGTCTTCCCGATGTTGTCCAAACATCAACAGTGGTGTGTCGGGAGGGGGCGGTGTCATCCCGGAGAGAGAAGGAGAGAAGAGAATGGTCAACTAAGGCGAGGGGAGTTACCAAGAAGTGGTGGCTGAAGGGGAGTAGAGTTTGTCTGGTCAAGACATAATCGACTACACTAGCACAACTAGCACCTCCACCGTGAGGTTGACAAATGAAAAAGCGAGACTCAGGAAAACAGGGAAGTCCATTAAGGATCAATAGCTCACGAGATTCACCAAGCTGCAATAGGTGTTTTCCATAACTTGTAAGAGGCCTTGATGCATCATTCGATAGCCGCTGGAGTCCTACTGAATCTGGATCTATCTCTTGTATGCAAAACACATCCCTTGAGCGATCACGGAGAGGGATTTGAAGAGCTTGGGTAGGGGCATTGAAGTCACCCAGTAGGATGACATCCTCCATTGTCGAGTACTGAATGATGCTAGGGTACAAGTCCATTTAAGGGTTCCTGTCTGAGTCAATTGTGAATAGCAAACTGAGATGACATAGGGGGGAAGTAACAAACTGCCATGTAGATGTCTCTGGGGAGGGAAAATCTACTGATTCAAATCCACATGAACCTAACAAATTTGTCTAAAGCCACAAGAGAAACCATATCACAGAAGGAGTCCTTGAACAAGCAGGCAACTCTGCCTGAACCTCTAACACTACTTGAAGATCTGGTCTCTCTTCAAGTCGAAAACCAATGATAACCTGCTATGTCTGAGAGTGGTCGGATAGGGCTCACGTGGGTCTCAGTGATAAAGAGAATATCGTATGTACAAAGAGCATCTGATAGCATGCCTGGAGAAGACTTTCGCCTCCCCAAACGAGACCTTCATTCAGAGACCCCAGGCCGAGAATATCCCAGGGGAGGGGAATCCCAGATGACGATCCTGAGGTTATGAATGACTGCCCATTTCCTTGCCTGTTGTGCTGCAACAAATTCTCTGGAGTGTTTCAGTTCTACAACTCGAGATCGGGTGGGATCCTCATCTAAGAATATCTTGTTGGTGTTAATGTTTATGCCATTATTATAGTTCTTTGCATTTCAATAGATAAGAGCATCATAAGAACAAGATCAATGAGAAATACACATTCACAAGAGACACAACATTTATCCTGGGAAACCCTCTAGGGGAAGAAAACCCAGCAAAAACTTCCTTATCATAAATTGCTAATACAATGTTCAAGAGATAACTCAAACCAATACAGATTGTCCTCTCCAAGTGATGCGCCACTCTTCTTCTTTTCTCTCCAATTGGTAATTGCAGCTTGCCTCATAAGAGAATGAGCAAGTGAGTTGTGTGATAAAGTGAGGCGCTAGCCTCCTATATATACAAGACTGGCATGTGTGAGAGGGTTTCACTGGCAGGGCCGACCTCTCACTCTGGGTGGGTAAACCCACCTTTAAATTAATTCTGGGTCTCAATAATAGCTGCTGGTGCCGACTTCTTATTCTGCCCATTATAATTGTTCGATGACCAATTCGCAAAAGGGGATTTGGTCCTAATACAATTACTGACATGATTAATCCACAATGGGGATTAATCCAATGAATAAAATAACAATAATAATAAGAATGCTCTTCGCAGTTACATTATTTCAACAGTTGTTAAGGGAGAATAGGTTGTGCTTAGCTCGTAGTGCCTGAAGCCGCTCCCCAACTGACCTGAATCGAATGAATAGAGTGGAATCAATTCCAAACCAAGCACTCTCAGGAGTAATATTTGGAAGATCAAGATTATCTCAGGGGAATATGGTGCCCACTTGGATGGGGTCCGTGGAAGGAAGGGGTAAGGGAAGTCACCTGACTTTTAAATTCAGTTCTCAAGCTCTCATAGTACATTCTTCCCTTAACTTGGCTAGACAACTTCCTCGACCTCTGCGTAAGTGGCACTTCCTTTCTCTTAACCACTTGTGCCCATGATTGAATATGCAACTCTGTCTCCTGTTTAAGAGTGGCCTATTGAGTTTGGATTTCCTCATGTTTATTCTTGAGATCAAGAATTTCTGCATGAATGACATCATTAAGTGGCTGTAGATTGTTCTGCACCTGGGTTTCTAGGAGCATTTGTGTAAGAGACAGGTTCTCGATTCTACTCTTGAAACCCGAGAAGAGAAAAATCTCACTTTGTCTTATAACTACTCAAAATTTTTAGTGAGCTGGCAAAACTGAATAGCAAGTGGAATGGGGTCTATAGATGGGGGGACTGTGTGAGTAGATATTGGGGGATTGTGTGAGTAGAAACCTGCCTCAACTCCACTCCGTGAACCTGCTGCTGTCATGGTATGCATGTTGCTCCCTGTGCAATCCACTATCCTGTTATAATCTGCAATGGACAGATTGCTAATCGGGAAGACGAAGGGGGTTCAGAGAGAAGGGGGGAGGGAAAATGGTAAGGAGGGGACTGATGCGAAGGGGAGTAGGGAGGGATGTGGGAGAGGAGGGAGGGGTAGAAGAGGATGGAGGGGAGAAGAGGGCATCCCACCCCGAAACTCGTGCCCGGGACAACCACACACGTTGTCGAGCCGAATTGGTTGAGCTGGGCATGGAGAGAGAAAACCCTTGCCTGTAGTTGGTCACAACCCATGCTTGTAGCTGGTCGCGGAGAGAGAACTCGACAAACCCTCACCTGTAGTTGGTCGCGGAAAACGACTGGTCATAGATGTAGTTGGCCGTGGAGAGCAGAGGAGCCGCGAGCAAAGGAGAAGAGAGATGGGCTTGCGATGAGTAGAAGAGAGACGGGGTCACGGAGTAGAGGGGTTGTGGGCAGAGGGGGGCCACAAAGCTCGATTCGATGAGGAAATACGACGCTGTTGCAAGTGGGGTCGACCATGGACAAGTGTGTGTAGGGAGGGTGCCATTGTAAACAAAATAAAAACAGAGAGAAAATTCCACTTACATCACCTAATTCATTAGGGAAGCAAGACACTAATCACCATGGGCACGATTGGATTTCAATAGTTGCAAAAGGTATTGGTGATCTTGCAATCATTAACAAAATAGTTGAACCAAAAAGTTGTGCGAGGAGGGCCTTGGGAAAGGGGGGATTGGGGAGGGGTGTGGTTGGCTAGCCTTGAGTGAGAAGGACAGGAGGGAACAATCAATTAGATGGATGGGAGTGATAGAGAAACAATGGATATAGGGGAGGAGGTTCTGGTTGGCCAGGACACAATCGACCACACTAGCCCCTCCATTGTGAGGGAAACACATGAAACTGTTGGAATTTGGTAAGCTAGGAATGCCATTTAGAATCAATAACTCATGAAACTCACCAAGTGTTAAGAGATTTTGTTGTAAGCTATAAGGGGTCCCAAGGCATGGTCCGAAGTCCTGTGGAGGTTCATTGAAACTAGATCAATCTTGTGTAGGTAGAGAGCATCCTTGGACTTGTCGTGAAGTGGGATCTGGTGGGCTTTGTTGTGGGCATTGAAGTTCCCCAATTTGATGATATTCCCCATGGTTGAGTACTGAGCAATATTTGTATACAAATCTAGGTAAGATAAGATACGATAAGATAATTTTATTAATGTCCGACTAATGACCACAAAAGTAGGTCAAAGGGACTGCAGAGTACAATGATGTCAATACAACGTGGGAGTACCAAAAGGTCTCGTATACAAGGCGATATGAAGAAAGTAAGTACAATAAGGTAGAGTAGTAGAAAGTGAAAACTACCCCGAGGCATGAAAAACCCCTTGGCCTCGAACACAGATACCTGATCGGATGATGGGGTGCATCGTAGGAGAAGGTCTAAGGGCAAGAGGAAAAAAAAGAAAGGAAATGAATCTGTCATGGAATAGATCCATATCTCCTACCATCTGAGGCCGAATAAAGAAAGCTGAGTATAGTTGAGTGTCTCGAGGGGGGGTTGGTGTGGTGCCTGGATCGTCTACTGCGCTGCTGGCTAGTAGAGTTAGTTTACTGACGAGGTCTGTGGAATCTCGTTCGTCTCCTGGGAGGGGATCTGGTTTGGCCATGTCGCTAAAATCTCGTGAGACGAGTGAAGGTCCCATGGGTCCGAACTGATCTGGAGTCCAGGGCTGCGCTGGTGTCGGTCTGTCTCTTAGTGCCCCTTCCCGAGGGTAGCACTAGGGAGAAGGAGGTGATCTGTTGAATGGGGTTCAATCTCGTAGGAGGCTGAAGAGTATGGGCTCAAAGCTTGAGGGCCTCCTGTATATATAAGGCTAAACACCTTTGATCCAGATACCTGAAGAAGCTTGTGAGGGTTTGAGCCCCACTGAATAAGCAATGAAACCGCCCCCTAGTGTTTATTTGAATCTTTGTAAAGAGAAACACTTGAGGATGTGGGAGGAAAGTAGCATATTCCAATGAAGATGTCTCGGGGATGGGGTGGCAAGCCCCTGATCTGGATCCACATGAATCTTGTATGATGCAATGATGGTGACTCTACTTTAGAGTGAGTCTGATCAAGCAAGCTACTCCTTCCAACCCCTGAACAATTCTTGATCTCTAGGTCTCCTATCTACAAATTGATAAACAATGGTATCTTGGATATTCTAGAATGGGCCTGGTTGGACTCTTGTGGGTCTTGGTAAAAAATAGGATATTCGATGGTCCAAGTGCATCGAGAATCGAGCTTGGGAAGACCAAAATATTCCATTGCAAATCCAACATCCCATGGAAATTCCCAACCTCCCACCCACCCCTTTGACAGGGGCGTCATTTAGTAAGTCCGGGCCGGGCCGGGCCCACCCTTGGGCAGGTGTTAGCACAAATTTCTACCCTCCGACTTGCGCTGATATACTTGTTATGAAAGAGGTAAAAACTTGGCTAATTAAAGAAGTAATGGCCCTAAATGGTCACTGACCAAACCCCACGCCGTTTGGTCTAGTGCTTGCTAGCCTCTAGGGGGAGTTCCTAGGCACCTTAAGTACCTCGCTGCTGAGCTTTGACTGATTTTCTGCATTAAAACAAAAAATCAGCAAGCTGTTCGTTTTGGACAATGTGTTAAACAATCCAAAATGATGAGGAAAATATGGTTTTTTCGCTTGGAGGGTTCCTGCAGGGTTAACACAATGATTATAGAATGGAAATAGAACAGAAAACTACTCAAGAGACCAATAAAATCACCATGAACAGTTCATAAACATGACAAATCAGATTGCAAAGTTCGCAAAATACTGACAAGAAAAAGGTTAGAGAACAAACACTTAATTTCTTTATTGAATAGGCTTGCAAGAGGGTTGGCTATGTTAAAATTTTGGTAATGCTCATTTAACCATAGACAATGTCACATCATTGTCACCCAACCATAGGCACTTACACATGCCACCCCCGAGCACAATAACCTTTTCTTAGATAGATTCCGTACACGAAGCAAGTCCTCTAGAACCAACAGATAAACCCTAACCAGAAATACCAATAGTGTTGCAGCAACAACACAATATCAAGAGAGCGTACCTCTACCAATAGAAGCATACCTTTACCAAGAGAAGTGCACAAGAGAGAGCTATCAAAAAGACTGAGATTACACCACGACAACTGCTGCACTACCCTCTCCAGACTTGCGCCTCCTTCTGCTGCAGCTGCTGATCCTAAAACCTGCGCACTTGATGAGTGAGTGTGTGTGTCCAAATGTGGAGCGCCTAGCCTCTATTTATACCAAAGTGTCTTTTCATGTGGGGCTGACCTCACTTTCTGGAGCTTTCTATTACTTTACTATTAATCTTCTTGGGTCGACTTCTCTTCTAGGGTATTTCCACATCTGTTTAATGGTTCTCTTGCTTCCAGAATATTCTATTCTAAGCACAAAGGTTATATAGGAGGTTAATACCTCAACACTCCCTCTTAGCTAGGGAGGTCTCAATCACATCCATCCATCTCACATGGCACGGGAAAGACTCACATGGTCTTGCAGACCAGTCTACAGGTAGCATCACCACAACCACACAAGCTATCTCATGATCAAACAAATCATGTCACAAGTATCACCATCATAGCCAAACAGGCTCTATCATAGTCACACACAGACTATTTGATGGTCATGTCACAGTCATGCATTTGGGGTCTCATCAATAGTCTATTGCTAAAAATAGATACTGCTAAAAATAGAAAGTCCTCGCATGTCCATGATATTGTACTCATTGGATTCGATTTTCCGCAATGAATCAGAATCCACAATCAGAATTGACATGCGAGGCCTGGTGCTCAACCTGCTAAAAATAGAAATTTTTGCCAAATCATCTCGTAAAAGGCCCAAAAGACTCAGAACGTCTCAAGGATCAATAATACGTGCTCAGAATTTGGATCTGGGACCTGGAGCTCAAATTGCTAAAAATAGAAATCTCGTGCATGTCGCCCTGAAAAATGCTATCGAGCCTAGAATCATGCAAGGATCATCCTTGTATGCTCAAAACTGCTCCAAACTGTCAAGAGACCCACTCAAACCGTGGCTTCTAAAAAGTAGCAACACCTGCTATATGTAGACATCTCTCTCAAAATGCAAAGGAACACAAGCTAACCCTAACTTTGAACGAAACAACCATGTAGCGGTCATATGTTTGCCTCTGATGGGAAACAACCTTTGTTAACCACAAATGCTAAACTCCGGGAGAATCTCATAATGTCGTCGAAACTAGTGCATGCTGGCTCTTAACCCTCAAGATTTTCAAGGGTGAAAATCTAGGGGTTAACAATTGCGACTCAAGGGGATGGGATCCCCTTGTGGGATGTCGAGAATCATATGAATCTCTGTGTCCGTGAAACTGAACCTGCTCTGTGAGGAACTTTGTAAGATATACCAATGATGCTCTGTGAAAACTGAAGAAATATGTACCAAGAATACCCCTATAAACGTGTGGAAGGAATGAAGGCCTTGTAAGTTGACAAAGAAAACCCTGTAAGCTGACTTGTGATACCAAAATCCTATCCAATGGGCCATGGAGTCAAATCAATATAAAATCTTCCACTGAAACACTAAAACATAAGGGGCCTAATCCAAATCCGTTACCTGCTACTACCCAAAAGTACAGTGAGCACTCCTCCCCACGGTAAATGTGCTGATGTCGATGCAAGGGAGAGAGTCACTTGATCAGATGTCAATAATGTAAACACCTGTCAAGTGCGAAGGAACACCACCAATAGTGACAATGGGTCCTAAGGTACGAGCACAACATGCCATTGTGAAAGATGTTATGAAGTCGAACAATGACAATGATCATTCAATCAAGGCCCAATGATACTCAGCCTTGTTGAATGCGAGATAACCGCCAATGAGGCTAATATCTACCAAGGTGCTCTACTTTTGGGTCATCCGTAGATAATGTGTCGAAGTTGATACAAGATGACCTGCTGAAAAGAAGAACAATGATGTTTCTCTTCCCTCAATGCGAAGTGATAACTCTAGAAGATCAAGATGAAAAGACCAAGTACCATATCCATATTGCTGGATGAGGGGGCGTGACTGACTCAAAGCATAAGTCTCAATGATAAGAGATGAGGAGACAAGACATAAGATGACTCAAGACTCTCCTATGTCTGCTCAAACTACCCATCCTAAAGGCTTAATGCTTTGGGAACATGACACGGGACCTCCATCCAGGCTCACTCTAATGATAGACACAAAGGCTTGGCATGTGAAAGATAGACATTCAAATTTTGACCTAGGAAAAGCACTAGTGGACAACCATTTATTCATGAAAGGAAAGAGACCAAGACACGACCACATGCTGATATGACTTGGAAAAAATCAGTGGCACTTATGGAAAAGACTAAAGCAAATAACTAAAGGAAAAATACACTACAAGGGAAATGTAGATTGTTGTTCTAAAATCTGCAAAAAATCAGCAAGCTAAACTACTGAAAAGACAATGTGGAAAAGGAGAAGGACCTACTCTAACACCCAAAAGTTTTACCCCAAAGATGCCATGATGAAATCATCATACTCAAAGGACCAATGTAACCATGCAGCCAAATGATCAATCCAACGAGAAAGGTTAACACAGTCAACCTTCCAGGGGGACCAACCATGAAATCTCATATGACCCAAAGTCGCCTTGATAGTGAAGGCATAGTTGATTGCGTCTGCTGGTTGGGATCTAGAATATGGTATTTCAACAATAACCAACGTGAAAGCATGAGAGCCAGAACTCTTAGAATCTATTTGTTGAAATACCTCCATCATCTTGAGCTCAATTGGGTCATGATGAACTCTAATATCCAACTCCTGATCAATCTCAAGATCTTGAAGAACAACCTTGAGATGCGGAATCGTAGGCAAAGTGTAAGGGACATCATCCTTTGGTTGAGCCAAAAGCGGCTCCTCCTGCTGTTCCTGAACCATTGCTGCGATAGGCAAGAATGAAGCCTCTACTGAGATGGGCACAAATGAAATCCCCTATTGACTAATCTTTACTTGGTTAACCTATGGTTCCTCCCCTTGAAACTTTTCATCCTCTTGAAATTTTTCATCTTCACTAATGGGAGGAGCCAATGAACACTGCTGAGTATTCAAATCTTCACCTTCATCTTCTTGAAACTCAGCGTGTGACTCAATTGGTGCAACTATTGGCTCCAGATCATCTAAAATTGGGCTATCACCCTCTTGTTTATCTTTGGGAACTTGATATGGTGCAAGTTGTGATTCATCTTTAATAACACAGACTTCTTGCACTTCTGTAACAACCAATGGTTGAAGATCATCGAGTGGAGTTCACTGGTTGGTCTGGGACATGGATCAGAGGGAGTTCACAAGCTGCAAGGTTATTTCATTCTAACTTGATAGCGACAGCTTGCGCTTCCTCCAAATTTTGAGGGTCTTCATTCCTGAAAAAAACACCAAAAACACCATCAAATGCCTCAAGATAATAAATCAAAGCAATAACTTCGTTAGGCCTTACTTTGTAAGGAATTTGATTTTAAAATTTGGAAAACAAGCATTAAATTGGAAAATAGTTTCATTTTCATTCTTTTTAATAATTGAAAAAACTGTGCATAAGAAGAAAATATCCCATGTATTTTCCCATCTCTTAGTGAATTTTTCCTGGAAGGAATCCCATCCATCAATGGAAGCATCAAGAAGGGACTTGTACCATGCTCGTGCCTTCCCCTCGAGGGTCGACACAAACATCCACATCACCACATCCTCATGTTCCACATCAAAATCGCCCACCACTTGGAAAAATTTAGCCAAGTGATCCTCAACTGATACTCCCAACCTCCCTGCAAACAAAGGTATGCGTTTAAGCCATTTATGTGCAGGTAAGTCATGAGGATAATCTGGGAATGCAACAAAAATTAGTGGGCCAAAGGCAAAAAATCTCCACCTTACTGGTGGCCTCACAGTTGCATCCATATTGTTAGTCTTAGATAGAAAAAAGCACCACTGCTACCCTACTACTAGCTTGAGATGGAAATAAAATGAAAGATGAAAAGGTTGAAGATACACTCACCATAGTGTTCATTGAAAAATAACATACCTAAGAACTCATATGCTTACCAACTTTGAGAGGAGTTCTTGGTGAAGGGATAGTCTTGTTCCGGAAAAATATGTTAGAGTTACTTCAAGTTTGGAACTAGACCTTGTGAGGGAATCGAAACCGAAAGATCTTGTGTAAGTCTCTTGTGGAGTTGGCTTGGATACTGTGGAGTCGCTTGGTGAGTTGGAAAAAATAAATTAATTAAAGTAAAAACTCACCAATGTCGTTGTTACCAAGGTTGGCGTTCCTCGACAACGACGCCTATTTGTTAGCACAAATTTCCACCCTCCAATTGAGCTGATAAGCATGTTATAACAACGATGAAAACTTGGCTAATTGAAGGGGAAATAGCCCCAAATTGTCACGGGTTAAACCCCTCTCCGTTTGGGCTAGTGCTTGCTAGCCTCTGGGGGGAGTCCCTAGGCACCCTTGGTACCTTGCTGCTGTCTTTTAAGACTGATTTTCTGTGTGTAAACCTAAAAAACAGCGAGCTGTTCGTCTTGGAAAGCGTCTCAAAACTGTCCAAAACAATAAGAAAATATGATTTCTTTACTTGGAGGGATCCTGCAGAGTTAACACAATGAATATGGAATAGAAATAGAACTGAAAACTACTCAAAAGATCAATAAAATCACAATGAATAGTTAAGGAGAAGGACAAATCAGATTGCAAAATTCACAAAACACCGACAAGAAACAAGGTTAGAACACAAACACTCGATTTCTTTATTGATAGGCTTGGAAGAGGGTTGGTTGCGCCACAATTGGCAAGTCCACAACCGCTACTATGATCACTTTTCTCAAATAAGAGTCACTACACTAAGAGAGAGAGAGAAGAACGAGAAAGAAACACTATGTTATTTGTTGCTAAGAACCGACGAATAACCAATGAAGACCATCCAATATATAGGAGAGGAGTGTGAATAAAATAGAAGTTAATGCACATGGAATAAGTGTGAGCGAGTAATGCACATGGGTGAGTTATGAGTGAGAGTGTACAGAGGATAATTTTAGCTTCCCAACGCATGTTAGATTGCTAAATTTGGCCAAGGGATGAGGGAGTTATGAGTTAAAGTGAAATTCACCCTATTTTTTAGGGATTTTCTAAAATTTAGGAATTTTGCGTTTAAAAGCAATTTAGGGAGAATTTTTAGAAATTGATTGCATGGAAAGTGAGAATATGGAAAGTGAGAGGAATAGAGTGAGAAAAATTAGCCTTGAGTGGCTAAACTTTCTCCATAAAATGCCACCTCACCCATGCACAATTTCTTTAGCTTAATTAATTCTCATTTAATGCATAATCCTTGGAAAATGCACCCTTGGTCCATGATGCCGTGTAGATGCCACATCATCCTGATATTTTGCCACATGTCGAAATTTGAGCTTGCCACTTGTCATTGCTGGAGATGACGATCATTGCTAAAAATAAAAAATTCCAAAAATAGCCATCCGGTCCTAAAAAATTGAAACTTGTCGAAACTGACCCGAACTCTCCACAAATGCTCAGAATGACTAGGAAACCACCATCATGTGTCTACTGCTAAAAATAGAAAGTCCTTGCATATCCATGATATTATACTCATTGGATACGATTTTCCGCAAGGAATCGGAATCCACAATCATAATTGACATGAGAGCCATGGTGCTCAACCTTCTAAAAATAAAAATCTATTCCAAATCATCCCAGAAAAGGGCCAAAAGACTCAGAATATCTCAAGGATCAATAATATGGGCTCAGAATTTGATTCTAGGGCCTGGAGCTCAAACTACTAAAAATATAAAGTTCTTGGATGTAGCCCCGAAAAGTGCTATCGGGCCTAAAATCACGCAAGGACCATTCCTGTATGCTCATAACTTCTCTGAATTGTCAAGAGACCCACTCAAATCGTGGCTCCTAAAAAGTAGCAACACCTGCTATATGTAGACATCTCTCTCAAAATGCATGGGAAACCAAGCTAACTCTACCTCTGAACAAAATAACCATGTACCGATCATATACCTATCTCTAATGGAAACCAACCTCTGCTAACCACAAGGTACTAACTCTGGGAGAATCTCAGAATGCTAGCCAAAATAATGCATGCTGGCTCTTAACCCTCAAGATTTTCAAGAGTGAAAGTCTAGGGGTTAATGTAGATTTTTAATGACAAAAATCAGCAAATGAAATTTCTGTCATACACTTAGCAACCTAGAGATAACTGTCTTCATAAATTTCATAAATGCCTTAAACCCACATTCAGAAATTACCATAAGCAGAAATACACATTGCTAAACAAAATAGCAGCGGAAATAACACAGTGGACAACAACCCATAACACTCAGAAATTTAGGAAAATGCCAAGGAAAACCCCAATGTGGGGAAACCCAAAGAGAGAGAGAGATATATATTATTCAGCTTCAGGAAAGTACAAAACAACAGCAAAATAACACATTTCCAGCCAAGGGAAATACCTCACAGCACCAAAACAGTCCCAAAAATTGTCTCGAAAAATGTGCCAAATTCAAACTGCTGTACGAACTGTACGGATCCGTATAGTACAGCCTCCCACAGCAGAAAAATAATTCGGCCCAAAACTCATAGAAAATTTTTCTTGGGATTTGTGCCCTTCTTCCTTGAAAAACGTGCCCTCTTTGCTGCTCACTTTCTTCTCTCAAGCATACTCAAAAAATCTCTCTCAATCTCCTCCCGATGTCTTCTCAACATGTATTGCACACTACTCAATACATTCTTTTATAATCTGAAAATGACATTTTCCCCCCCAAAGTGTCTTTTCACCTTCCCCAACCCTAAATCCAAAGGCCAAGATTAGATCTTGCCTTTTTCAAGATCAAGTGTCATGATCTATTCCCTTCAAAATGAATCACTTGAAATATTAAAGTGATTTCACTTTATTACATAAGTGCTTTATGAAAATAAAGTCACTTTAAAATTAGAAGGTACACTTTATTAAAAAAGTCACTTTAATAAAAGAACCACTTAAAACAACTTTATAAAAACTATTACAAAGTTAAGTGCCTGGTAGTATAAACATTAAGGTAACATCCGCATACAAAACAAAACACGCGGAGTACCTCCCGAGCTAAAAAGCTAACAGTTAACAGGAGGAGAGTATCTGACAATCTCTCTAAGATCTCTAATAATAGCCCATTTGCTTGCCTTTTGAGCTATAACAAATGGGCACTTGAACAAACATAGAACAAACACAAATATCTTCCCAAATCATAGAACAAATGATGATATCTCCCTCGAATCTTGTACTAGATGGGGCACCCGAAGATGAAATTTTCTTCAGACTCCACCTCCTGCAGGGGACAACTGACATGTTTTCTCCTCTTGTGGAATACAATGATTAGACTTAATTTGACTATTGACGCCAGATTTGCTTTGGGTGTTATGTTCCAACATATGTTCATGGATATTATACGGGGTGAGTTCAACATTATAGAGTTCCTCGAACAACTTGTGCCCATGAATCGTGATGCGTCTCAGTTTCTTCTTTGAATGGTACTTGTTGAGAACAAATCTCCTCTTGCTTGTTCTTAAGGTCCAAAATTTTTGCGTGCAAGGAATTGCTTGGTGGGTGGATAGTTTCTTGCGTTTTATTTCGGCCATTAATTGCTTGAGAAGTAGATTCTTCTATTCCACCTCTGAGATCCTGTTTGAGAGTGAATTTACCTCTGATTGTAGTTTTAGATTCGCCTCTTTGACCTACTCTATTCTTTGCACCAAGTTTGTGAGTTGATATGCCCAAGATTTTGTCTGGTGACAATGTTCTGAACATGCAAAATTCTATTTTTGTTGTCCATCATTGACATCTTCACAGGCTGCTTGTTGTTATTGCTGTCCACCATTGTTATGGACAATTGAGGTATCCTCACATCTCAGTTTCTTGCTTGAATAGTACTTGTTGAGAACAAATCTCCTCTTGCTTGTTCTCAAGGTCCAAAATTTTTGCGTGCAAGGAATTGCTTGGTGGGTGGACAATTTCTTGCGTTTTATTTCGGCCATTAGTTGCTTGAGAAGGAGATTCTCGTATTCCACCTCTGAGATCCTGTTTGAGAGTGAATTTACCTTTGATTGTAGTTTTAGATTCGCCTCTTTGACCTGCTCTATTCTTTGCACCAAGTTTGTGAGTTGATATGCCCAAGATTTTGTCTGGTGACAATGTTCTGAACTTGCAAAATTCCATTTTTGTTGTCCACCATTGACATCTTCACAGGCTGCTTGTTATTGTTGCTGTCCACCATTGTTCTGGACAATTGAGGTATCCTTGGAGACACCTTGGATAGGTAAATCGGGTTGAGGGGGGCAAGGTGAGGAAGTTTGCAGTTGTGTTAAACCTGTGCTTTTGTGGAGAGGGTGGGGTCAGGGGTCTTGCAAATAAGGAGAGTGAGGGCAGGATGATAGATAGGGGGTTGTGGTGATGTGAGAAGGAAAGGAAACAGGGAGGTGGAGGGTGAAGATGAGGTGGGAAGGGAGTAGGAAGGGGAGAAGGGGTCGAGAGAGGAGTTTGCGGGGTAGTCAGGGTGGATAGGGGCATAGAGGAGAAGAGTGCCAGTTGGTAGGGTGCCAAGCGAGAAGGATGAGACGAGGATGGGGGAGTCACAACCATGGGATGATGAGCTATGGGATCTACACGAGGGGCCACGAAAGCATCTGTACACGAGCAGGGCATCATCATAATACCTATATCCTCTTAGGTTGTCTAGTGTGGCTAACCTAAAACAATGGAGTTGCCAGAAACATTCATGAGATCACAGAGAATGTCATGAAGCCCATATTCAACTCAAGAGGTTGACTCTTCAAGAAGGGTCACACATGAATTTTAATGTTGCTTCCTGGACAAAAATAGTATTTGATATATGCCTTGTGCAAAATAAAAAGTTTGCAAAAACTTGGGGTCTGAGTCTTTATTTATTTTTATTATGTCTACAACATGTTTTGTTTTTTTACATTCAAGTGCTGGATGGCAAGTGCTTGGTGCTGTCGTTGTCAAACATTCCCCTAGATCTTAATTGCAAAGCAAATTCACATCAAATGTTCAATTATGATTTGAGAGGAAAGAAAAATGGCGATCACCTTTATTGGATGTCTTCATAATATTAAGTTTTAACAAATATATTTTTCTTTCTAATTCATTCAATTCTGTATTTGCTGCAGTTTGTGTCATTAGTGAGACCTGCAATTGATGTTGATGTTGAAATCCTGCGGGACTGCTACGAGGCCTTTGCAATGTATTGCTTTGGAAGATATCTCATAGCCTGCTTGGGTATGTACCCTATTTGTATAAAATGACAGCCATAAATTTAATTTTAGTTAACTGAAATTTACTTTTTTCTTGCAATCTCCATAATTAAGAACTATGAAACTTTTCTTGTCTACTATTACCATTTTTAGTTATTTGTTTAAGTTATTTTTTGTGTTAGTTAATGTCTTGCAACAACTTGTGCGTAATCAATAGCTAAAGGAATTTAATCTTATAGAAATAAAATCAGAGTTGTTTGATGTCCATTGAGAAAATGTAAATGAGTTGTGGAACTAGTATTTGTTTTGTTGATTGGTACCATTTATTGTCTATTTCTTGAGTGAAGAAAAACACTTTTACTCATATTGTATGTTGAGATGCTTTTATCATTGCCTTCTATTAGGATCAATTAAATAGGGACAATGATTGACTAAGAGGACAAACTACTTCAAGTTTCAAGTAGTGTTGTTTTATTTGGAAAACTATGAATGCAATCTTTGCTAATTGATCAGAATCAAAGTCGACAAATGCTTGTGGGAAAATATATGGTTCCTATGCTTTGTAGGCCAAACATGAATTAGTCTCCACTTGCAATGTTTGGCTACTATTGCTATTGGTAGGATCTAGGCCAAACCATTCTTTGTGGAAGTGAAAGGCTTTGGGCATTCCATTTATAACATAAAATGTAAAACCCTCACATGAGATAAAATGGAAACAAAGCATCATATAATTTATTAACTATTCATTTTTTCCTGGGAATACGGCACGGGAAACCATCGAGTACTTCCCCACATTTCGTGGATGGTAAATGTGGTAAACCGTTTGGCCTGATTACGGGCCTAACCCGGTGGGGACATCAAGTGAGGCCTTACACAAGCTCCTGGCCAGGGATTTGACCCTAGAACCTCAATCGAGCAAACAACGACACTCATCCACTTGAGCTAACCCACCGGGCTTATTAATTATTCATGATCACAAGTAGGAGTTATTTCATCATATTCCACCCTTAATAAATACTTTTGATCCAATTATTCCTTTTTTTCACTTGGTCCTTTGAACTGATCTCATCTTCATTTTCTTTGTCTTCACTGCTCTCTGTCTTCCACGATCTTTGGTCTTCTTCCTTCTTTGTTCCCGATCTTCTTCATCTTGTACTTGCAAACATAAGAATTGTTGAAGTCCATATAAAAAGATTACCATCCACCGGAATACATGGGTCGCCAGCCGCTGTATCTGCCGGTTCTCTAGTAAACCTTTTCTCGTACATGGTTCATCGACCATTCTTTTGTCACATGTCTGCATACCTGTACCGTTATTCTCCCCGCATCATCATCCTCATCCTCATCCTGGGTTTTTGGCTTACCCGTAACCATGCTCTCGATTCTCCTGCATCAGACTCCCAAGGAATAAAAACTTCTTCACGGACTCTTGTCCATGAGTCCCCTGTCATCTCACAAACTTTTGTTTCATAGTTTGCTTCACGCAAGTTCCTTTTTCATAACTTGTAATTTCCTTTTCATGCTCAACTACACAAGCCCCTTTTTCATGACTTGCAATCTCTCTGCAATCTCTCTAGTTGCCTCAAATCTTCTGCCAGTTGTGGACTGCCTCAAATTCATGGTTCTGCCCACAGTCAAGCTTCTCCTCTTGTCTTGCCACTTTAGCAAGTCCTATCTCATGACAAGTGGTTTCACGAACCATTCATTACATCAAGTTATGGGGAATACGTGCCTCTCATTAGGCTTACATTAGGTACATACAATTTCATATACATCTTAGGCTACTATAGCCATTTTACAAGATATGACCAAGACCTTTATCAATACATTATTCAAGGACCATAAAACTTCTTAGGGATGTTTTCATGGATTCATTGCATCTACATCTAACACGGTACTTTATTCTTTACCTTGCTTTGCTTCCTTACCTTGCTTCTGCTTGGTGTCTTCATCTCTCTTTTCGCTTTTCTTCTGTTGCCATTCTCTTGCTGCTTCATTCCTTTTCTTGTTTCTTTCCATTTGCTTCTTTGCTTTCTTTACTGTCCTTGTCCTTTTTCCTTCATTTGTTCATGTCTCACAGTCCTTTCTTCTTGCATGTTGCTTGTGCTTCTTCTGTCTTGGAGTCAGCATCATCTTTTCTCTTCATTCACCTGCAATTACATGTTTACAATATATGTTTCTTGTTGGAGTGACGTCCCATCCAAGAAGACATCTATGACACTAGATTGACAAATTTAATTGATGCACCAATTTCATGATTTGACATGACTTAACCTATGACTTTGACAATGACATAACCAAGATTTTTGACTCACACCTGGATAGACTCTCAACTTTCCACATGACCCCAGCACAGACTTCAACTTGACTTGGACTCACAAATCTAAACTTGGGGTGTCGGGTACCACCAAATGCAACTTCAATGTTTCACCATAAAATTCAGCTAAAGAATACTTTAGACTATGCCCACATGACCATGACAAATAATCTTAACGCTTGCTCTTGACTTGATTTTAAAAGACTCAACCTTTCCTCACTTGGCTTACATACATGAAGCTTTGGACTCATTTGACACTTTTATAACTTGAATAAATTTGACATAATTTGATTAAACTCTTTACAAGCACCTGGCATGACTCTCTTCCAACTCTTTTATGCATTTTTCCAAACTAGACTTCGACTCAAATTCATAATCTCGCTTAAGTTGAGTGGACTCTGTACATCAATTTGCAAAAAAACTCTTACATAATTACCTTGGCCATTTGCAAGACTTCATTACACAGAGTTTGCAAGTCTTACTTCAATAAAATTTCACTTCTCACATGTGGCAAGTGGAATGAATAGTCTAATTTAAAAAAAATACCTTTATTGAATGAACGCTGAGCCATTCAATGAGTGTTTTGCCTCTTTCTAAACAACCAGACTAAATGCTCAACCTCTTTGCAATTGGCATTGTGCATGGGCTCAATGATGTCATTCTCCATTTTTATTTACAGTATTCTCCCCATTTTTTGATAAAAAATCCTCCCTGCAGAGAGTGTAGTCAATGATGGCAACGATAAAGGAGCGTTCTCTGGCATCTTGCATATCTCAATAGGCTTCTTGTGCATAGATTTGTCAACTGCATCAAATGGCAATCCTTCTGTTGAATTACGTCCACTCTGGTCAACAATCTGTTAAATCCTTAAAAAAAAACATTTTCCTTCACCACAAATCTCTTCTTAACACTATTCTTATGCCTATTAACAAAATACAGCTGTTGTTTGCCCTTGCTTTTATAAGTACTTGATAAGCCCAGATAATACAACAATCTTTATTAGTTAAGAAGAAAATGTTAGTCAAGAAAATTCCATTCAATGCAGCTACTGGGGCTCCTAAATTGCTTCTACACCCATAAATCTATTAGTTGACTCGAGGACAAGTATGATACTACAGTAACCTGATGCATAGATACTGCAGTCAAAGAAATAAAGGCCCGCCGTTTACCAGCTTTTATGTGAAAGAATTTTGATGTCACTGTATACATTTATATCACTGTGTATACAGATTTAATACACGGTTCCTCATTCGACTTTTTGTCTTGTGTTTTCCTTCTGCTTATCTTCTTCTCTGCAGTGTTTTCGGCGTTCGTCACGCTTAGCAATCTGTTCACCTTTATCCTTTTTCAATTCACATGTCTTTCTTCGTGCTGCAATTTGTGTTTTTTTACCTTCTTAAACTGTTTAAGAACACCCATAACTTTGAAGAATATTTCCAAAACTCAAAGGTTTCCATTTCAGAACCATAACTTCTATCTATGAAACGCAAAACATGATCAGCAAATTTGGCTGCATCAATCATAGAATTCATATCGTTTGGACACTCCACAAACTGCAGTCATCTTTGTTTACCTGATATAACAATTATTGGACCACAGACGTCTGAAAGATTATGCTGGGTGTAATGCTTTACAAGTGACTTTATAACTAGAGACTTCCCAACCTTTGGAAGACCTTGCACCACAATTACATATGGACCTGGTTCACCAATAGAACGGTCAACTCCAGGCACATGAAGTTGACGTTGATCCTTCTCTGATGCAATAGATTGTAGACGCTTTTGTAACAGACTTGGATTCTTATGTGCATCCATAATTTTGCTTCCTTCTGCAATGTACAGGGCAGCCATGTGACGACCGAACCCATGCGGCTGTAGATCTCTTGATTTGCAGCAACAAGGTGGCCAAAATCCGGTGGCGGTTGAACCCATAGGAGAGAATGGATCTCACTCAATTTCGCAAGAACCCATTGTGGGAATCTGCTCGCAACCTTGTAAGTCATCGCCAGAGCATATCTTCAAAACAAAACTCGATTTTCCCACTGCAGATGATTCTTTTCTCACACTGACGGCATCAGAATTAGAACTCAATATAGTCTGGTCACCATGAAGCCATGCTAATGTCCTAATTGAACCAGGAGAATTGTCAGCTTTTTCTGGAGGCGCATCAGGACGTTTCAAATAAAAAATACGAAGTATTTTCTCATGTCGGGCTTATGCTCTCAAAAACATACATGCTTGAACAACGTGTTTGTGTACAAAAGAGCACAATTCATTTCCTGTCAATGCATCCCATATTTTGGCGCTAAAATCCGCTGATCTTGATGCTGCATGTAAAGCACGATTATCAAGACAACAACTCCACACAACACTCATGCCCTTCAAATGTCCCGATCCAGCCCCCCATTCCATCATTCCTCGCTCTTCTTCTGCAATCCTGTCCATGACAACTAACTACCCAGGGGATCTTGCAACAAATATTATTGTTAAATTTACATGCAGCAGCGAGAGCCATTCTCCTGGAGGATAGCTAAGACCCTAGACAGATCTAGGGCCCCCAGTGCACTCCTGGGGTATGTGGTCGAGGACCAAATTTGATAAAGACCCTAGACGAATGTCTAGGGCCCCTGGACTGGATCCAGGGTAACCATGCGTAGGGCATGGAAGTCTTGGTCTAAGACCAAGCATTCAAAGACCCTAGATGTCTCTAGGGCCCCTGGTTTGTAACCAGGGTAAGCATGCCTAGGGCATGGGAGTCTTGGTCTGGGACCAAGCATTCAAAGACCCTAGATGTCTCTAGGGCCCCTGGTTTGTAACCAGGGTAACCATGCCTGGGGCATGGGAGTCTTGGTCTGGGATCAAGCATTTGAAGACCCTAGATATCTCTAGGGCCCCTGGTTTGTAACCAGGGTAACCATGCCTG
>ML776891.1:1276557-1293861 GCA_009831015.1 Picea engelmannii | reverse complement strand
TGTCTAAACAGCTTTAAGATCTGTGATTTATTAATGTGTGTCTTCTTCTAATGTCACTGCCTTCTATAGATCTATTTATATATGCTGTCTATGCTTCAGATCTAAGGTGTTTAGCTTTGAAATTAAAAAGTGACCTCTATCTGTTTTTTACCCTAAAATCTAACAATTATATCCTCCCAATTAAATAAGCCAGCCACAACCACATGCTCAAGAATTCTGCACCTCTATTCTCGTTCCCTTTAGAGTGTCTCAACGCTGGATTCAACATTTTCTTGAGCGTGCTCTTCCTCCACTTCATACGGTTGTTGTGGTTCTTCATCGTCGTTAGGCTGAGGAGAGGCATTTAAATCCATGAGGGTTTGATCAACTCATCAAGAAATCCTATGTTGGGCAGTCTCCTCTATTGCTGGTCTTGCAAATACGAGGCAGAGAGGTAGGAACATCAGTGGGGTAGTTCACAACTCACATACCGCCTACCAATCGACATCGGACTTCACTGGAGCGGAAAGGTATTTAACAACCTCAAAATAGCCGACCTCACTATCGAAAGCAAAGAATGAGTCGCAAGGAATTAGATCGAATATCGTTTGGTGACAAGGGTCGACACTTGTTTTCATGGGCATTGCAGTCATCACTGCCTCCAGAAGTCCGAGCATCACATCCTCCACACTCACCAATCAGATGGACAAACAATATACTCACAGAAAAACCATAGCTTACATAAAACATCTATTCTACTCTCCCACGCTCTGATACCAAATGATGCACATTGCAGCCAGTATGCAAATAAACACAACAAACACACTACATTTTTGCAAAAAGGGAGGACACCAGGAGATATGTGCTCCAAACTCCCGAAGGGAAGGGGAAATTTTATTATAAAACCATTCCTGGGTTTGTTGTTAACTTCTCTTGTACAAAAGATCCCTTTTATAATAATGGGTGACCAGAAAAACTATTACATAATTAGATGGTTGGTTCAGACCATCTCCACAAATCTCTCCATAATATCTCCTTAAATCTCTCAACAGATCTCCATGAATCTCTCAACAAATCTTCATATCCCTAACTCTTCTCATTTCTCCTCATCTCTCACTCTCACGTAGACTTCTAGAATTAGACTATCTCATTACAAAGCGTCATATAATTTATTAATTATTCATGATCACAAGTAGGAGTTATTTCATCATACTCCACCCTTAATGAATTCTTGTGATCCCATTATTCCTCTTTTTCATTTGGTCCTTTGAACTAATCTCATCTTCATTTTCTTTGTCTTCACTGCTCTCTGTCTTCCACGATCTTTGGTCTTCTTCCTTCTTCGTCCCTGATTTTCTTCATCTTGTACCTGCAAACATAAAAATTGTTGAAGTCCATATAAAAAGATTACCATCCACTGGAATACATGGTTCACCAGCCACTGTATCTGCCGGTTCTCTAGGAGCTCTTTTTTCGTACATGGTTCATCAACCATTCTTTCGTCACATGTCTGCATACCTGTACCTTTATTCCGCCTGCATCATCATCATCATCATCATCCTCATCCTGGGTTTTTGGCTTACCCGTAACCATGCTCTCGATGCTCCTGCATCACATCACCTCCGCATCAGAATTGAAGGACATAATAAAGGAAGTCTTAGTTTAAAAAGTACCCAGCAGCATGCAATGGTCTATAGATATTATATTGCCACTAATAAGATATAGGCCATGATATCCCAAAGAGGCATATGCATTTATCCTCCCTACCTGATATTTAGCTCTGTTGGCCCTATCAACGGCCTCATAAACATAACCCATGGGGGTTTTTCCCCATCCACCTTCCTTGGGACTTTTACCAATGGCTTTGAAATTCTAATCCCCTCCTGAGCATCCCTCCAATTAAATATCATTGACAACAAGTGTTGTAACCTTATGCCTTTTGTTGACATACACAAACAGTCTCTTCAAATTCATCTCATAAATACAAATAAGCTGTAAGGAAATGAAATTAGTACCATATCGGGTGATGGCAGGATTGACAAGCTGCTTGTATATATTTTGTTATGGACTTTGTCTTCTCCACAATGGATTTGACCCAATTGATTTTTTTAATGTTCTCTAAGAGGAGGTCTATGAAGAAATTTGAGGTTCCAAAGGCTGCCTAACTGGTCTGTCCTTGACACTGTTTAGGCATGGTTTTCAAGGTAAGTTCAGGACTGTTTTAGAGCTGTTTTAGGACTGCTATCAGAACTGAACTTGCTGCCAACTGTTTGCTGCCTTTTAGGACTGATTTAATGCTCTTTTGAAGCTGCTGTTGAAGTGTTTAATTAGGATGTTTTTCTGTCCATGATTAGCACATTCAAACTACTTCAAAACAATAAATACCCTCTAGATATTTTACACTCTAAATGCTGATAAGTAAATATGCAAACCACATAAATGAACACTTGTGTTTTTGGTCAACATGACCCTGGAAAAACCTCCATGGGGAAAACCAGTTTGAGTGGAATATTTATTATGGAGTTTATAGGAAAAATTACAGCAAGGAATACAAGTGAACTTAGCTCTAGTTGTCTGTTCAATATGCCTTGATATAAGTGCCAGCAGTCCCTTGAACAATGCGCTCTTTCCTCTTGATGAAGTGTGCCCTTTCTTGTGGCTGCCTGCTACCTTGGAATCTACGCTCTCTTGGCTGCCTGCTGCCTTGAAGAATGCACCCCCCTTTCTAAGTGCGCCCCTTCTCTAGCTTGGTGCGCCCAAGTCTCATGGTGCGCCCTCTCCAAGCATGAGCACGCCTCTCCAATGGTGCACCCTCTCCAAGCTTGTGCACCCTCTCTTCTCCAAAAACTTCTCTTCCTCTCCTCTCCTCTCTTCACTCAAAACTCATGAGTGCACAATGAATGCCCTTTTTCCCTCTTTCCTTAGCTTTAGTCTCATCCTTAGGCTAACCTAGGAACCAATGGCCAATATTAGATCTAGGCCAACCAAGATCAAGGGTTAAGAGTAGATCTCCCCTTTTACTTAAGTTTCCTAAGTCACTTTATGTTAATAAAGTCACTTTGTGACTTAAATAGTCATAAAGTCACTTTGACTTTATAACATAAAGTAAAGTGGGTTGAGGGTCACTTTTCCCCCTTTGTGTTAGACACTCAATAACACAAGGGGACCACGTCCAAAGGTACCAAAAATCAACACTCCCTCTTATCAAGGAAAGTGTTCTTCACCACTCCCATCTTGTCTCTAAAGTAGACATGCTTTCCCCTTGGCAAAGACTTCGTGAGAATGTTTGCAATCTGCTCATCAGTAGGAATCATAGTTTTAAAAACCGGAACCATAACCGGAATCAGAACCAGTCGAGGGTTCAACCAGAACCGATAATGAACCAGTCGAATCGGTTTTTTAAAAAATACATAAAATATTTAAATTTTAACGAAAAAAATATATTTCTAAGATTTTAAATCATGTTTCCAAAGCATTAGAGACAATAAGAGACAACATATCCAAAGTATGCTCATGAATATTTCAAAATGGCACCAAGTGCAATACATATCTAGAGATCGGAACAAAAATATATAATCTAGGAGGCTCTAAATGGCCTCTACAACATCAAATAACATACTAACAAGAGTCAAGACTACAAGTCACTATCTCATTGATCAACTCATCCTCATTAGGGACATCTGTGACTGTAGGCTCTGAAGCTGCACTAGCTGTAGTAGTACGAGTACGACGAGGTATACGGCTATGTCTGCCTGGAGTTCCACTAAGGCCTGCCATGTTTGACTTTGGAATCGGACCGTGGGGCCCTAACAGTGGAGTTGCATCCATCTGAATCTGCCCTGCCTCATCCACCTCCAAGTCATAGTCAGGATCAAACTCTGGTGGGTGAGTCTCCACTACCCAATCTGAAGTTGGATCAACATCATCCAACACAATGGGATTTGAATTAGGTCTTTTGTTCAACAATTGGTTGCACCTTAGCCGGAGGTTGTACTGCACGAAGACTAGATCATTTAAGCGTTTCTGTTCTAAACGGTTTCTCTTCTTCGTGTGAATCCTCTCAAAGACAGACCAATTGCGCTCACACCCAGAAGCACTGCAAGTTTGACTCAACACTCTAATTGAAAACTTTTGCAATTGAGAACATTGGCTGCCAAATAACTCCCACCAGTGTGCTGCAAAAAACATAGTTAGTTGAGTTAGTTCCTTGAAGTAATAAATTATAAAGTATATAAAATTTAAAGTTTAAAGTTTAAACAATTGAACTTTAAACTTTGGAATTGTTCCCTGGCTCATCCACATCCCTTGCAATCTTTGCTAGGTTTTTGCCGAACCTACCCGTGGCTCTAGTGAAAGAACTAATCTGTCGGTGTATCTCCAACTGCCCACTCTTAGAAGGGACCATGCGTTCAAGGCACTCATACAAGCCATCTTTAACCTCCCCAGTCAAATCTTCTCCAAGCTGAGCTCTGTAATGATACCTTGGGTTCAGGAAATACCCAGCTGCATGTATAGGGTGATGGAGTTGATTGTTCCATCTACGATCAATGATCTCCCAAATAGGCCCATACTTGGTCACTCTATCCTTGTATGCTGCCCTTATTTGCTCCTTTGCCTGATCCATAGCCTCATAAATGTAACCCATGGACAATTTTCCCCATCCACTAGCTGCAATACCTTAACAAGTGGCTTGGCAATTTTCACAATTTTTGCTGTTTTTTCCCAAAATGTGGGATTATTAACTTTCTTTTTGGTGTCTTTGCCATCTTGTTTGCGGGCCCACTGAGATGCATTCCATTCATCAGATGCAAACATCTTTTGAAAGTTCTTTGATTGGGAAGCCATAGATTGCAATGTCAGAAGTGAGTTGCAAATCTAGTGATGGCAGGCCTAATAAGTTCCATGTTTTCTGCGTTTTTCCTCATCTGGTTCAAAACCCATGAGTGGTTGTAGATGTACTTTGTGATGCTTTTGGCATGCTCTATAGTGTTTTTGATCCATTCCTGTTTGCCAATGTCCTCAAGAATGAGGTCTATGCAATGTGCAACACATGGGGTCCAAAATATGGTTTTGTGTTTCTCCTCTAACATCTTCCCATCAAGGACATAGTTAGAGGCATTATTTGTGATGACCTGAACAACATTGGCCATCCCCACCTCCATAACAACCTCATGTAAGAGCTTAAATAGCAAGTTTGCATCTTTGACCATATCATATGCATCAACTGATCTCAAAAACATGGTTCCTTGTGGGCAAGAGACAAGGAAATTTTTGATAGTACGGTTCCTTCCATCACTCCATTCATCTGACATGACGGTACATCCTGTTTTAGCCCATGATAATTTGAAATCTGTCAAGTATTCTTCAATGGATGCGACCTCTTTGTGCAAAAGAGATCCCCCTCAAATCATGCATACTAGGGCCTTTGAAGCCCATACCACAAGCAATAATCACATCCCACATAGGTTGGTAATATGGTGAGCGGGCAACATTGAAGGGGATATCGACATCATACCACCATCTAGCTATGTACTCATAAGCAATCTCTCTATATTGTTTCTTCCAATGGTCATCTAAGGTGGGTTGAAATTGAGTGGGTTGACCTGGAGAAATATTGGCATTGTCAGAGCCAAAAGTTGGGGGAGGTGTGAAATACCTTTGGATGGTATTCCTCTTTTTACTTTTACGCTGATGCATAGTATTTTCACTTTCAATGGGAGGAGGAACACAATGAAAGGGGTCTCTAACACTGGTAGAAGGAATAGATGAAGAGCCCTCATAATCAAAAGTGGGGTTGGCTACCTTCATTTGTGCTACAGTCCTCTTCCTCCCTATTTAAGCCTGTATAGCCTTTACCCTAGCCTTTTCTTGTTGCTAGTCATTAAGTACTTTTTTCATCTCTTCTCTAATAAGCCCAATAACATCTGGTGCCTCACATGATTTAACTTGGCCTCTAACACCAACCAACTGTTCTTTCAGCCTATGAATGCCCCTCCCCTTGATGCATTTTTGACTATACTTGCAATACATTAGCTTTTGGGGCCATTGTAAATTTGTAAATGCAAACTCAAAGGCTAAAGCAAAGGTGCAATTTGCACAATGCAAGCAATCTGAAAATGTAAAGAAGGAACCTTGTCTTAGACTCTTACTTTATCTTCTATGATTCTATATAAGTTTCAAACATTCGACAATCAAGATGGAAAAAAAAAGAGTGGCAAATTTTCAACATACCTCTAATCCAAGTCCTCCAAACTTGAAGATGAACTATAGCCTCCTAGTTGAGATGCCAAATCCACCACAAACTGCCCAAAACACTTGCCCAAGAAGCTCCTCAATGTTGCTCTTCAAGAATCAATGCTACTCCAAAACCCAAATTCTCTCAAATGCTCCCTTTTAGATTATGTAGCTCGGGCAGGTACTTCCACACTAGGGGTGTCTAGTAGTGTGGAAGAGGCCCTGATCCAGGGGGATATTGGTGACCACCCACCTATTCCAACTGGCAGAAAACAGTCTTCTGGCAACTTACTATTTTTAGCAGGTTTTTGGTTCCAACTTACGAGGATAGACTAGACGATGCTTCCAACTACATACAATGGAAGTACCGGATGAAGAATGCTCTTCAAGAAAGTAAGGTATGGGGTATTGTTGAGAAGGCTGCCACAATCCCCATTGATCCTAAGGATAAAGAATTACATTATGTTCTAGAGATCAGAGCTCAGAGGATTCTTCTAGATGGGGTGATGGATCACCTCGTACACAAACAACTCATGAAATGTGGTCACATCTAAAGGGACTGTTTGAGGCTAAGCATGAAAGCATAATCATGGCTCTCAAGGAGAAACTTCAACACACAAAGATGACAAAAGGAGAAGGTGTTGCAACCTATCTCACCAAAGTGAAACAATTACTAGATGAACTTCTTGCAGTAGGAGTGAAGCTATCCCCAACTAAAATGGTTAGATCGGCCTTGAGAGGATTCCCAAAGGAGTGGGACCCTTTTATTGCAGGAGTAGTGGCCAGAGAAATTTGCCAGATTGGGACAAGTTGTGGAACGACTGTTGCCAAGAAGAAATCATGAGAGGCAGGGATGTAGATGAGGATGAAGAGGAGTAGAATCTCGCTCTCACCTCCAAGAGGGGAGTCAGAGGTAGAAGAGGAACAATTTTTAGAGGAGGAGCCACAAGTAGAAGGCGAAAGAAGGATATTTCACATGTTCAATGTTGTGTGTGGAGAGTTTGGGCATTATGCTAGCCAATGCTCTCAAGCCAAGAAGGGCTATGGGGCAAAAGGCAAAAGGAAGGAAGTAGCAACTTTAGCTGAAGTCGAGGGTAAGGATGATGAAGAAGAGCAACAATTGGATGCCACAACTCATGAGTTCTCAAAAATGTTTCAAGAGGACTATACCTTGTTCCTAGACACAGAGGACAGATCTAGAGATGGGTGGTACATAGACAACAGTTCCACTTGCCACATGACTGGGGAAAGATATGCATTCCAGGAGTTCTCAGCTCAAGAGTTGGGTTATGTAAGATGTGGTGTGCACTCTAGCATGGTGGCAGTTCGAGGAGAAGGGATGGTGTCACTACAGATAGAATCAGGCAGGATTCTAAGGGTGCCAGGGGTACTTTATGTACTAGGTATGAGAGTTAGTGTACTCTCAATCTCATCCCTGGAGGATCAAGGCTACGATGTCATCTTCTTTGGTTGTGGTGTGCATATTCGCTCTGTCAAAGGTCAGGCACCGGGACCACCTGAGATGATAGGCATCGGTGAGGATCGCTTGTACATGCTATGGGGGCAACCCATCTACAAATTCAGGGGTGAAAGTGATTGGACAGTTGGATTGTACTTAAGAGAGCAGGAGACTATCCTCAACAGGCCCATGTGGTGGGAGTGGACTCAGTTGGAGGAGTGGAGATACTCAGATGGTCTCAGTATAGGTGGCAGTAGCAACTACATAGCAGATCAGGTTGAGTATCAAGACTTAGAAAGGATGGGTCTCTCAGATTCAGAGGGACTCATAGTGATGTGGACCATGGAGGAGGCAACTCCAGTGGCAGTACCACCATCGCTAAGAGGGAGTGTTAGATTATGTAGCTTGGGCAGGTACTTCCACACTAGGGGTGTCTAGTAGTGTGGAAGATGCCCCTTTATTCCTAAACAACTTAATGTTGGCGGGGATCACTTAAGTCAACATGAGATTAAGTCACAACTGTGTGACTTAAGTTGTCGCAATGCTTGATTAAGTCTCCACCGTCAGATCTAGATCTTGAGGAGAAGATCTAAGGGCCAGGGTTGAATGAGAGAAAAGGCTAGGGTTACAAATAACCTAGGAGGTCTCATTTCTCATAATCTCAAGAGAGAAGTCATCCATCAGAGGGAGTGTGGCTCTTTAAGGGAGATCGAGTGACTAGTTAAGGCGAACTAGTGAAGAGGGTTGAGTAGGGTCAAGCAGAAAAGGCTAGGGTTACAAATAACCTAGGAGGCCTCATTTCTCATAATCTCAAGAGAGAAGTCGGCCATCAGAGGGAGTGTGGCTCTTCAAGCGAGATTGTGTGACTCGTTAAGGCGAACCAGTGAAGAGAGCCAAGTAGGGTCAAGCAGAGAGGCCGAGTAAGGGCAGAAGTCGAGCTAAGGCAAGCAAGAGGAGATAAGGGCTTAAGCAAGAGCCCAAGAAGTCTCCTAGGGAAAAATTATCAGAACCCGCAACAGATAAAAGGGAGGCCGTACGAGTCGTGCGGATTTGAGGCCGAGAGAGGGCCGTACCAACAGAAGACTAAAGAGAGGGCCGTACCAATACGGTTGAGAAGAAAAGAAGTAAACCTATACTGATATCAATGATAGTGTGATCACCTGCAACAAAGAGACGGAGAACTCGGGCCGTACCAAGAATTTCGTATAGCCGTACGACCGCCCAACAAAGAAAATCAGAACTGTACGGAGTCGTACAACCTGTACGAATTTCTATTTTGTCAAGTATAGTTGGGTTTTTTGTATGTATCTCAGATTAGAGAATTTAAATAAGGTTTTTCCCAGAGGAGTGGGATTTCCAAACATCTATTTTGATAATCTTTTGTGTGGTTGTTCCTGTTATTATTCTGCTAATGGGTATTGGATAAAGTGTATGCTCTTTTTCAGTCAAGTCATCTGGATCTGAAATTTACAATGTCTGCATATGAGTTTATGCTATTTTGTTTCACACTCCCAAATGCTTAATGAGAGAGGTGTGAGGCACTTAGAGGGAAGTGAGAGTGTCTTATAGATTAGAATTAGTGTTTAGGATCTTAGGTTTTAGGTTTAAATGAAAAAAATATAATTTTTGAGGTTCGCGGGCCTGCTACAGCCGGTCCGGACTGAACTGACCGATTTATGACAAAACTGGCTGGTTTGGTATCGAACCGGTCAGTTCGGTACCAAATTGGACGATACCGTCATAAACCGGTCGACCGATTCGGTTTATTGTTTGGTTCGAAGTGATCGGCCATCAAACCAGTCAAACCGACTAGTTTCGGTTCTGGTTTGACCGGTTTTTAAAACTATGGTAGGAATATACTCAAGCTGAACTGCCCCTCTCTGAACCCAATCTCAAATGAAGTGGTATTAGATATCTATGTGTTTCGACTTGTCATGAAACACTCGATTCTCAGAGAGTTTGATACAACTCTGATTATCGTAGTGAATAACTATAGGCCTCAATTCATGATCAAATAGGCCAAACAACAACTTGCGAAGCCAAATGGCCTCGCAGCTGGCTTGACTAGTTGCCATGTACTCTTCTTCAACAGAACTTAGTGCCACTGATCTCTGTTTTCGACTGAACCAGGAACCAACTGCTGATCCCAACCCGAAACAACACCCTGAAGTGCTCTTCCTGTCAACTGCACATCCTGCCTAGTCTGAGTCTGTGTAACCAATCAACTTGACCCCATCACCTTTGACATAGTCCAATCCATAATCCACTAATCCTGCTATGTACCTCAAAAATTGTTTTGTTCCTATCCAATGAACACTCCTAGGCTCCACCATGTACTGGTTGAGATTGTTCACAACAAAACAAATATCTGGTCTAGTGTTGACCAGATACATCAAAGAACCAATCAAATGACGATATCTTGTGGCATCCACCAACTCGAAATCAGAAGCACTAAGCTTTTCTTCTAGTTGGTGACCATAGGTGTTGACATGGGTTTGCAATCCTCCATCTTAAATCTGCTCAGAATATCCGTTGCATACTTCCCCTGTCCCAGAATGACATGCCTATCCTCCTGCCAAACCTCCATACCCAAGAAATGGTGCATCAGTCTAATGTCCTTCATCTCAAACTCTGATGCAAGACCCCACTTACATTCAACTATGAGCTCCTCCTCTCCAGTGATAAATAAATCATCTACATATAGGATAAGAATGAGAGGATCCTCTCCCCGAATGATGTAATAGAGATTCAGATCTGCCTCACTCTTCTCAAAACCCATCTGAAGCAAGTATGAGTCAATTATCGAATACCAAGCTCGAGGAGCTTGCTTCAGAGCATACAATGCCTTTTTCAAGAAGCACACATGGGACTCTCTCCCCTACACCTCGAACCCCTGTGGCTGCTCAATGTATACCTCCTTTATGAAGTCATTCAGAAATGCAGTCTTCACATTCATTTGATGGATCTTCCAACCCATCTCTGCAACAATGGCCATAATACTCCTGATGGAATTATATCTTGCAACTGGTGCGGATGTCTCATCATAGTCAATCCCCACAATCTGAGATAATCCTCTCGCCACAAATAGAGCCTTGTGTTTCTCAATTCTGCCATCTGCAACATACTTGATCTTGTACAACCACCTGGAAGTCACCATTGACTTTCCCTCTGGTCTAGGCACCACCTCCCACACATCATTTCTCATAATGGAGTCATACTCCTCTTGCATGGCCTCTCTCGAGACCTGTTGGTCTGCTGCCTGCACAAAAGTAGTGGGCTCAAAATCGGTGATGCTAGTCACCATGGCCAAATAGGAACCAAAACTCTCTGGTGCTCTGCTCTCTCTCATCAACCTCTTGGGCCGACCAACTTACTCCTTGGCTTCCTTTAGGGTCTCCTGAAACCATCTCGGTTTATTCTTCCTTGAAGTAACCTCTAGTGGAGCAGTATTCTCATGCCCCTTAGTCTCATCCATAGATCTCACCACTGAAGGCTGAGATCCTGAAGCACGCGCACTTGTGGTCTGTGTACCAACCACCTTTGATCCTATAGATGTACTGGGTGGACCAATCACCCCTGAACTTGGTGCATTAGGCACTTGAGGCTGTGTCCCCCTGTGATGCATCACTCTGTATCTGTGGGACCTCCTCAACTTTGTCTCTCAACTCAAGAGATCTTCTGAAGGCTCTATCTTCCTCGAATCTAACATCTCTCCTCAGTGCTGATATGTAGATCCAGTAGGCCTTAGAGACCTCTGAGTATCCAACTAGGATCCCCTTATCTACTGTGGGATCCAACTTTGTCCTCTTCTTAGAAGGGACACGAGAGAACGTCAAACACCCAAATATGCGAAGGTGCTCAACATCAGGCCTACTCCCAGTGAAGGCTTCCTCAGGAGTCCTTCTCCCCAGAGCTCTACGGGGACTCTTGTTTTGCAGATACACTGCAATACTACAAGCCTTTTCCCATAAGAAAAATGGTAATGCTTGACCATGCAACATTGACCTCGCTGCACCAACAATGGCCCTGTTCTTCCTCTCAACAACCCCATTTTGCTAGGGGTTGTAAGGAATGGTCAACTGCCTCCTGATACCTTGCTGGGTGCATAAGTTTGCAAACCTTGTGGATCCCCATTGCCTGATTGCAAGACCTTGATCTTTCTCCCTGTCTGGATCTCCACAAGATCCTTAAACTCTTGGAACCTTTTGAAGACCTCTCTCTTGGTCTTCAAGAAATAGATCCAGGTCTTCTTGGAGTGGTCATCAATGAAAGTCACATAGTACTCACAACCACCCAATGAAACTGATGACATGGGCCCGCACACATCAGTGTGTACCAAATCCAGTGTCCCCGCTAATCTACTGTCACTGCTGGGAAAGACAGTCTTGGTGTACTTCCCAAGAGTACACCCTCTGCAAACCTCTCGATGCTTAGTGCCGAATTGTAGCAAACTTGTCACAATCTCCCTCAACACTCTCAGAGCTCCATGATGCAGATGAGCCATCCTCCGATGCCATAACTCACACAACTGACTGTTGCTGCTGCTACTAACCAAGGCATGTAGCGGTTGAAAGATGAGTACAGATTCCCATCTCGTGTCCCAATCACTTTGCTAGAAGTGACCCTGGACCCCTTAGGGTGAATGAGGACCTCTGTCCCTCTGAAGGACACCTCAAATCCCCTATCCTGAATGGAGGAAATTGAAATCAGATTCTTCTTCACCCCAGGGACTTACAAAACATCCCTGAACACCAAGGGTGGCATCGACTCCCTCTGAAAAGAATATGTGCCATGCCCAGTCGTCCTGACTATGGTGTTATCCCCAAGCACTATCTCCAACTTGATCTCAGGATCTCTGAGATCGGTAAAGTGCTCTCTAACACCAAACATATGACTGGATGCTCCACTGTCTACGTACCAAATGCTGGATGGTGTCTCAACTGTAGAGAAACAAACGATCAAGGAGCACTCCCTCTCAAACTGAGAGGCAAACTCATCCTCCTCAGCTGTCGCTGCTTTACCACCCTGCTTCTTCTTCCCGTGGAGACACTGTCCATCATAGTGCCCCATCTTTTGACAAGCAAAGCATTTAACTTTGCTCATGTCCTTCTGCTCACTTCCTCTTTGCTGCTGCTTGGCCCCACCCATGGGACCCTTCTTGGTCTTCTTCATGCCCTTTGCCAAAAGAGCAAGATCACCCTCATCATCCCCACCACGTTGTTGACTAGTAGATCCTGAGCCAAATCTAAGCTCCTCTTGTACAAAGTCATCCCATAGCCTCTCCCAACTGGGGCATATGCTCTCTGGCTACAATGCCTCGTACAAAGCTCTCCCATGGTTTGGAGAAGCCATTTAAGGCCTTGATGTTCCTCTTCCTGAACTCTGTCAAGAGCACTGCATCTGTAGGAGGAACCACAGGATTTTCTACAATATCCCATAGTTCAAGTTCCTTCAAGATCAAGACTATCCTAGCCTTCCATGGAGATCAATTGCCAGCCCCCGCTAACCTATCCTCCACCCTCAACCCTGCCACTGACATGACTATCTACTGATGCTAAACTGACCAAGTAGAACTGATGCTAAACTGACCAATTAAAACTGATGCTAAACTGCTGTCTAGGTGAGACAAAAATATGCCAACTGTTTGCAAACTATATCAGCCCTCTCTTGTGCCCTTAGGCTCTGATACCATGAAGAAATTCGAGGTTCCAAAGGCTGCCTAACAGGTCTGTCCTTGACACTGTTTAGGCATGGTTTTCAAGGTAAGTTCAGGACTGTTTTAGAGCTGTTTTAGGAATGCAATCAGAACTGAACTTGCTGCCAACTGTTTGCTTCCTTTTAGGACTGATTTAATGCTCTTTTGAGGCTTCTTTTTGAAGGGTTTAATTAGGATGTTTTGCTGTCCATGATTAGCACATTCAAACTACTTCAAAACAGTAAATACCCTCTAGATCTTTTACACTCTAAATGCTGATAAGTAAATATGCAAACCACAGAAATGAACACTTGTGTTTTTGGTCCACATGACCCTGGAAAAACCCCCATGGGGAAAACCAGTTTGAGAGGAATATTTATTATGGAGTTTATAGGAAAAATTACAGCAAGGAATACAAGTGAACTTGGCTCTAGTTGACTGTCCAATATGCCTTGATACAAGTGCCAGCAGTCCCTTGAACAGTGTGCCCTTTCCTCTTGATGAAGTGTGCCCATTCTTGTGGCTGCTTGCTACCTTGGAATCTGTGCCCTCTTGGCTGCCTGCTGCCTTGAAGAATGTGCCCCCCTTTCTAAGTGCACCTGTTCTCTAGCTTGGTGCGCCCAAGTCTCATGGTGTGCCCTCTCCAAGCATGAGCACCCCTCTCCAATGGTGCGCCCTCTCCAAGCTTGTGCGCCCCTCTCCAATGGTGCGCTCTCTCTTTTCCAAAAACTTCTCTTTCTCTCCTCTCCTCACTCAAAACTCATGAGTGCACAATGCATGCCCTTTTTCCCTCCTTCCTTAGCTTTAGCCTCATCCTTAGGCTAACCTAGGAACTAATGGCCAAGATTAGATCTAAGCCAACCAAGATCAAGGGTTGAGATTTGATCTCCCCTTTTACTTAAATTTCCTAAATCACTTTATGCTAATAAAGTCACTTTGTGACTTAAATGCTCATAAAGTCACTTTCACTTTCCCCCTTTGTGTTAAACACTCAATAACACAAGGGACCACTTCCCAAGGTACCAAAACTCAACAGTTTAGACAATGGGCTACACAAGGGGGTCCAAAAATAGTTTGGTGCCTCTCCATTAGGAATTTTCCAATGACCACGTAGTTGGAGGCATTGTCCATGACAATTTGAACAACATGCTCCTCTCTCAACTCCATCACAATTGGCTCTAAAATGTCACAAAGTGATTAGGCAATTTTTACATGGTGTGAAGCATCAACAGATGTGGGTGTAATATGTGGGAGCAAAAAAAGAATGAACTTTTAGAACCACCACCACTATTAGGAGCAGAACTAGGAGAGGCTGCTGATTGAGAGAAAAAAGGAGGGACCTGTAGGAGAGTTATAAGTGCTAGTTGAACTTTCCATGGGCTGTGGACTGGATATAGGAGAGGAACCTTGGACACCACCAATATCGGTCATGTTGATCACCTATTCAACTAGGGGGTCAACTCCTTGTACCATGAAGATATGCATCATCAAATGCTACCAAGTCAAAGACTTATTGGTTCTACAAGGCAATTTTGGCCTTCAACACATCTTTTTGTAATGGAATTTCCGCTCCCCTACATGGGATAATAATGTAATGGGTCTGCATGGATCATAGTTAGGTCAGTTACCTTAGGACTTTATCATTAGAGGAGTCCCTTTCATTGAGTGTTTTTTTTCCTCAGGTTATTAATTTGGCCTAACCAGCCTTATTAATTTCCCTTGAGTTTTTCACTCACACAAATAATTCCTCCAAAGTGGTGAAAGGCGTTCTAATGGTTTAGCCCTCTGGTAGCTAGTGTCTAGGAATGTTGTAAATGACCATGTAAGACATCTCCTAAAGTTTTGCGGAATTCCATCGAGTCTAGATAGGTTTTTTTTAATTTATTAAAATTGCCTAAGTTGGGTAATTTAAATTTAAATTTGATAAACAATGTAAAAACTAGGTCCTTGGACTTTTGATAGGGGTATTTGTGCTCAAAAGAAATGGAATGAGACCCTCTACACCCTTGGACCAACTTTCAACTCAATTGGACAAATTTTGCTAGGTGTTTGTCCATGAGGAGTCTTGGTCAGTCCAAAACATCACTTTAATTGCTTATATTGACAATGGACATAGTCAAAATGTCAATTTTTGTAATTTTGAGTTAATTGGTTGAAGAGAGAGTGGGAGATGATGATAAAACCTTAGCCTATCCTATCCTAACACCTTTCTCACCCTCATAACCCATTCCCACCTAGCCACCTTCACTTTAAGTTGTTCCCCCTAGGAAAGTTGCGCCCCCCTCCTTGAGGAAACTATGCAAACTCGTAAAATAATTAAAAGTGGGCCCTCTCTTCCCTAGTGCGCCCTCCTAGACCTTCCACCTAACCCCTTGACTAAGCAAATGCTTTCCACCTCATGCCATCTCATCAATCCACCACTCAAACCCTAAAAATGCGCCCCCCTCCTAGAGATGATCACTCTTGCTTGTGTTTTGACACTTGGAAAGCATCCAAGAGGGATAACTTTTCCTTCCCAAGTATAAATAAAAGCTCCCTCACCCTCATTTCTGATCTTCTCTTAGTGTATTGTTATTCTACCCAAATCTCTCCCATTCTCTCTCTCTCCCACATTCCTCTCTCATTTCTCAAGCTTGCTTTTAATAGAAGAAACTTTGGAGGAACCATTTACACTTGGAGTCTTCTTTGTGTTTGGTTGGAGCTTATTGAGGTGATCTGTGTTATGCATTGTTGAGTTTCTAGTTGCTAGATTAGAGTAGGAGATCCAAGCAAAGTACTTTGCTTGGATAGATCTAGAGTAGTATTGTTCTAGATCTTAGTAGTGTAGTATTCTTAATTTCTTCAAAGTATTTTGTTGATATTTAGGATCTACTTACCTCTTGCATGGTTTTGTAATTTTGCTCACATTGTTTGCAGGTTGCTTAAGGGCTTAAGGAGGAGCAACTTCAGATCTGAAAGTTGTTCATTTAATCTTATCTTATTTCCTTCACAGTTTCGGTTTTGGTTTTTCTGTGTAATTTCTGAGAACATGGGTAGTTTTATATGCTGAAATAGATGAAAAACGACTACAAATACTGTCATATTTCGTTTTGTATTTCTCTTTTAACTTAACAAAAGTTTTCTGCATGGTTTTTTGTTGTTTTTCTGCAGTTTTCCAACAAGTTTTACTTGCTGGTTTTTGTAGGTCTGTGACAGAAAACGAGAAGGAAAAACCATCTTGGGGTCTCAAAACATCTACTACAGCCTCCTAAGTTGGGGTACCTATACCTCAACACTTCTCTCTTCTATCATCTTTGTAAGCAAGCCCCCAAAGAGTAACCAAGGGCTTGCACTTCTCCTAAAAATCAATTTCTGCATTTTTTTTAGTTTCTTGCCTACACCTAGGAAAGTGCTTGGCTTTGCCAACCTTCCTAAATCGTAAGGCTCTTTTGATGCAATTTATTTTCTGTTCTTAGCTTAGTTTCCTTTCAACCCACTTTGGCACAACAAATGAAGGCTTGCCTCCACCTTGTGCCATTGTTTGTGGTTTGCTTAATTTAATTTTGTTTACAAACTTTTCATTTACAACTGTTTGCCTACACCTTGGAGTGTGATTGGCTTTGCCAACCCCCAAAATTGTAAGGCTAGACTAGTATGGTTATTTCATTCATGCTCAATAATGTTTTATGCTAAGTCATGGAATGATCATAAGCTAGTGCAGGCCCATGGAGGCATGATGGTTTTGTGATGCTCTTTTAGTTTCCTTTCCTTTGCAATTTACATTTCATTTAAGTATTTTGCTTCAAGTTCATCTCTTTACAAGTACTTTCATTTAAATGTCTTGCAATCTCATGGGCATGGTGTAATTTCATGATTTAAGGCAAACATATTTCTTCATTTTTGCAAGTTCTATTTCAAGCACTTAACCTTTAGCAAGCACATCTTGCTCAACACAACT
>ML776891.1:1261814-1276507 GCA_009831015.1 Picea engelmannii | reverse complement strand
GGGGGGGGGGGGGGGGGGGTGTTGGGGTTGTCACTTAGTTAGGATTCACACTTTAACTAAGAAACTTAATAATCCTAACTAATCCACTTTAACCTTGGGACATTTTCGTTGGCATATCTTTTATGGTTGACACCTAATTAATCTTGCAAGCAATCTACTTTCCATTTATTTTCATGCAATTTTTTTTAAAGTTTTGTGGATGATTAACTAAGTGATTTTTAGTTGCGCCCTTGCCCTTGGAGGCTTTCCTTTGAGCATTTCATTTCAGTTTTAAGTTGTGTTGATTTATTGGATTAACCCCTTAAAGTTGCGCATCTTTTGGAGACAACTTCATTGTTTGGGTTTGTGTTATTTGTGTATGCCATTGAAGCAACCACTTAGAGTTGTGCATCCTTTGGAGGCACTCTATTGTTTGGGTATGCAGACTTGATGTGTTGGTGTGATCTTTTCATTTGAAGCAATCTTTATTTCCTGCACAATCAAGTAATCAAGTTAGTGCTTGTCTTTTTCTTGTTCATAGTTGTATCATTCATATATCTTGTATCTTGTTGTATCTCTTAGATATTCTTTAGTTGCAACTTTGTATTTAGTTATTCTATCTTTGTATCTAATCTTGTAATATTGTATCTAGTTCTAATTGTAGTCTTTGTGAAGTGATTCTTTTGTAATCTTGTGTAACTCTTTGTAAAATCTAAACCCCTTAAACTTTAGTTGACCCCTTTCCCAACCTTAGGCACTAGTCTTTAGTTGTCTTAGGAAAGGGCTTACCTTTGCATTGAATTGTTGCACATTGCATTGTTTATTTTGCATATAGGCTAGATCCCCAAACCTTCAATCAACTAAAATCAACTCCTAGAATTAACTCTTAATTTCACATAGTAATTAGGGTCTACCCCCCTTGGCTTCCCTAGGAGTAAGGCTAGACCGAAGAGGTTCAAGTCGAGGTGACAGTGGGCTTTGAACCTAGGCATTGTGCTTCCAAGGACACACTAAGTGGGTTGGACTTAGCCCAAGTTTGCAAGTGTGTATAAGGACGGCAACATGCCCTTTTTTTCTTTTGCATCTTCAATGTCATTTAAACTAGCAATTACTGGATACTTAACATCTATGGGAATACTCAGCCAATCCTATTACATCTTTTTCATATCTTTGCGCCAAGTAGTATTTAGATGGTTTATCTTCCCTCTCTCAAGAAAATATGTCTTTGCCAAAGGCTTTAAAGTCCCTCTCTTACCATTTTGACAATATGTTTAGGTCTTCTTACTCAGGGTTTATGAGGAGAAAAAGGCCTTAAATACACCCAAAATAATCCAAAAGCTTCAACAACCACCTCCAATGGTTTTGAAGATCTTGTATGGGGAAGGTAGCTGGACACGTTTGGCCACTACATTGCAAATCTCCAAATTTTTAGATTTCCAATCAATTTAAAACACTGAAATCTGCTGCCCACAATGCCCAGTGTTTTGCTTCTTCGAATGAATGAAAATCCACAATGCATACTATGATATGGATTGGTAACATATAATGCCTTAAATTAATCCTTACACAGTGATATAGTTTTTCATATATTGTTTTATTCTGAAATGATTTATTGTAGTCAACATGTAGGTTATGCTATGACATTCCTCGGGAAGAGCATTTGCTCCTTGCCCTGATATTTTTAAATATACTTTATTTTTTTTCTACATATGAGCTGTTTTTTTCAGTTTTTAATAGAAATTGCTATTGTATTGATTTAATAGTGCTGCAGCATTATCCATACAGCTGAGAACAAAACTTTACAGTAAAGAAGTCTGGTTTCTACTATCTGCTTCAGGATGTCCTTAAAACTAAGTTGCACGAAACATGTACTAGTTTCAGAAACAGGAACACCTGGAAACATGACCCCCCCACAAATGGGTACGTAGGGTGAAATGTGTGTGTGTATCTTTCTTTTTAAATAACACATTATCTTGCATAAAATAAGAATGATAGGTTAATTTGTAGGTAGGTTTACAAACAGATTAGAAATTAATTTGTCTTCATTTTCCATAGATTATGGTTCTTTAGACTTTCTGTGGGTCCCACTCCCCTCATGGGCACTTGGGGGTTTCCGAGAAGTTTCTGAGGTGTTTCCGAGTTTCCACAAGTTTCCGGTACTGGTACATGGGCAGTTTAGGATTTTCCTGCAACAGAGCCTTAAAACTATTAATTAACATAAATAGGCCTGTATTTCTACTTATAATTCGGTAAGAGTACTGCTTACATATTGGCCTAGCAAAAGCTATAACTACAGAACATCAAAAGCATAAATTTATAGAAATTCAGAGTCTAGGGTAGATGCTGGCTACCAATTCCATGTGGTCAAAGGATCTGACCTTTTCTGGGTTTCCAGTAGGAGGCATTGAAGATGGAGCTGGCAGATTCGCTCTTTGCATAGGGAAGTCCACATGTCTGGCGAGGCTGATGATGGTGCTGTTCACCACGTCCAAGGATGCTTCAATCTCCCTAGTCTTCTCTTGGATGCTGCCTAAAGCTGACTGAGAGTTGGATTCCCATGCCTGGAGCTGGTGGATTTGCATGTCTATATCCATTGTGTTAATTAGACTTACTCTGCTTCCCTTGCCCCCTGATAATTCATGTGGGGTGCCTTCAGAGGTCCTCTTGCATTTCTTGATCCCTTTCTGGATTTCTTATGTTCCTGGTCAAGACAACACCTGGAACACTTGTGGTCAATTGAGGGAGAGCATCCAACTGAGATGACAGTTGCTACAGGGGAGCAAGCACCTACTGAGCAGTCAATTGCCTGCCTGAAGATCCATGTCTTCACTTTAATTGTCGGGATGTTAAGAGAGGGATTGACGCTGTTGAGGGAGCCTCCAGAGTGCTACCTTAGATATCGGTTCTATCTTGAAGGTATGAGAAGATTCCGAGCAGAACTTAGGTCTGGAGAAGGCCCTTTCCTGCCTGAGAAGCTTGAGCATGCCCAGAATACTGTAGATAAGATGGTGAATGGCTACGATTGAGGCACATTTAATCTTGGAGCAGCCTCCCCAAGCGTGAAGCATGTGGAGTGAATGCACATGCTGGTGGTGGGGGGATTGTTGTACTTCCCCCCTTTGTCACCTTTTCAGATTGACTAAGGGTGAGGGGTTTCCCCTCCTACATTAACCATGACTAAGTTTGCAGGGGTAGAGGCCATTATCATGGTATGAAGTGAATCTTGGTGTGTAACTCCTTTTTTGAGAGAACCAGTGTTCCTTCCTCAAGCTAGATCTGTTTCTTTGACATGTCGTCAACTTCCATATTATTGGTTTAGAGAACATGGAAATATGAGACCTGTGCAAATTTTTGAATTAAATATTCTGCCCTTTGGAGGATTCTGGAGATGGATGGAGTGGAGATGTTGTGTTTTCCTCTCATTGTGGTAATGATAAGTGAAGAGTCTCCCACTCTTGGTTTGGAGAACATGGAAATATGAGTCCTGCACAAATTTTCGAATTAAATACTTTGCCCTTTGGAGGATTCTGGAGATGGATGGAGCAGAGATGTTGTAATTGCACTAATGATAAGTGAAGAGTCTCCCACTATTGTGATTCCAAGGAGGTGCAAGACTCAAGGGGTTGCAGCGCTGCAGTGTTGGTAATGCCTTTGCCTTGTTCTATGTTGCTGCTCCTATCCCCCCGGCATAGGCGATTTCTTTGTGTCCTCTAGGATCGTAGACGATACCCCTGCACTTGCCACCCTTTATGAACTGGATTTTTCATGAGATTGTCTAGTGCCCACTTTTAATGGTATCTTGCTAGTTGTTTTATGTTTTTAGATTGAAATTCTGGGTGTCGGGCTTTTTTAAGAATGAAAGAAGTTTGAACTTCCATATGCAGTGCCAACGAAGAATAGTTTTTTTTCCCAAGGAAAACTTTGTGGGGAAACCCCCGGGCACTTCCCCGCATTTCGTGGATAGTATTCAGTGCAAACCTATCGACGCTGATTAGAGCGCCTGATCCGGCAGGGACATCAAATGAGGCACGCAATAGAGGCAGCCAGCCTGGGGGATCGACCCCTAGACCTCTTTCATGAAGCTCAAAGATCTCAACCACTCGAGCTCGCCCACTAGGCTACCAATGAGAAACATCTACTTAACAATGGACATTCATTTTGAAATACCACTAAATTATTACAGGATTTGTGGGCCCAAAACTTTACATCTTTGTATGTTATGTTTAGAAGCTCTGAAGCTGTTCATCCTGCAGGTTTGATTATGGAATATCAGTTACAGATTGGTGGGATCTGTGTACCTTGATACAATAGATCCCTTTGTCTGGAGTTTCTTAAAGACATACTGTATGCAAATCTAGAAAAGCGCAATTCCATTTTTTTTTACTACCGATGTTTTCTGGGACCTTTGTTTGGAAAACTTTTTCTGATAGCACTTATTTTAATAAAGTCCAGTTGGGTTTATTATTATTGTGGTATATAATAACCTGTCTCCTTTAAAAGGTTTCTTACATATAATAATAGAGATGTTAGATTATGTCTTTTAGAGTTGTTCATGCAAATTGAGGAATTTGAAGGTAGTTCATGTCATATGTTTGTCAATTTAGATGTAGTAAGGAGGTTTCCAAAGTTTTTCATGTCTAACCTAAGAAGGTTTTAACTGTTGTAGGTGGAGAGGAAAGAACTATTGAGTTCATGAAGAGGCAGGGGCGTTCAAATGCCAAAACGCCCCTACTGGAACCTTTTTGTGAAAAGGGATTTGTAAAGCACCCTTTCCCTCTGAATTATTTCTTTAAGCCATGGAGGCTTGGGCAGTGGTTCTTCCAAGTTGTTAAATTTGGTATCGTTCAATATGTATGTGTTTTGCATCCTCAAAAGATCACTCCTTTCACATTGCTTTATCGGATTATTTCCATGCTTATAAGAATTTTGAACTGTGGTTGCATTTTTGGGTTTTATGTTCTGACCTGTCGTGCCATCTGGTTTTCTCAGATGATAATAAAGACTTTTTCTGCAATTTTAGCAGTGGTGCTTGAATCGTTTGGTGTTTATGGGGAAGGAGAGTTCAAGTGGTATTACGGGTAAGTCACAACGTCTTTGCGTGAGATAACCGTAAGTAGCAGTGAAAAAAATTAATCATTCCTGAATCATGGCATTTTGCTACTTATTTTACCATTTATTGAGAATCTTTATCTCAATAAAAGATGGTTGTTATTATAGTTATGAGTTGATGTGGTATCCTTCATGTGCTCTAGCTTTTTCTTTTGTTATAGGGTCTGCATTTTTTTAAGTGCTGATTACTTTCTCCTTTGGTTACAAATTTGACTTCTCTGACAATCATTTTCAGGTACCCTTACCTAGCAGTTGTGCTCAACTTTAGCCAATCATGGGCATTATATTGTCTAGTTCAGTTTTATGCAGTTACAAAGGACGTGTTGGAGCCAATCAAGCCTTTGGCGAAGTTTCTTGTGTTTAAGTCCATTGTATTTTTGACATGGTGGCAAGGTGTTGCAATAGCGGTTCTCTATTCTTTTGGCATTTTCAAAGGTGCTTTAGCACAAGGCCTGCAGTTCAAGTCAAGTGTTCAGGACTTCGTCATCTGTATAGAGGTATGGAATATGGATAAAGGAGACGTAGATTTGTATTTTAATGTTCTAAGTTTGTAGGTCACCAAGATCATCAGAAGTGCTGACATTTTTAAGTGAGAGAAGCTGAAAGAAAAAAGCAGGTAATCAAAGTTTATGATATTTTGCTGCATGTGTATGTTTTATATTTTGATCCTAATGTCAACAAAGGCTTGGTTGCTTGGTAAAGCGGGGTGTTGTTATTCCCCCCACCAAGTAGGTTCGAATCAGGTACATATTCTGCCCCTCATGGGCCAACACCCCCACACAAGTAGGCTATTTATTACGGTTGGGGCCAGGTGCAAGTCCTGGGCAATTTTGGCAGAATAGATGCCCCCCCAGTCCTGGCTCTTTGGCTGAAGGATAGCGTTGTAGCACACGAGACATATCTTCTTCATTGTAAAATCCTATGTTGGATGGCGCACTTGCTTGTGTTGACTGAAAGCATTTAAGATTCTAAACAATTTTTTTTATCCTAATGGGCTTTCAGCCTTCTCTGCCTCCTACATAAATCAATTGCCTAGCATTGCCTAAATATGGTTGTTTAAAGAAAATCAGTCCCATGCAAGTACGACACTACTAACTGATATCATAATTCTGATTACTTATACTGTAGTCAGGAAAAAGACAAATGAAAAAGATTGATGTTATATCGGTACAGGTCTGGCATTTTTCTTTCTAAATCCTGTAAGATAGCATAATGTTGAATCAGAATGAACTTCCATGGGACATTTTGTCAGGACAAGACTATTTAAATGTGCATATATTTAGGGAATAACTAAAGTTATAATATATATAGCAGGTTTACCGTTTAACCTGCAACCATGAGGTAACCTGCAAGGTACAAATTAGGTCCAAACTCGACTCTGATATTGCAGGTCTGAGTTTTGAGTGTGCTTGCAAGAGAGGCATCAGAACCTCACAAATATTGAATTCATATGCTAGTGGATCTATGGTAAATTCTCCAATCAAACACTAATCCAACCATAACAGAAATGGTAGAAATATAACAGCACTGTAATGTTGAACTTAAGAGAGACAAACCCATACCATAGTGTGCTAGTGCAAGAGATCAACCTCAAGTAGAGCAAAAATTTCAGAAGTGCCCTTAGGATTTTATCAAATAACCACATCGATAAGTGAGATGATACAGATGAAGAGTGTATATGTGTATTTATACAAATCCTTTAGGGTAAGGGCTCTAGCCCCAAGAGGGTGACTAGGCTGACCTAGTCAAATATAGCTAAAATACAATAAAGGAGTTGAATACCCAGTAAGTTGGCCCATTAAGGGTTTCAATGCCCCTATAAAAGGTAGGAATGTGGCCACAAGTGAAAATTAGCTGTAAAATCTCAACACCCCCCCTTAAGCTGAACAAGGGGACATAGTGATGACATTACATCCATAGATCATCACAACACCTCCTTGTAATGCTGAGTTGGGGTCATCAAAAGCCATACTACTCATGAAGAAAGCCTGCACAATCGATATTGGCATTGATCTTGCTAAAAAGGGTCTTCGGTGACACAAACTCATATTTGTTAGGTAGAGGAAGGCCAACTGAAATAAGTGCTCATGATGGGGGTGACTTTGACTATTGAGAAGGCCGAGCAAGAAAGTTAGTAGCATTAGTAAGAGTAGCAATATCCCACTTGGGTAGAGATGGCAACAATGAAGTAGTAGGATCATCATCATCATCATCCAACAAGGGCAACTCCAAGTAGAATCTATTAGCGTGGAGCTAGATATCACTGGAAGGAGAGGGATCACTATCGGCAGAGGGCCTATCACTATGCTGCACATTTGGAGAGAGCTCATCACTAGGCTAGTGGCTACTCATCAGGAGAGGGCTCATCACTAGTCTTCTCATGGGAAGCGGGCTCATCATTGGATTGCTCATCGAAAGAGGGATCATCATTGGTTTGCTCATTGAAAGAGGGCTCATCACTGGACTGTTCATCATCACTAGGATGCATATCCCTGTTAGATGAGTGAAAGTTGGAAGAAACCTCTGGAAAAGGAGAGGGACCTGATGAACATATAGTGAGGAGCTCGAAGAAGTATCCGTGGGTGGATTGATACTTGATGAAGAGGTGGAAAGATCCACTACAACCAGCTAGGAGTCATCAACAAGTAACTCAGCTAGAGAAGAAGAGGCATGCTCCGTAAATACATGCTGATAATCATCATTGGAATCATCATTGTAAATAATTAATGAAAGAGATCTTGGTGGACCATGAGGAAAAGGCTCATCAATGATAGCCTTATGATTCTCAATCACACGGTGAGTAGTGGGGTCATAAAGACGATACCCTTCAAAGGACTCATTGTAGCCAACCATAGCCTGGCGAGGAGTACACTAGACATGTTAAATCATGCCTTCCAAAAGGCGAGTGGACCCATGCATCTGATCCAAAAATATTGAAATGTGAAATAGAGGGTTTTTCCCATGTAAGTGCTCATAAGGAGTCATACTAGAAACTGCATGAGTAGGTGTGTGGTTGATTATAAATGCCGTACAAACAACTGCTTCTCTCTAAAAATGAGGCTTTGTGTTCTAAGAGTGAAGCATACAATGGGCCATTTCCATGATAGCCCTATTCTTTCACTCAACCACACCATTTTGTTGAGGAGTATAGGTTACAATCTTTTGCTAAGAGATGCCATGAGAGCGTAGAAAATGTTGGAAAGTATTACCAATATATTCACCTCCCCCATCAAACCGAAGACATTTGATGTTCTTTTTACATTGAACTTCAACAAGAGTTTCGAATTCTCAGAATTTGCTGAACACCTCTCTTTGGAATTAATTGTGTAAACTCATAGAATCGAGAATAATCGTCAATAAGAGCAAGGAAGTACTTGGCTTCCCCAAGAGAAGAAGTGGCTATGGTGCCACAAATATCACACTTTATTAACTCAAGGGACTTAGAGGTTCACCCTGAGTTGTCCTTTGGAAATGACTCTCGATGGTGCTTACCTATATCCCTCATAAACACCATTGTGAGGGTTAATGTTTGGAAGGCCCTCAGCTAGGTGGAGATGGGTCATGTGCTTCAAGGATCCATGGTTGATGTGACTGAGATCAAAGTGTGACAGCTTACTTTCATCATTTGCATTGGCCACCATTGCAATAAACTTATTCGAAGCAGGAGGTGTAGAAGACTTCCCCAACTTATACATACATTTGGATTCATCACAATATCCAAAAGCAACAACTTTGAACTTGTCATTTATGTCTTTAACAGCCCATATACCTTACCAAAATTCCACCTTTTTATTAGTGTGAGTAATGCAGTAGATAGAGAAGGTTTGGTCCTTCTCCAGGAACTTGGAGAACATCTTTGTATGAGCATTATCAATTTGAACCTACCAAAACCAGATACTGGGAGAGACGAGGCATCTCCAATAGTTATCTGCTCATCACTATAATCTTAGAGGAGGTGTTAGTGCTTCGTCATGTGTCTAGTAGCCCTAGAATCCTCGATCCATTCTTGAGTAGAAGTTGAGCCTGTAGAACAATGTGCACAGAAAAATGTGCATAGTCGCCAGCCTTGTCTTCAAAGAGGGCATTATTTCCAGCTGTTTGTGGAGCAATCTCTTAAGAGCATATTGGCCTCTTTTGTTTTGAAAATTTGGAAGTGTCCCTTAGAAACTCATGCATACATGAAGAGGTAGTAGCCTTAGAGTGGGTATGCTCTTGCGGGGATAGTTCTCCCAAGTTCTTCAAGTTGAGTTGGTGCTGGATGAGATTAGGAAACACATCTTCCAAAGTGGGGGAAGCAGGGGTTGGAATAAAAAGCGGAATGCTATAATAAATGATAGAAAAAAATTTGAATGGAGGAGAAAGATTATTAAGAACAACACTGATATATTCAGCTTTAGGTTTTTGAACGTGGCAATGTACCCTTCAAACAGTAGCAAAATCTGCCATCTTGAGGTTTGAGAGCTCTATTTCAAGTCTATTGACTTGAGTGGTGTTCACTGTGCAAAATAACACATGGACAAAATTCCAAAACTGTTTTGCACTTTATGCCCTTTATGTGATGAACAAGATCTAGTTCCACATAGAGAGTGATCAACCCAAGGGCTTCATCCTCTTCAAACATACTAGATCATCACTGTCATCAGTTGCAGCTGGAAGCAGTTTCTCCAAATACATCCAGCCTTTACTATGAAGAAGGTCTGTCATCTGATCAGCCCATAAATGATAATTCGCCTGTTAAGACGGGGAAAACCATTTTCCATCCATGGATGTCACGTTACCAGCGCAGTTCTGCAGCAAAGTTCGGCTGGAACAAGGGAAAAAGGAGTGTGCTGGTGAACAAAAAGGTATAAAAAATCCAAAAAACAGCGTGCTGTCCCAAAAAGGAATGCCAGAAATCCTAATTTCTGGTTTGAAATAGCCTGAAGTGGCTGAAGAACCCCTAATTTCAGGGCCGAAACAGCTTTAAAATTGCTGGATACAGGAAGAAAAATCCACACTAGCTCTGATAACTGTTAAGTTTTAGTGCTGTTATTAGATTATTTCCAAATTACATGAGCATTCAATGCATTTCCAAAACAACAGCATAAAGAGGATCATTGAAAGAAACACAATCACAAGGTACACACCATTTTATCCTGGGAAACCTTCATGGGGGAGAAAACCCAGCAAAAACTTCCTCAATAATGGATTGCCAATACAATGCCAAGACTAAGACTAAAACACCAAGAATAAACCAAGACTGAGCATGCACCTCTCTTCTCCTTCCTCCTGCAATTGCAACTGCCTTCAAGATATGTGCACTAGATGAGTGAGTGTGAGTGTGTGTAAGTGAGGCACCATCCTCACATATAAATACTAGTTGAGGAGGTGCTAGGGTTATGTCTCTTCACATGGTAGGGCCGGCTTCTTCTAGAAGTGGTTAAAACCACTTTATAAACACTAGGGGCCGACTTTACAAATACCACCATATAAATATGATTTGACCAATCCACCAAAGGGGATTTGATCTTATACAAGACCCGACATTATCAATCTGCAAAAAGGGATTTGATCTATAAGATAATAACTCAAATATAATTAGAATATTCTTCGAAGTTACAATATTTCAACACTCCCCCTTAACAAGAAGGGTATTCTACTTACATGACCCAATACAACAACATCAAGAGAAGGAGAGGGCAACATCATTATCAACATCTGGAACACTGATTGGCACATCTATAAATCATCGGAAGTTTTTCTCATCATCAATATCATCATCATTTACAACATGGAGCTGGAGTAACATCATCATCATCATCATCATCAACATGATGCTGAAACATCAACATCAATAGCACGAAGCTAGAATAACAACATCATCCACATCACAAGGCTGGAACAACAACATCATCAACAACACGAAGCTGGAACAACAACATCATCAACATGTGGCAACAAAATGAGGCAGGTAAATCAACAACAACATTTGTTGTACTCTGACAAACTGTCCTTACCAGACCTTTGGGATCTGCCCAGGAATCATAAGATTCCCTAGGATATAAAATCCTAACAAGCTACCACGTGGTACTCTGACAGACCATCCTTACCGGACCTTCGGGATCTGCCCAAGAATCATAAGATTCCCTAGGACATAAAATCCTTACGGAGCTACCACCACTGACCACAACTGGCATATACATGCATAGGTACTCTGACAGACTATCCTTACCGAACCTTCGGGATCTGCCCATGGATGATCAATCCCTTAGGATATAAAATCCTAACAGAGCTACTCGCTTATGGTCAGGATACCATAGTATCATCAACATCACTCCCCCTTTCGAGGGAGGTCCTTTCGGACAACACCAAGCTTGTCTCGGAAGTACTCAAACTTCACACGAGACAAAGGCTTGGTCAACACATCTACAACCTGCTCATTTGTGCCAACATATTGGAGCTTTACAACTCCCCTCTGCACCATATCATGAATGTAGTGATACCGGATCTCTATGTGCTTTGACTTATCATGGAACACTGGGTTCTCCGACATCTTTATACAACTCTTGTTATCACATAGAGTCACGATGGCTTCCATCTCTAGATCGAACAGAGCTGTCAACAACTTCCGAAGCCATATGGCTTCACAACTGGCGGAACATGTTGCAATGTACTCTGTTTCTGCCGTGATGAGAGCAATATTGGATTGCTTCCTGCTTTGCCATGAAGTCATGGATGACCCAAACTGAAACAACATCCTGAAGTGCTCTTCCTATCGAAGGCACTTCCAGCCCAATCTGAATCAGTATAACCATACAGTCTGAAGTCATGATCTCTAGTATAACAGAGACCATAATCCAACGTACCCTTAAGGTATCTCATCACATGATTTGCAGCTACAAGGTGAACACCTCTGGGCTCCACCAGATACTGACTCAAGGTTTTCACAACAAAGCATATATCTGGCATGGTATTCGTTAGATACATCAACGATCCAATAATTTGTTTGTATAGTATAGCATCAACCAACTCTGACGAAGTATCAACCGGGAGCTTCAAATTTGTTTCCATGGGTGTGTTCATGTCTTTACATTCCAACATGTCAAATCTCTTTAGTATTTCAACTGCATACTTCCCTTGGTTAAGGAAGATCTTCTCTGGGCTTTGCTAAACTTCAAGACCTAAGAAATAATGCATCGGCCCTAGGTCTTTCATTTCAAACTCTACAACAAGCTTCTTCTTGCAATCTGTGATGAGCTTTTCTTCTCTTGTTAAGAATAAATCATCCACATATAGAAGCAATATAACTGGCTCATCATTCATAACCTTGAAGTAAAGGTTACGATCAACTTTACTTTTGGTAAAGCCCAAGTTCGTCAGGAAACTATCAATACCAAGCTCTTGGAGCTTGCTTCAAACCATACAGAGCCTTCTTCAACTTGAAGACATGAGTCTTCCTGTCATGTACTTTGAAACCAAATTTTCACATCACATTGTACCAACCCAGTACACTTGCTCAGTGGCAAATCAATCTACATAATCATGTGTTGGTTCTATGTGCTTTCTTCACAATACTATTTGTCTCACTGCCTGAGAGTATGTCCTCTACTCTCTCACGGCAACAACTTCATCTGAAACTGAGAGTGGCTCAATAATTGACACTGAGGGTAGCTTATCCTTTTTCTCTGGAGGTAACTCACTCTTCTCTTGTAGTCATGTCTCCATGGCCCGACTAATGTACTGCACCAATTGGCACTAGAGATAACTCAATCTCAAATACAAGGATTGTCGTACCTGCTCCCTCTGAATCTCATACTATATCGGCTTCTTTTAATGAATCATGTTTGTTCTATATATACTTCTTCTGATTATTGGAGCAAGTGTCTCATCATAGTCTTTTCCCTCTTGCTGGGAGAATCCTTTGGACACAAATCAGGCTTTGTATTGTTATCTGCAACATGCTTGATCTGGTAGATCAATATTGGAAGTCACCACCGACTTCCCTTCTAGTCTCCAGGAAAAATCCATATCCCAGTCCTTCTGACTGGCTTTCTCCTCTGTCATTGAAACAAGGAAATCTTCCCAGGAGATTTCATATCTCTAGACTTCTCCGAAGCTACGATTTGGTCTTCTCAACTTATGGCATATGTCTGTCAGTCCTGGAAGACATCTCTTTTTCGCATCTGATCCTCTCTGAGATCAAGCTCACCCTGAGTCTATATAATCTTCGGAGCCATCTGCTCCCTCTGATATGGCACATCAATGCTATATGGATTTAATGAATCATGTATGTTCTATATATACTTCTTCTGATTATTGGAGCAAGTGTCTCGTTATAGTCTTCTCCCTCTTGCTGGGAGAATCCTCTGGACACAAATCAGGCTTTGTATTGTTATCTGCAACATGCTTGATCTGGTAGATCAATATTGGAAGTCACCACTGACTTCCCTTCTAGTCTTAAGGCAAAATCCATATCCCAGTCCTTCTGACTGGCTTCCTCCTCTGTCATTGAAACAAGGAAATCTTCCCAGGAGATTTCATATCTTCTAGAGGTCTTTGAAGCTACGATTTGGTCTTCTCAACTTATGGTATCTGTTTGTCAGTCCTGGAAGAAATCTCTTTTTCCCATCCGATCCTCTCTGAGATCAAGGTCACTTTGAGTCTCCTGACGCCCTCCGAGACTATATAATCTTCGGAGCCATTTGCTCCCTCTGATATGGCACATCAATGCTATATGGCTTTGCATCCTGCAAAGTGTCATGGAACCATGCCGATCTCTTCCTGGTTACTTCATTGATTCTGGGTAGGCCCTTCTGGCTCTACTAACTCTTCCTGATGATCTGAAGAGTGATCAACTGTATTAGAGGGATTTGTTCTGTTATCTAGCACAAGTAGCTTTTTCTTCTTCTTCTTCGGTACATGGATGTATACAGTCATGTATACAACTTGGATAGTCTGCTCCATGTCTCATCTAATATGTTGCCTCTTGCAACTGTCACTATAGCTTCCTCAGGGTTATCACCTGTGACCTACCCGGAACAAGAACAACAAGGGAGAAACAACAGACAAGAATAATACTCTATATAATAATAATAAAAACAATAACGAGAACAATTGTCACAGTAGCTCCTTCAGAGCTATCACTTGTGACCTTTCTGAAACAAGGGACAAAAGCAGGGTTGCCGAAGCGTCCCCCCCCGATCCGGAACCCCGAAGCGCGCTCCGAGCGGGAGCGTCCCCGAACTGCACTCCCTCCCGCGCTCCGACCCTCCCGAACCGCGCTCCCGTCCTCCAAACCACGCTCCCTGCTGCTGCCCGAACTGCCACGCTCCCGCTCGCTCCCGAAACGCTCCCGCCCACGCTCCCTAACCTAAAACCAACGCTCCCGAAGCCCCGGAACCGCGCTCTCGGAGCGCTCCCAAACGCACTCGGGCGCTCCCCGAAAAAGAACCCGAAAAAGTGAGTTTTTTTTGGTTTTTTTTGTTTTTTATTTTTTATTTTTTTGGCTTTGTGCGTGGGCCCTAGGGCATTTTTAGGGTTAGAGAGGGGAGATAAAGCACAATCTCTCCCTCTTCTTCCTCATTGTTTCATCTTTGAGTTGGAGTGGAGAGGGAAGGAGCTCTTGG
>ML776891.1:1146173-1259202 GCA_009831015.1 Picea engelmannii | reverse complement strand
AGATGGCATTTCATATATTGGAAGTATCACAAACATACATGTTTCATAAATTTTGCATCTAGTTTGGCATTCTACATGTTTTCTTTTGAATATATATATATATATATATATATATATATATATATATATATATAAATGCTCCGGAGATGCTTCGCTCCCGACCATTTTTTGAAAAATGCGCTCCCACGCTCCCGCTTTCCGTTCCCGCTCCCACGCTCTGGCAACACTGGTCAAAAGTAAGAAATACAATAATAAGAAATGAGAGCAACACTCTATTAGTGTTGTGATCAATCATTCCTCCATGGTAACTTGGAAACAAAACAAGAAGTTTCTCCTAGAGGAGATGTTAGTTATATCTAGTAAATGATTATAGTAAGCATTTATCTCAATAGTGCTCACATGATACCAAGTATTCAATAATAAGACTGCAACTGCAACTGCCTTCAACATATGCACGCTAGATGAGTGAGTGTGAATGTGTGTAAGTGAGGTACCATCCTCACATATAAATACTATTTGAGGAGGCGCTAGGGTTATGTCTCTTCACATGGTAGGGCCGAGTTCTTCTAGAAGTGGTTAAAACCACTTTATAAACACTAGGGGTCAACTTTACAAATAGCACCATATAAATACGGTTTGACCAATCCACAAAAGGGGATTTGATCTTATACAAGACCCGACATGATCAATCCGCAAAAGGGGATTTGATCTATAAGATAATAACTCAAATATAATTAGAATATTCTTCAAAGTTACAATATTTCAACATTACCATGTTGGATTCATATTCTAGTGGATCTACAATGAATTCTCCAATCAAACCCTAATACAACCATAACAGAAACATCAGAAATATTAAAGCACTATAGTGATGAACTTAAGGAAGACAAACCCATACCTTAGTGCACTTGAACAAGAGATCGACCACCAAAAGACGAGTTGAGCGAAAATTTCAGAAGTGCCCTTGGGTTTTTATCAAATAACCACATGATTAAGTGAGATGATACAAATGAGTAGTGTATGTATATTTATACATATCCTTTAGGGTTAGGGTGCTATCCCAAGAGGGTGACTAGGCCGATCAAGTCTGACATAGCTAAAATACAATAAATGAGTTGAATACCCAATAAGTCATCCCATTAAGGGCCTCAATACCCCTGTAGAAGGTAGGCACGTGGTCACGTGAAGATTAGCTGTAAAGTCTCAACAGCAAACTTCTCTCTCCACCTTTACAGAGCCACATGTTTCCTTTTTATTTTCTTCTTGCTTGTTAATTTTTAGTTTGAGTCTACATTTTGTGAGATTATTAAGAAACTTCAGAGTAACTTATCATTCCAAGATAAGATGATTTTGCATCTCTGTTTTGTGTATGCATTTTTAGTGCAGAGACAGAAATGGATAGCGTTGAAATTTATATTGTATAATTCTGCAATTTGACGCATTTATCAAATTTCTTTCAGCACAGATGGGTGTTGCTGCTATTGTTCACCTCTATGTTTTTCCTGCGAGGCCATATGAACTTATGGGAGACAGGTGTATTGGAAGTATTGCTGTCATGGCAGACTATGCCTCTATCGACTCACCTTTAGATCCTGAAGAGGTAAAAGATAGTGAACGCCCAACAAAGATGCGGCTTCCTCAGCCAGACATTGAGGAAGGTGGGGGAATGACATTTAGAGAAAGTGTCCGCGATGTGGTGTTTGGTGGTGGTGAATATGTAAGTTGGACATGGATTTTAGGATTGTTACTATTCTAAATATTTTTGAATTGTCAGACAAGATTATGTTTTGCAGTAGTATTGAGGCCTTGCTCTTCAAAAAGTTGAGAAAATAGTACTTTCTACTCTAGTTTCATTTGAGAAAATAGTACTTTCTACTCTAGTTTCATATATAATCATAACTGTGTTTGCAGATTGTCAAAGATGTGAAATTTACAGTCTCACATGCAGTAGAACCTGTTGAAAAAGGCTTTACACGGATTAATGAAACATTTCATCAAATCCACCAAAATATGAAACGTCACGAGAGAGAGAGAAGGCATACAAAGGATGACAGTTATGTTTCTTCCTCAAATTCAGCCAACAGAATAATTCGTGGAATAGATGATCCACTGTTGACGGGGAGCATCAGTGACAGTGGGATAGGCAGAAGCAGGAAACACAGAACTTCTTCTGGGAATGTAAGTGCTGACAGTGGGGGAGAAAGTAGTGAACAAGGACACGGTCGGTATGAAATACATGGCAGGCGATGGATTTCAAGGGATTAAAGTATCTCAATGGAGATTTACTCTTGGACTGTAGTAACTTTCTCCATGAAGTTTTTGAACACATCTTCTGTTTCTTGACAGTCATCTGTCATTGTAAGAGATACAGGTATTCTACAACTAGAAAAGAATTTACCTGGGTATTTTAGCCTCGAAAGTTTTGAGAACTTGTCCAGGAGGAGCTTCTTTTCTTATTTGATATATCGGAGTATGAGTGGATACATTCCAGCTGCTAGTCTGAAGTGTCATCATAAGTTTTCAATCCTCAGAGCTTTATCTATAGAGGAGGTGCCGATTGAGAAGCCCACGAGGATAAATTAAGTGGGAAATACTTTCACTACATCTTACCACCTTGTTATATTCGAGTGGATTAAAGTTAACCGGAGCATCTCCCTCAGGCTATGCAATCTGAGTAATCATGCCAGCAGGCCTTACTGTGCCATTTACTCTTCAAACTTCATTTTCTTGATCTGTGAAGCCAAGATGGGTCATTTTGTTTGTAATTGTAGATTCTTGATTTATGGCAGGAACATGGGTGAAATAAATCTAATACACCACGCAAGGCCAGTTTTTTCTGTAATGGCAGATCACTGTGGAATCTGATTATGTTCTTACAATTTTGACTTGGTAATTTCCGACAACATGATAGTTTTCAAACTATTGTTTATTTTTGTGAAGCTTGAAAAGTTCTACTCTCCTTTGAGGTACACAGAAGAGACCCACATTGATGTGAAAGAAAAATGTGCAGGGTAAGGAAAACTTAATTAATACAAGAAAGACATCGTGCTCCAAAGTCTCTCACCTTGGCTGTAGCACTTTAGTAAGCAATCGATTTGAAAAACAACTTCTTTCTTCTCATGCATTCTAAAATGTTGTTGGCTTGATTTCTTATACATTATCAGCTAAGATTTCCAGCAACTTATCAGAATTTAATAGTTGTGATCCTTTATAATTTATCGGAACATTCTCCCGTTTTCCATTCATTCAAGGTATCATATTTGAATGATGGCATTTATTATGATGCGCATGCGTGACTGCTGATAATGAGACCTGTATATACAAAAATGACCTTTATTATTCTAACTTTTTTGTGTGTGAAATGGTCATTTTACTTTCAAAATTTAAAGTTGAGAGTTCATACTTTGGGATGCCATTTTAAGTCCAAGCTGATGGTTACTATTCTTTAGAATCCGTTCTGATTTTGTTTCCTGGTGTGCTTGTTTTCAACTCTGGTTGATATCAAGGAACTATAAATAGATATGATAAAGTTACTGCAAAGATTGCAAAAGAAGCATATAAGGAAACAAAAATAATTAATACAATGTGCCTGACATAACAAATTTGCGGGTTTCACTTCATTCATTTAAGATGTCCGAGACAGCAAAATTCACGTGTGTAAAACAAAGGAACTTATCTTGATCATTCAACCTGAAACAGAAGAATATCAAATGCAGATTAAACAGAAGAATACCAAATGCAGATTAATAGAAGGATTGCTTACGTTCTCAAGCAATTTTTTAAATAATAATGTCGGTTATAGCCAAACAATAATCCATACTCGATATGACGACTGAAAGCATAATATATAACATAAACTTTTCTCATGCAAGGCTTTTGTCACAAACTTATATTTGGTAGAAATAAGTCAGTTCTGTACTACCAACAACTTAACGTTAGATTAATGTTTTCGTCTAAGTTGCCTGGGTTCGCGAATATAGTTATGGTTGCTGGCGCAGAGTTTCCATTTTCAAGATCATAGTTTGGTGGGATCTAGGGAGGAATGACATGTTTACATTCTTCAATACCTCATCGTAGCCTGCTGCCTATGTGAACACTGAATTTTGCGTATCTTAGTAAAGCATTGGCACATTGTTTCTAAAGTGCTTCTTGGATTCTTAAGGTAAACTTGATGCCAAAGCATTGAAGGGCCAGTTGGAGAGTAAGAAAGCTATTTGTAGCCGGTTGTTTTAACAATAAGACAGTACCTTCGCAAGGGTCAAGCTTAAACTATCACACTCAATTGGTTGAAATCACACCGCCATTAGTGTGATGATGAAGGAAATTAGCCTATGATTACCAAGTCAAAGTTTATGGAAGAAATGCACACCGATCTAACCACTTACAAAATATGATGGTTGTTGACGAGAATTTTGGTACGACTCCTCACTCCCTAGTAGATGGGTATAGTAGTAATAGGGGATAATACAATATGAGTTCTATTTTATCAAGGATAGGAAGCCAGAAATAAATTAAACTTGGGTTTTGGAGAGGAAAATAGAATAATCAGTAATGCATACTTACTAAGAGTCTTACAAGTTTGATTGAGTTGGAAGAGGACAATCGCTTTTCCTACTTTGCAATGGCAAAATTCTAGATCTAACTCATTTAAACAAAATACAAACCTTTTTAATCTATTCGAGGATTCAATGAAAACAAAATGTATGAAAACCACATCAAACCAATACAAGTAAATATGGGAAGATTCTATTGCTATGGGAAGATTCTATTGCATGAGAAAAAGATTACATCAATATATTGATACCTTTATATGAAGCAGCAGTTCCAAATCTGTTCTCTTTGGGAATTGTTCTTATTAAGGCTCTTTTTTGTCCAAATTATCTGTTCAATGGTCTTTAAGATCTTCCACTCAATCTGTCTCAAATGATATGCAATTAGAAAGAAACGATGCAAGTGGTACTATCCTTTGAATGAGAAGAAACAAGAAGCACAATGGTAGCATAAGTTTGACATAACATTTAACCCAAGTTCTTAATCAAATATAAGAGGCCCTCTTATAGGCTAAGGGTTCCTCTAATATGTGGTACTATCCTTTTAATGAGAAGAAACGAGGAGCATGGATGTAGCATGGGTTCGACACAATGTCTAACCCAAAATTCTTAATAAAATATAAGAAAGGCCCTCATATAGGCTTAGAGTTCCTCTTAGGGCTTTTATGTGAAGAATATGCTGTATTCTAGAACCATCTTGGAATATCCACATTTTAGGCACACTGTGAGTGATCAAAATGGACTAAATCAGATTTGGTGTGCGTATTGATCAAGTTTGATCATGTCAAAAGGGATTGTGTGGATTCACCCTATTTGAGCATGGTCATGTGCATTTAAAAAAGGAAAGTGCACAATTATTAAAATCAAAGAAAACTAGGGTTTTTCCATAGTTCTAAGTAATTCGATAATTCCATACTAATTTAGATCACATAATAATACATTATGAGAATAACACTTTGATATATGCAATCCAAAGTCCCAATATTAATAAATCCCCCATAATGTATGAGGTCAGTGAAGCATCACATGGTTGAAATATAGTACATTTTCCTTCATTCAAAGTGGACTATTGAGAGCATAGAGAAGAAGTCCCTTGCTAGAGAGAGGAAAAGGAAACCATCCATAAATACAACACAAGGTAATGTGACATAATCATCTTTTTATGAGTCAACCATAGCAACATTATTACTAGATTCAAGTTAAGTACATCATAAAAGTGGATCATGGCTCAAAATTGAGAAGACTATGCCAAAATACATTAATGCACATAAATGCAAATGGTTCATGACCCAACAATGAGAGGGCCATGCTAAAGTACATCAATTTCTCAATACAACAATAATACATATCTAACATCAATGGTATAAGGGTGCCGCAAGTGATTGCACAAAACTAAAGTAGACAAGCCCAAAATTGGAAAAGACTCGGGACATATAAGGAACTCCAATGTTGGACGAAAATAACTCTAAGAGAGGACTCCAATATTGGTGGACAGGAACCATAAATGTATCGTGGTCTTCAGCTAAATCTGGAACACTAATGCCACTAAGTACGAATCTTCCCATGTGATATGGAGTTGAAGTTGAACATGAGAGAAACCATGTTGTCAGAAATCAATATTGAAAATCCTTGCTAGATGTGAGTTACCTCACCAATGTTGAAAATTGGTACCAAAGTACGAGAATGATCTTTCATAGTGCAGATAAATGCATTGAGGTTGAACATCATAATGAACCATTCAATAAGGGGCCAATAATGATAGTTCATGCCAAATGCGAGGAAATCCGTTAATGAGGAAGGTGGAAACCAAGGTACTATGCCTTTAGACCAAACTTCTAGAGAAGATGTGTTGTTGTAGATGAGAGGTAGACTAGCTGGAGGAAAGACAATTATGAATTCCTTCAACCAAAGCAAAATTACATACTAAATGAGAATTATTACCTCAAAACAAGAATTTTGGCCTTAAAAGCATTTAATTTTGCTTAAAAAATCCTAAAATCAACTTTCGAAAAGAAAAGTGGTACTACCGATATCACTTTTTGATGTTTAATATTATCATTTTTTTGAAAATATGTTGGTCAACATCATCACTCGTGTTTTAATTTTATATTTTACAATGATAATTAAAAAGTAGTGTTACAAGAATCACTATTTTTTTATTCACATAACTTTTTACACTGTATTAAAAATTTAGTGACTATAAACAAATATATTCACCCATATTGTAAATAGTCCCTTAACAAGATTACTCCATAAATTTCTATAGTTTTATTTTTTAAATACTGTTAATTCATGCCAAATGTGAGGAAATCAATTAATGAGGAAGGTGGAAGCCAAGGTACTATGCATTTAGACCAAACTTATATAGAGAAAATGTGTTGTTGCAGATGAGAGGTAGATTTGCTGGAGGAAAGACAATTATGAATTTATGAATTCCTTCAACCAAAACAAAATTACCTACTAAATAAGAACTAAAAAATAGTTAAGTAGATACATTCCTCTTTCTAGATCCTTTGTTTATCCTTTCTTGCCTTTAGAGAATCACATGTATTACAAACCTTGCTCCTTTTATATGTTGATGTTTGGATAATATCTTATTGATTATTAAATACTATATATAATAAGTAAATGATAATAATAAATAGTTATTGATTATATATGGAACACTCATCATTGTAATAATATATCAATCATATCTCATATGAAGAAAAACAACATGGTATCAGAGCGGGACTGGGCTTGACTCCTTCACAGGAGGGCCCTAGGAAAATGAGAGTAGAGTAAAATGTTGGGAGTGTTAAATTTATGGGGTTGTTACAATCTTTATGTACAACATATTTACTTTTTAGAGAGGTATTCTCCAACTATTTATAAGAAATAAAATTTAATTTAATTTTCAAAGATACGTCTTTTTGGATCAATCTAATATTACTATAAAAAGACACTTGAAAGACGCAACAATAGATACACATATTTTTTTCTCTCTCACACGTGGGATATGTGGTCTAAGGAAGAGACTAAGAAGTTGAAATTTTCCGAGTTACTTAGTGATGTTCTAGTGTTTACTAAAGTAACACCGTATATCAAGTTGGTATGATATGGGATCAATTCTGATGCAAGTTGGTATGATATGGGATCAATTTTTATGTAAGTAGACAATTATGAATTCCTTCAACCAAAACAAAATTACCTACTAAATAAGAACTAAAAAATAGTTAAGTAGATACATTCCTCTTTCTAGATCCTTTGTTTATCCTTTCTTGCCTTTAGAGAATCACATGTATTACAAACCTTGCTCCTTGTATAAGAATACAAACATTGTTGAATTTCTTTTTCCAAATTCTCGTAAAATGTGTATATGTGATGACGTCACTATTCATGGGTTCACTCTTTAAGATTTCACTCCTCTTGGTGGATTAATCTTCAAGTGTTGTGTTGCCCTAGTATTGGTTTTCTTTTCTCTTTATTGCAAAGTTTAGATTTGTGTTAATTTTGTTCGATTCTTTTTCTATCTCTTGTGAATCTCAATATGGTATTAGAGTGGGTGTGAATATGACTTACTCAATTTAGTTGTTGTTCTAAAATATTTTTGGCTAGTGGTATCACTTCAAATTCTTTGTGACTAAGGAACTAGGGTTTTTTTGGATAATATCTTTTTTAAGGGTTTCCCAGGGTTAAACCCTCCTTCAAGGCTATCACATTTCTTCTAGGGTTTCCCAAGGATTTTCCCCAATTTAAAACCCTCCTTCAAAACTGACACATTTTTGATACAATTTTTATGGTTTAAACCCTCTTTCAAGGCTAGTATAATTTTTCTAGGGTGTCCTAGAGTTTTTATTAGGGGTTTAAACATCCTTCAAGGATATAACATTTTTCCTAAGGTTTCCTAGGGTACCCTCCTTTCAAGGCCAATGCTTTCTTCTTTCCTTTGTTATGCAACAAAAGGTGGCACTCTACATATTTTTTTCTAGAAGAGTCAATACTCTTCTTACTCTTGGGTCTATTGAGGTGAACTTATGAAGACTTTACAGTCTTTTCATTGTTATCGATCTCGATGGAATCATCTTATAGTTCACATCTAGTTGTGCACTCCACATATGGGCCCTTTCTCTTTGATTATTGACAACATTAGAATGGAGAGAAAGTGATCATTTACGATATTGACGATTCACTTATAGATGTTTGTCAATATGTTTTGGTAGATCTCTCTCCTTCACATTATGATGTTAATCCTTTTCTTAATCCTACAAGTGTTTCCTCAAACACTCATACAATGAATAGACATAATGTTGATGACAAAGACCTTATTGATGTCTCATTCAAATTCCATCCTACATAAGCCTCCTATTATATATGTCTTCTAGAGGCCATATTCACTAGCTTGTGGAATCATATCGATGTGGGAGACATGGCATTCAGGGGATATATATTGTAATTTCTTCTATGTTGCCTCGATTCAACATTATGGGGGGATGTGATTCTTGTGATGTAATTCCTTCTCTCCATGGCCTTGTGTTCAGATTAAGGGGGAATGTTGGAAAAAAGGGTGTTTATACATCCACTCTTATTTTTGGCCAGGATTGACCCTATATTGAGTTGGGTTTTTATATGTCCATTCTAATTTTTTGTGGTCATCAACCTTATATTGAGTTGGGTATTTATACACCCTCTCTTATTTTTAGTGACACTAACCTTATATTGATTTGGGTATTTATATTCCCACTCTCATTTGTCTTCATTATATTTATATGTGCCCCTTTGTTCATCCTAAGGGAGGATGTTGAAAATAATGTAAGATTCACTTTTGACCATGAATGAACTTATATTATAATACTAATCATAACCCCTCTTGGGGAAATACCTCTACTTATTTAGTTGTATATATACTCATGTCTCATTTGTAATTGATCATCTTGCAATCATTCATTCATTCTTAATAAAGTGTTTTTCCAAAGGGCTCCTATAAAGTGTAGTTATCTCTCTTGCACACAAGTTTATTACTATTTCTAGAACAATTATTCATTGGTTCTCTCTCTCTCTTTCTAGGGTTTTTCTCCTCTTGGTTGATTTATCTTCAAGCATTGCACCACCCCAGTGTTGGTTTTATTTTCTCTTTATTACAAGATATAGGTGTGTTGATTTCATTTGATTCTTTCATCATCTCTTGTGAGTCTCAACCACCGGGAGGAATATCTTCATCATCATTATCAATATAATTAAATTCCTCACTCAAAGAAATACCTTCATCATCATTAACATCATTATTAATACCATTAAAGTCGTCACTTGAAAGAAAATATTCATCATCATTATCATAACCTTTTAATTGTTCTCTCTAAGAATTGTCTTCATTGTCATTAGCATTATTATCACCACCATTAAAATATTCATTTGAAAGGAAATTTTCATCTTTCTCCCCTTCATTAGTGATACCATAGTACTCTTAACTAATAAGAAGATGTTTGTTTACATCAGTGCTATTGAAATTTCTATAAAGTCCCTCGATACTTCCAGGTACAACTAGTGCATATACTATAGAGGAAGGTCATAGTGCTCAAGAACATATCTATAGGGTAGGTAAAGGTCCAATGGACGTGGTACAACCCTAAAGAAGCAACATGGGAGCTATAATATGTGATGTAGAAGAAATACCCACACTAGTTTTGAAATTTTAGATGTAAACATAAAATTCAATGTAACAAGTTATATATATATATATATATATATATATATATATATATATATATATATATATATATATATATATGGTGACGTGCACTGAGGACGATGCAAAATTTAGGGGGAGGGGAATGTAACATCATAATTTTGATCCCTATATTTACAATGTATATGTGTGTATATGTTGAATGGATGAGAGCCAAACGATGTAAAAATGTAAATATTGTACATTAATAATAAAAATACACCACTCACTGTAGATAGAGAAGGACAAGAACATGGAGGCTATGATTCCATGAGAGATGAATGAAATGGGGCTTATGGGCTCAAGGGGGGATAAAGTAAAGAATAATATTTTATTATTTATCCCAAGGACTTTATCTCATTTTATCCTAAGTCCTTTATATTATATTTGCTAGAGAGCCTAGGTTCTAGAACCATTACCTGTAATAGAATGATTATGGTTTTTATGAATTCCATGTGGGAATTATGCCTATGTGCATAAGGAATTATTATAATTGAGACAACTCCATCACAACTAAGAATTAGTGGAGTCCCCAATAGAGATATTTCTTGGCCAACCTATTCTAGAGCCTTGGAGGGAAGTGGGATAGCCCAATAATGGACTATGTGGTAGAGAAGGGGATCCCATTCCTTAGGTTGTGAAAGTTGAGGGTCAAGAGAGATGATGGATTGGAATTGTTGTAGGAGTTAATATACTGTGATTTTGCTAGGAAATTGGGCTATGTGAGAGGACTAGTGCTAACCATAAGATAAATGCATCCTTGTGGACTCATAGCCTCATCTTGAGGTTGACCCTGTTGTAGAAGGATTATGGGAAATAGAGAGCCAATGGTTGGTTGGAACATCCTTTGCTTGTAGCTAGTTGGTGTTTAATTCCAAAAGATAAGCGTTTATGGCTTATTTATGTTTATGATGGTTTTTAATGTTGTTTATATTATTCTTTGATGGTTTTTATGTTTACATGAGAATTATATGCATCTATAACTTTTAATGTTTAATTTATATTTTCATATGCCTGCTTGTCATGTGCATTCATAAATTCATAGTAAGGAAATGAGGAAATTGGTATCAGATTTCATAAAAATGGAAAAACTGTGAAATTCAAAAGTACCCTCTATCTTCAATGGTTGACAGAAGGTGTTAGGTATGTTACATTTAGGAATTCATGGGACAACCTCCATCAATCAAGGGATGTATTGGAAGGCCTGGATAAGACTCATTTCAAATATAAATAGAGGCATAATTGATAGGATAAGAGTTCAACTTTTAATATTGTCAATCATTTCTCTTTTTGTTCGTTAATGTTAGCACTTCATAAATCTATTTGGCTGATAAACAAACGACGAAGGTAACTATTTCAACCAACTTTGAGACCCGAAACTAGCCCTTTGGATTTGGAGAGGGCTCTCTCAGAAATGGCGCGGTCTCTGTGCAGTATATGACTTTGAAAACAATGGCTAGATTTGACACCTGTGGTAAAATGGTTTCTGGTTATATTGGCACAGAAAAGTAAAACTTGGACTATGGGGTCGATCCGAGGAAGAGACAGAACAAATGACTCAATGACTAGATTCGAGAGGAGAAGGATAGGCGAGCAACAACCTTCAATGTAAACCATAAAGTGTGGCGGGAGAAAAACACAGGAAGTAACTCAAGAGCACCACTGTGGACGAATTTAGAGTTAGCTTGAGAGGAAAACGTTTTGTCTAAGTGGCGTGAACAAGGGGCGTTGTACAACGAATCCGCAGGTTCGAAAATTCGTTCCGAAATAGACAGTATAAGATATGAAATAAAAGGTAACATGAAACACATACGCAAAGAAAGGGACACAATACATCTGACTATCACAACTAGAATCTTTTCATCAAATAACAGGACCTTTGCATTAAATTTTGGTCAAAAACTCAGATTACATACATTAGCAGTCGTTTACTCAATTTGCCAACCAACCCTGTTTACATGAAAATGATCTCCATATATAGAAAACTAATGTCACCCTTGGCTGTCAGGGTCGAACTATTCCCTCCTAGAATCATGGATCCATTTTCTTTGAAAGAGAACAATAACTTCAACGGATTCACTAAAAATAGAAAACCCAACTTTGCCAAATCATAATTGTAACCAAAATATTCTTTACAGTGATTGATCACAATAAAAATTTGACCATATGGTTGTGATGAGTCATCATGTGCATTTTTGGACACTCTGTCATCCATGCACAACATGTCTGCTACGCAACAATAACCTACAACAAAAACGCAATAGAATGCACAACAAATTGGTAAAATAGGCGTTAAATATGACATCGTATCTCACTGATAAAAAACTATTTTTTGAAACTGAGATAATTTTTGTAATTAAGATCGTTATAAAGAAAAACCTCTCTCGGTTTCTTGAAATTCATCTCCAGCTAGGCAGAATACGTGTCACAAAAACATGTCTTGGACAAGAAATCACGAAAAATAAAAAATAGGGCTCAAAGATTCCTTTGAATCTCCCAATCCGTGACACATTTTACAAATATGAGAGAGGTTTTTATTATTTGGTGTTTTCTCGACAAACACCTCTCGGAGATTTTCAAAATTCCTCTTGAGTTGGTCCGAAATTGATCTTGAAGTTGACCACTTAACCAGTAATTTGTGCAGTGCGACCTGTAGCCAGTGCACAGGAAAATCCACTACGCGACAACCCATTGCACGATGAAATCCACTGCGCGACAACATCCTATGCACGACAAACTTCTTTGCATGACAACATCCTCTACGCGACATCATCCTCTGCGCGACGACATTCTCTGCGCGACAACATCCTCTACGCGACAACATCCTTTGCGCGACGCGCAATGAATTTTGCAGTGCGTCGTGAATTTTGCAGCGCGTAGTTGCAAATTGAAATGGGAATAAATAAATGATAAGCTTCCTTTTGAAACTGGCCCTTGGAGATGTTAGATGATGCTAGGCATAAAAACATGGGTGCTAACAGACATGACTTTGGAAATTGTTGACAAACCTCTAACCTTAGCCATGAAAATCATGGTGCTAACAAATGGCTCCAATGGGGATGCTATCCTCCCTGTGAGGTAGAAAATAACAGTAGACCAGGTGCCAATCCATTGGGCTTCTCCCAAACTTAAATTTCCAACTGTAACTTGTAACCTGCATCCGCTGAAAACCCAAAACTTTATATGCTCCAAACTGAAATATGAAACTAAGATGAAAATGAAAACTGAAGATTGCTAAAAGAAATGCTCGTAGTACCGAGATTATTCACACTCCTACCTACCCTAACTGTTGAAAAAGATGTCAATCAAGTGAAATCAAAATGCCAATGCAACCATGCAAGCACTTTATCCACTTTTTTCTTTCTTTGCACATGCTTGTTCCAAAGCCTGTTTACTGATAAGTCATTCAAAAATTTATCCATAAATTCAAATCTCAAAAAATAAAAAACATTGAGACTGTTTTCTGCCTCCAACAAAACTGCAAATGGATCCTCCAGAATGTGCATAAAGCAACAATCATGTTTCACCCCTTCCACTGCATCCTTGTTTTCATGTAATTCAACCTGTTGATTACCACAAAAGGATGAAAAATATGTTGAGACTGCTGGAAATAACAATCTTCTAAATAAGAAGACAGTGCTGGCTGAAATGAAACCCCTAGTGGCAAGCAATCCATATCTAACACTGGCGTTGATTGACCATCATATTTATTTCCAAGCTGATAGTTGATCACAGGCTGTAAATCTGAACTGAAATACCCTTCCATGTAATCAACAACATGGTCATTAAAAGTATGAGAAGGTTGTTGGTCCTCTTCACTGATAACAACTTTCTCATGTAAAACAATGTCACTGTGAATGCAATCAGACTTCACTGCTTCCTCTGTTATCTCATGATTTACTTTCAACAATTCAAAGGAAGAAAAACATAATGGAAGACAATTTTCATTTGCAAGTCCACTGCTTTCTTCATATTCAACATCATACCAGTAGGATTTCTGATTTGAAACATTGTAAACATTTTTCTTCAACAATTCAAAAGATGCAAAACAAAATGGCAAAGTTCTTTCATCTAATTCAAAACTCTCTTCATTTTCTTCACTACTGTCATATGCACATTTTTCAATTTCTTTGGATTTCTGAACACACTCATTTTCAGATTCATCTTCGACCAATGGATGCAAATTCAAACTGATAAAACCTTCCATATAACAAGCAATAGGGTCATTAAACACATGAGAAGATTGCTGCAATTTATTGTCAATTTTTTCCCATGAATTAGTGTTATCTTGCATCAACACACATTCCTTTGCCTTAGTGATGATCTTTAAATTTTCCTTCAACAATTTTCCTTATCTAAAGGTAAAGACTTTCCTTCAGGTGATTCGATACTTTCTTCATATTCTTCTTTGTAACTGTGACTTGCAGGCTGATTGCTCTCATTACACTGCTGAAAATGAACATTTTCTGATAGAGAACATGCAGCTGGTTGTTCTAGGAAGTCAACATCATAATCATCATCATATTCATCATATAAATACAAATCAACAACATCTGCAATGTCATCTAACAAGAAAAAGATTGGGACATCAACTTGCTCTTCAACAAGCTGATTTGCAAATTCATTTTCTTGACTGTCTACAAATGAATACATAAAACAATCGACCCCGTGCTTATCATGGGATGGATCATAAGCTAAACTAGCACCTTCTTTTTCAATAAGTGGAATATAATTCTTTGTAAAATCATCAACATTTAAACCTTCAAGAGGACATATGAAATTATTAACACTCTTCTCAAGATTCAAATCAACTGTTCTTTGTTCATATTCATTATCATGTTCTTTAGCATCCAAATCCTCATTTCGAATCTATTTACATGCTTGAATATTGTCTTCAACTTCCTGAGCATTGTTGAACATCTTCTGCAAAGACATAGACTTCCGCTCCATCAAAAGGAGAGATAAGTCTGATTGAAAGGTTGCCACATAATGGAGCATGGCAACAACTTTAGGAGGTTGGACTTCTTTAGGCAGTTTATAATAAATACTAGCAAACCTCCTACTGAAATTTGAGATGGTTTCATCTTTTATTCTTCTCATGGCATAAAACTTTGAAAGGAGTAGATCCCATGAATTTCTCTCACCCCAAAATCTACTGAAATCTTCCCTCAGTTCATCCCACGAGCTAATCGACCGAGGCTGCAAATGTCTGAACCATGCTTTGGAATCTCCTTATAAGGACTGATAAAAGGCCCTCATAGACACATCATCATGTTCAATCTCAAAAAGGTCTATGAAATGCTCAAAGACATGAATATGTTTCTCAACTGACTATCCATCAAGCTCTCCATCAAACCTAGGAAGATACTTATAATGTTTCAGAGGAAAGTCATGAAGGATGGAAGGAAATTCAAGAGGACTGTATCTTTCTTGAATATTGGAGGGTGTAGGATTAAGGACAGGAGGTACAAGCTCATATTTGGTTTCATTAAGCTCACAAGAATGATCATGAACATCATATGTCTCAGAGGAAGGAGCTTGGTGAATATCGATTATACAAGAAGAAGGAGGTATACCTACAGTTTGCAATGAAGGATATACAAGGGTAGATCTTTGGGCTTCATTTGAATGCAGTAAGTGAAGAAATATTCTTTTGAAAAACTCAGGAAAGGACAAGAAGATATTGATAAAACAAAAAAGTACTTATTGGACTAAACTTAAGCTCGAGCACCTGATTTTTCCATACTTCTCTTCCATATCTCTGTCCATAGGTCTCATTCTCCAGTGGAGTCTCTGAATCACATTCAAAGCTTGATTGGAGTCACCATGAAAACTTTATCTCTAGATTCTTCTGCCAGTGGAATCACCTTCAAACTGATTTTCTGATGTGTGGAGTCACCAGAGCATAAATACAACCAATATGTGCCTAAGTGTCTGCTGCTCTTAGACCTGAGAACTAAAACAATGTCGTTCTTTCCCATGGAAAATTTTCAATTTCGTCCCCGACAACGACGCCAGAATGTTAACACTCCGTAAATCTATTTAGCTGATAAATAGACGACGAAGGTAATTTTTTCAACCAACTTTGAGACCCGAAACTAGCCTTTCGGATCTGGAGAGGGATCTCTTAGAAATGGCACGGTCTCCGCACAGGATATGACTTTGAAAACAATGGCTAGATTTGACTCCTGTGGTAAAATGGTTTCTGGTTATATTGGCACAGAAAAGTAAAACTTGGGCTATGGGGTCGATCTGAGGAAGAGACAGAATAAATGACTCAATGATTGGATTCAAGAAGAGAAGGCTAGGCGAGCAACAATCTTCAGTGTAAACTGTAAAGTGTGGCGGGATAAAAACACAAGAAGTAACTCAAGAGCACCGCTGTGGACGAATTCAGAGTTAGCTTGAGAGGAAAACGTTTTGTCTAAGTGGCACGAACAAGGGGCGCTGTACAACGAATCCACAGGTTCAAAAATTCGTTCCGAAATAGACAGTATAAGATATGAAATAAAAGGTAATATGAAACACATACGCAAATAAAGGGACACAATACATCCGACTATCAAAACTAGAATCTTTTCATCAAATCATAGGACCTTTGCATTAAATTTCGGTCAAAAACTCAGATTACATACAATAACAGTCGTTTACTCAATTTGCCAATCAACCCTGTTTACATGAAAATGATCCCCATATATAGAAAACTAATGTAACCCTTGGCTTCTAGGGTTGAACTATTCCCTCCTAGAATCATGGATCCATTTTCTTTGAAAGAGAACAATAACTTCAACGGATTCACTAAAAGTAGAAAACCCGACTTTGCCAAATCATAATCGTAACCAAAATATTCTTTACAGTCATTGATCACGATAAAAATTTGATCATATGGTTGTGATGAGTCATCATGTGCATTTCTGGACACTCTGTCATCTCTGCACAACAAGTCCGCCACGCAACAATAACCTACAACAAAAACACAGTAGAATGCGCAACAAACGGGTAAAATATGCGTTAAATATGACATCGTATATCACTAATAAAAAACTATTTTTAGAAACTAAGAGAGGTTTTTGTAACTAAGATATTTATAAAGAAAAACCTCTCTCGGTTTCTTGAAATTTGTCTCCAGCTGGCCATAATATGTGTCACAAAAACATGTCTCAGACAAGAAATCATGAAAACTGAAAAATAGGGCTCAAAGATTCCTTTGAATCTCCCAATCCATGACACATTTTAAAAATATGAGAGAGGTTTTTAGTATTTGGTTTTTCCTCAACAAAAACCTCTCGGGGAGTTTCAAAATTCCTCTCTAGTTGGTCAGAAATTGATCTTGAAGTTGATCACTTAACTAGTAATTTGCGTAGTGCGACCTGTAGCATGTGCATAGGAAAATCCACTGCGCAACAACCCACTGTGCGATGAAATCCACTGCGCGACAACATCCTATGCGTGAAATCCTTCTTTGCGCGACAACATCCTCTGCGTGACAACATCCTCTATGAGACGACATTCTCTGCGTGACAATATCCTACGCGCGAAAACCTTCTTTGCGCGACAACATCCTCTTTGCGACAACATCCTCTGTGAGATGACATTCTCTGCATGACAACATCCTCTGCGCAACAACATCCTCTATATGACGCACAATGAATTTTTCAGTGCATCGTGAATTTTGTAGGCAATTGCAAATTGAAATGGGAATACCTAAATGATAAGCTTCCTTTTGAAACTGGCCCTTGGAGATGTTAGATGATGCCAAACATAAAAACAACATGGGTACTAACAAACATGACTTTGCAAATTGTTGACAAACCTCTAACCTTAGCCATGAAAATCATGGTGCTAACATTTAAGATACTTCAAATTGTACTAGGAAAGTACATTTCCACCCTAATGTTTTATAACATTTTCTTAATAAATGATTTGGTTTCATTTTTTAGTGTTGATTGTATCCAATGATTACATGTACTTTATTGAGCAGGGCCCACTCAAGGAGAGAATTAGGAACCCATGTGATCATTTCCTTCTTGTCTTTTATTTTTGTTTTTTTTCATAGATAGGCTCTTGTAGTAAATGAAGTATTAGCTTATCTTATGTTGATTTATAATAATTCTATGGTTTTCTTGCATTTTTTAACAACACTTTCATTTCCTTTCTTCATATATTTATTTTTGTGATTTTAGTTTGCAATATTTGTAACTTTGAAGTACATCTACTAAATCTAATTGTATTACTTTAATAATGTAAATATTGAATGATCTAGTAGAAACTTAAGAATCATAGGTTCATTAATTGATTAGACTCATTAGCTTGACTGTTTATTCAAGAATCAATGTCTCTAGACCTCCATTTACCCTTTTCACATTGTTAGGGGAGTTAGGAGTGAAGATCATGAACTCAATGGTATGAAAAGTCAATGTGAACAACTATCAAAGTTGGGCATTTTCATTATGTAGTTTTAGGGGCATTAGTTCATATTTGACGTTTGTAGTTGAATATATAATGGATATGACATCATAAGTTTGCACAATACCTAGGTTGAAAATTAAAGTAAGTTGAGGGATTTAATATCTATTTCCATAAATTTTTGGCCCAACACGTTTTGGCATTGTTGCCAGGGAGGTTGCTAAAACTGCATTAGGAACAATCTAAAATTTTTGGGAAAAAATAAATAGCAATGCATAGTTAGTTTGCATGCATCAACCTAGAGATAGATATGGAATGCAATATTTTTACCAAAAACTCATGTTCTAGTGTAGCTGAAGAAGACATTAGTGAACAAGTACACCAACAAGAATTGTGAGGTAGACATGCAACATATCATTGAGGAATTTGTTAAGCAACATGAAGAAGGAGCATGGTTTTTTGTAAATCCTTTCTCCGATATTGTGGATCCTTTTTATGATATAGGAATTGAATAGAGAGAGGGATTTCCATCTTTGAACATGATCGTGTAAGAATGGGAAGAAAATCTTGAGATCTTTTTACGGAACTGATGAGGAAACAAGGATGAATAAAATCAATCCTTTTGTTCGTTCTCATTTCCATGGCCTTACTATTGAAGACCCCGATACTTTTACTTCCGAGTTTGTGTTTATCTATAGAACATATGATTATGTAGTAGATGCTCAAAATTTGAAGTTCTTTCCCTCTACATTGAAGGAATCAACCTTGAGATGTTTTATGAGCTTAGAAGGAAATAACATTACAAGTTGGGAGAAAATGAAGTAAACCTTCATTGAGAAATACAAATATTATTTCAAATCTAGATATATTAGAGATGATATCTTTAGAATGGTACAAGTATAGAATGAGTCTTTGGAATATTATGAAGAAATGATCCAACTTAGTTATAAGAGGGCTCACAGTTGCACATTGGATGACAAATCTCTCAAAATTGTACTCCTCATAGGTGTAAGAGAAGATCTTATATTTATTTTGAGCCTCCTTGCAAATGGAGACATATTTAGTTGGAATATGAGGGAATAGATCAAGTGGTGAAGAATTACTCTAGACTTGCAAGTAAGAAAAATGGGGGTGGAAAAAATTATGTTCCATAGTCATCAAAATCTATAACCACAAGTCTTACCAAATATGAAATAGGAAGTTTGTTAGAGGGCATGAAAATTGACATATTACATTCAATAACTACGTGGATGGACATGATATAGATCAAGAGGAAGAAACAAGAGGTTGAAGAGTCTTGGATGTTTTCTGCCCTAAATGTAGAAGAAAACACACTAAGAATGAATTCCCATTAAATATAATGGAAATTTGTGGGATTTATGAAGTTGATTATCAAACAAGTAATTTCCATTCATTACCTGGTTTGAAATCCGTGTACCAAGGAGAAGAGAACAACATGGAGTAGTTATGGTTCATCAATCAGAGGAGGAAACCACCACTAAGGCAATTCCAAAAAAACATGTCTTACTCCCATCCTTGATATTTTAATTTTACTTATGGAAATCAAATGTATAATCCATCTCCAAATTGGTACCCTCCTAACCAACTGGGAAATTGTACAATTAGATGCTACAATAGTGGTGATATCCTCAAATCCAACATTTTCCATTTCGGCCTCCACAACAACCTCAAGGCCAATTTTCTAATCCTACATCATCCTAGAGACCTCAAGGAAATCAACAAAAAGATTTGTTTCCACCTCCTATACCTATTTTACAAAGTAATACTCAACAAGATCCTACTCAACCTCAAATTCCTACTCAACCTACACCAAACCCAAATAATATACAAACTCTATATATCTATAATAATGAGATAACAAATTACCAATCTTACTCTTTAAATCATGTAGAACTAAATGAGTTATAATTGCATTCATGAAGAGTGGTCACAACTCCTTCACCTGCACTTATCACTAAACATATAGAATACAACAACCTTCATAATCAAAATAATCAAGAAAATAAAGAAACACGTAATCATCCCTCTCAAACCCCACCTTATTTTGAGAGCCTAGAGAAAACAAAATCCTACACTAACTCAGAAAATGAACTTTTGGGAGAACCCAAGAATCTACATGTAAATATATCTCTCCTTCAAGCTATTAAGGATGCCCCTATCTATAATAAATTCATCAAGGAAGTTTGCATTAAGAAACGTTGGAGAAAAAAGAAAGATGCCCTAATAATAAATGTTATAGGGGAGCTTGTTGACTCTATGTTAGGAAAAATGTTCACCCTGAAATGATCTGATGCATTAATCCATGTAGTAGATGTATACACTAATAAGAGATTGATTTAGAATACCTTAATAATATTTGGAGTAACAATTAATGTGATCATAAATAAGAAAAAAATTCTTAGGTTGAAAAGAGAGTTGTTAAGTCACACACCTACTGTTCTCTAGCTTGTAGATAGATCAATTGTTATCTTGAAAGGAGTTTTAGAATATGTTATAGTGTCAATTGACTCATGGGAGTACTAATCATATTTCATAGTTATGAAAACTAAAGAAAAACATAGTGGGTTCCCACTTATCCTAGGAAAACATTGGATAGACACAACAAATGCATACATAGGATATATGATAGGGGATATGATCATCACCAATGATTAGTAATAGAAAAGGTTAACACTTTATCCCCCCTACAAAACCTTTCATTGATACAAATCCACCTCTATGTGTAGGTCAAGAAGAAGGGGAATACATGTTTCAAACTACCATACATCCAATAATCATGTTAAAAACTTCTTTATCACTCAAGGAAATTGATGAGAACATAATTATTTCAAACTACATGCAAAATCTATACCCTAGTTTTGCTAGAATTCAAGAATACAATGGCAAATCAAAAGAAAAATACCATGAATTTGTTTTTGGTTTAGATCAAACCCGGGAGTAGAATTTATTCTTTACTAAAATATAATAACAAACAATCCAAATAGTGGATATATTACCTAATAAGACTCTAAAAATCGACAACCAACTAAATTGTGTCCAAGAGCATAAATTATTAGGAATTCTTATGAAACATAGTTGTCTTTGCCTATGATTACAAGGACATGCAAGGAATCCATTTGGACATTTGTACACACCATATATGCATAAAATGTGATTAATTTCCCATAATATATCCTCAAATAAGGATGAATTCGACACTAAAATATATAGTGAAAACAAAGCTACAAAATATTTTGGATGACAACTTTATCTATCGTATCTATGATAATGAGTAGGTGTCACCTTTGGTTATTGTCCCTAATAAAGGAGGCAATTGGAGGATATGTGTATATCATATAGAACTCAACAAAAAAAAAAGAAATGATCATCTCCCATTTCCCTTCATTGGTCAAATGTTAGATGCATTATCTAGTAAAAAATATTTTACCTTTTAGATGGATTTACTGGGTATAATCAAATTCGAATCAACTCAAAGAACCAAGATAAGACAAATTTTAGTTATCATTGAGGAAATATTCTTATATGGTACTCCCATATGGCCTATGCAATTCCCCTGCAACGTTTCAAGGAGTCGTTTTAAGTATATTTTCATATTTAGTGCATGACAATGTCGAGATCTATATGGATGACTTCATTACCTATGGGAATACATTTCATGAAGCCTTAACTAATTTGGAGAATGTATTGAAAATATGCTAGGAAATAAAATTATCCTTAATAAATAATAATTTTCTCATGCTCTTGAGTGAAGGAATACTCTTAGGACACCACATCTCTCCTAATGGAATTGAGGTAGATCCATCCAAAGTGACTATCGTTCAACGCCTACTGACACCACATAAACAAAATGATATTAGAATATTCTTAGGACATGTAGGATTCTACAAAAGATTCATAAAGGATTTTAGCAATTTGGTAGCACCTTTGTTTACCCTACTCTCCAAGAATGCACAATTTTGTTGGTCAATAGATTTTCAAAGAGCAGTTTACAACATAAAAGAGAAACTAATAACAACCTCTATTTTTCGACGCCCTGGGTGGGATATTCCATTCCAAATTCATACTGATTCTTTTGATAAATCCTTAGGGGTAGTTCTTGGACAATAAGAAGACAAAGAGACCTTTATTTATTACATAAATAAAAATATGCCAGGAGCATATCTTAACTACACATTCATTGAAAAGGAGTTCTTGTTGTTGTTGTTTATTCCATAAATATATTTAGACATTATATTATTGGCTATCCAATATTTTTACATACTAACCATTTAGCCATTAGATACTTGATGAATAAAACTGATATTAATGGAAGATTCATTAGATGATTGTTGTTATTGTATTAATTTGACTTGACAATACTCGAAAACATTGTTGTGGATTTTCTTCAATACTAACAAGTAATGTAGATGAAAAGGTTGTTTGTGACACTTTCCTAGATCAAAAACTATTTGCAATATCACTATAAAGACCATGGTTTGTTGATATAGAAAATTACTTAGCTATAGGGATGTTTCCTCAACACTTTGCCTATAGAGAATGTTGAAAGCTCATCAAGAAGAGTGCCACATACTCATGGATCAAGGGATTCTTTTTAAAACTTGGACTATACCAAATAATTAGGCATTTCGTAAGGAACGGTGAGGTCCATGACACAATACATTCTTTTCATGATGAACCTTGTGGAGGACATTATGTCGTAAAGAAAGTAGAGTTTCTCCAAGTAGGGTACTATTGGCCAACACTTCACAAGGACACAATAAAATATGTATCACATTGTGATGAATGCTAAAGAATGGGAAATCCTACAAAAAAAGATCATATGCCTCTCCAAACACAAATAGAAATGGAACCCTTTGATAAGTGGGGATTATAATTTGTGGGACCTATAGACCCACCATCCAATAAAAATGAGACTATACTAGTTTTCATAGACTACCTGACCAAATGGGTAGAGGAAAAGTCATTGCAAAATACTAAAGAAGAAAAGGTGGCGAAATTTCTTGACGAGAATATCTTTGCAAGATTTGGAGTGCCAAGGGAGATTTTTATAGATCAAGGACCTTAATTTACTTCAAATATCATTGAGAATATCATGGAATTATACAAGATTCATCATAAGAAATCATTTGCTTATCACCCTCAAGTAAATGACCAACTAGAAGTAACAAATAGAGACTTGGAGAACATTATGAACAAAACAACGAAGAAACATAGAAGAGATTGGGAAAATAGGTTAACAAAAGTTGTCTAGGCATACAAAACTACATGGAATACCACTACAAGTTTTACACCTTATGATTTGGTCTATGGAAAGAAGGTTATGCTTCTCATTGAGTTTGAAACTCAGACATTAAGAAAAACCCTCTAACTAGGAATACATCCCTTTGAGTAAAATCAAGAGAGAGTACAACAACTCATTGCACTAGATGAATATAGGAAACAAATGTTTTCCATAATGAAATGATATAACAACAATGACAAAGTGGCATGACAAGTACATTAAGACAAAATTATTCAAGGAAGGAGATCATGCCTTATTGTGCGACTCCAGATTCAAGGAATTTAAAGGTAAATTGAGGAAAAGATGGGTAGGTCCATACCATATTGATACATGTTATGACAATGGGTCAATAAAAGTAAAAACTATAGAGAATTAACATAGACCTCTTTTGGTCAATGGACATGGGATCAAGATTTACAAGAAGCTATTGTTAAAAAAAGATAGTTCTATAAATATTTAGGGTCAACAACTAGATATGATTGAAAGAAACACAATTTTTAAATCAGAATAATAGTCTCAAAGAAAAATGAAAAAAATGAAAAAATTAAAAAAATCCCTAGTGTGAAAACCTCCTTGAGGCACCTATGACAGATATTTACTTGAAAACCTCCTTTGAGGCAAGTGCATGTCTATAGAATAAAAATAAATAAATGAAACCCCTCATGGTGAAAACCTTCTTGAGGCACCACGAGGCAAAGAACTAGTGAAAACTAGCAATGACACTTATGCTCTGAGAAAAAAAACTCATGTTTATACTGATAACTATTGTTGCATACAGTTTATAGATCCAAATCACATATAAATAACTGAATATCAGATGTTGCAAAGACTAAGTAAAATATCAAGGAATTTCTTCCCTAGTCACAATCCATTTGATGTGTCTAAAAGAGACAATATACCTTCTATCTTGCATCATTAAAGGGAATTTAGAAGAAAAAGCACAGAGGAATACATACTTAAATATTAAAAAAAAGCTAATATAACTACCAAATCACCTTAGGCCCAACATCATCTTCTCAAGGCATTAGAAGAATCCAAGAAAAAAAGAAAAGTTTGAGGGATATAAAGAAAATGGAGGTATGGTGTGCTTATGTTCCAGTCTCAAGTTCAAGGCTAATATCCTGTTCAATAATCATGATGGTAGGCATACCAAATTTCATTTTTGTTGCATCGATATTCATGGTTCACCAAAACACACAAGATGCAAAAAAAATCAAGTTTCAAGGAAAAAATGAATATTGTCACTAACTGCCATATGTATTATATGCAACGTTCTTTGATATATTTGCTGATTTGAGGAAAATTCAAGCTAAAAAATAGACAACCTACCCAATATGATTTAAGGCCAAGTGTTCCAAAATCAAATCCACTTCATACTACATTCAAGAGTTTCTTCTCAAACATAATGACGATTATTATTAGGATCTATTTCTATATTACGATATGACAACCTATTTATACTTTCCATGCAAACATTTTGAAAGTGGCTCCAAAGTCTATAATATGAACAAGTGATCATACAGTCTTTAGATGCTACTCAAGTCATACTCATACAAAGGTTGAAATAAATATCTACAACAAAAGGAACCAACACAAATATCTTTAGTTACAATGATATCAAAAACAATAGAATAACTTCAAAGGAATAGAGCCAAACTCTCACTGCTACATAACAATGATTTACACTGCCTATTACATGTTTCCAATAAAATAAATCAAGCTCAAATGCTATAAAGGAAATATAACTATACTTTGATAGAAAAATAGATATGCTATGTAGTGTTTTAGTTAGAAAAAAGGCAATATCAATCTTTGATTTTTAAATTGTCGTGGATATCCACTAGAACAACTCGTCACAACAAATCTTATAATATTATGAAATATTAGATTGTGCAAACTAATTTTCCTTAAATCCTGGATTAATTAATTACTAGTTTTGCTTGAGTTTATCAAAATAACTTAATACGAAAATTAAAGAACACACAAAAATATACACACAACCCACACAATTGAACACAAAATGTATCATGGGAAACCCAATATGGGAGAAAACCTAGCTAGAAGGTGAGGCTGATGCTTTGATCTCTTTTCTTTAGTTATGAAAATAAAGTACAAAGAAAGAGGCACTATGGCTTGAATGACTGCTATAGAATCTCGAACCTCCTCTGTTATGCTCCCAAAACACAACTCCTTGGATGCTTTGCTCAACTATAGAACTAGTTGTTGAGCCTCCTTTTTGTCACATTTAGCCACCATATTTTTCCTCTTCTATTGATAATTTTTCCTAGTATGTGCATTAATCCACTCATCATACTTGTATTTACACTCTTTTAGTCACTTCCTTGTGTATAAAGGTAAAGAGCATATCGTTATGATTTTTATGGTTCATTGATGGTTTTAAATGATGAATTAACGCTCTAATCCCTCTAACTAACTTGTTGCGAATCTCCTCTTTAAGACATGACTGCAACTCAGACAAGGTGGACTACATAGACATACGACACTTCTGTTACCAGACTATTCTACAACCATTCAGTACCAAAACATTCTACATGTGTCGGGTACCTGTTCTAGAGAATCTAGATTCTGTGAGCTGAGTGGAATATTTTCGATGGGTTCGAGGAAACAATTGAGGATCGACATTGATTGTTCTAGATTTGCACAATACAAATGCCTTCTTCTTAATGCACTTCGTTTCATGAGGACAAAGGCATATCAACAAAAGAACAAAGTATCAACTATTTTGAGTGATGAATATCTATTTTGCTAAGAATGTTGTATTTGTTTGAATCCGAACTATCTTTAGTTTCCATTGTACCAAGTCATTTCTATTTTATAAAGAGGGCATGTTGGTAGTCAAACAGATAGAGAGACAATATGTAATGTTATGCTGTCAAATCAATACTATGAATCTGCTGTAAATTGTTACTCATTTCCTGGAGATTAATATAAGTTTGATTCAATGATTTTCTTTGTTCCTTAGTCTTATATCATGTGAGTTTTAAACGCTTCCTTGTTGGTGTCGGAAAGGGCCCACCAATCCATCTTGGTAAGCCCATTGTAAATTTTTAATGTAAATTTTATGTTCTTGCATTTGTTTGTTGATCATATGATACCTGCTATTAATTCGATTTCCAAATCAAATCTATATCGTGTAAATATCGTAGTGAATTCGTGCGATGGTCAGATGTTCATAGATGTGAGGAATGGATATATTGTAGATTTAATCGCGTTGTTGTGAGTTTGATAAGTGTGTGGTGCACTAGATATTTTAGTGATTTCATTTGGTTTTATAACAAGTAATGTGTATTAGGATAAACTATAGAAATTTATGAAGTTTCATTTATTACATTTTCAAGAGTTGTGTTTCCTTTACGAGATTTACTTTTGGGTTGTAAGTGTGTTACTACAGGAGAAAACCAAGACCCTATATTTCATATTAAATGAACTAGTAAATGGAAGGTCTTGACAATATTTTTGCTTCCTGTGTAGAAACAAAGTAATTTTCCAGAATTGCAAGTTTATTAGATTTCCTCCTGTGCTTAGTATTAATTGATTTTTAGGAGTGTGTGAAGAATCATATAAATATTGCTTGAGATTTAATATCTAAGTGTGTCATTACAGGGACAAGTCATGACTCCATCTTTCGTATTCCATGAGCCAGTAAATGGAAAGTCTTGACACAATTCATGTTCTTGTTCTAGTTACTTGCAAAGACAAAATAGTTTCCAGATTGCATGTTATTTACTTCCTTCTTTAAGTAATATTATTTAAATCCTTTAGAGTGTGTGAAGAATAGGACAGGAAGATCTCAATTTCATTGTGATTGAAGTATTAATTTTCAGTCATGCAGATTGTAATCAGTGTTTGATTAAAACAAAGTTTGAGTTTAGTATTGGTTTAATTCCCACTATACCAATTGATCATAGTTAAAGCACCTGTTCCGACACATATAGTATAACAACTCTATTGATTATGAATTCCCATCGATAAATTATTGCTTCGATATATATATATATATATATTAAACATATAAATGCACCAACATTTTGGTGCCGTTGCTGAGGAGTTGTAAACGATAATAGGTAGTGTTTGAATTGGATTGGTTTTAAGGTAGTGTTTGAATTGGATTGGTTTGATGGTTTTGGATTCATTTTAAGGACGACCTAAGGGTAGAGAGAAGACGATAAGACGAGAGGTAAGAATCCACACATCCACTTTGGTGGGGTCGATCCAAAGTTAGGTTGTTCTCTTCCTTTCAGTAGCTAGATTTTGTGTTTTATTAGTATTAGTCCTTTTTATGAGTAGACTTAGAGATAGTACAGTAAGATTTTTTGCATAAAAAATTCCAGAATATTTATATGTTTCAAGAAAAAACCCTCCTACTAAATTTGCTAATCGCTATGGAGGAAGAATTTTAAGAGGAGAAAGTTTAGTTGCAACAATTGAAACTATAGTAAAATACCCTAAAGTTGAAGCTACTGTGCAATTTGAAAACATATCACAACAAGTAACAAGAGAAGCAGTGGTGACTCAATCCGAATAATGTGTTGGAAAGGAAACAAAGGTGGTGGTAGAAGAGGCTGCATATGCAATTGGTGTAGTACATAAAGTATTGGAAAATTTAAATATCCCTACTAATCTAGTGGTTGAACCATCACTTAGTGGGGAAACATCACCTGTTCCTACAACCTATAAATTGTTGTTCGGGAATATGGAAGATGAAGAAGGAAATGAAAACAAGGAGACATAGACATTTGGATTTTCGATCCTGGACATTACCATAAATGTTACTGTTATTGCTCAATTTGTATTTGTTCCAAGGGAAAAGGTTAAGGGAAGGAAAATTGGCGTAACAAGAGGTTATCGTATCATTGTCACATCAACATGATACCTCTTACTATTTAGGGTTGATGGCCCAGGGGAGACGTCCCTGGTGACCTGGGGGTTTGAGAAGGAAACAATTAAAATGTCTATAAAAATATCCCCTCTCACAAGTCACACTGATCAGAAAGTCCCAGGGTTTTAACCAATGAAGTAATGAAGTAATGAAGTATTAAGATGTACCTGCCCAAAACAAAGCAACAAGAAAATATATCTTTTGCAAGCACAATTTGCTGTTAATAATTCATAAAACCATGGACTTTAACAATAAAATCAATAGTTGATATATGATGAAGGAAACAAAATTTTATAACAGCAATATTCATGAGATGATTGCTTCACAATAAATTCCTTGAAAGAGCTTCAAAATGACACAAAATAATCACTTATTAATACCAAAGTACTAGCATTTGTCATAAGCAAATTAGGAAGTGTATAAATCAACTTTACAATTTCTTTTAGGTGTTTTTAATGCTACAATAGATGGCTGTAGCTTACTTTTGTAACAACACCAAGTAGGTTAGTAGATTAGTCTATTCTAGGGTTAGGAATAGTTAGTTGAGAGCTTAAGGTAAAAGTTTTGATAGTGGCTTTCATAAATCATTCAATTGTAAGGCTTATATCAATGATTTTAGGGTAAATGGAGTCTCTTTTAGCAGTGGAAATATTGAAGGAACAAAATGATAATAAGAGAGCTAGAGACAAGAAGGTTAATGGTTGAAGTGTTGGTAGCCCAAGGCTTCAATCACTAAACCTTAGGAGGAAAAGGGCCTCTAGGAAGTAGGTAACCGTAGGCCCTTGCAGTTTTCCTCCTTCTTAGCTCAAAGATGAAGTAGATGACGACTATATGAAGAAAAAGAAGCTAGGGTTTTGCAATGGCAAGGCCCTTAGCACAAAGCTTCGAGAAAATTGGGTTTCCAGCATAATTTAGTAGGTGAAAGTTATTAAACCAAGAACAATAACATGTGCTTTAGCCTCCTAGGGTTTTAAGTTAGAAATTTCATAATCTTAGAGTAAATGAAAGATAAATACAACCATAACTATTCAATGAAGAAAAATTGCATAAAATTTACTTACATTCACCAAGAATCATCTAGCAATAGGCCTAGTTGAAGACTTCCACCAAGAAAAATGCTAAATTACACCAAAAATAGCCTCCTTCAAGAAGTGCGCACTAAATTTCAGCCAAGAAACCCTAATTAGGGCACAAATTTCAGACCTCACTTAAGTGTGAGTGAAAGATGATGAAAAATAAGAGTGATTTTCCCCTTATTTATACAGTTACAATGACCTTTAATTTACAAATTAGGTCAAAAAGGTCGACATGGCCAGTTTACATGTAATATCTAAATTTTACATAAAAATGACAATTTAGAGCCTAAATCAAGCATAATAGGTGACGCCATGCCCCTTTAGGGTGGCGTTAGGCCTCTCTGGTGAAACGTTTGACTCTAGGAGAAAAACGTTAGGCCTCCCAAGGCATCTGAATCAAGCCACACGTGCCACTTGACAAATAACTGCCTCCAAAGTGTCCATCAAATTCTGGTGACGTCAAGGGTCATAGATGTGACATCATGGGCCTTTCAAGGCCAACATCATAGTAGGAGGGAAAGACCCCCCTAGGTCCAGGCCTTCCTGGATGTCTCTGGTGGAACACCCTCCTCTCTCTATGGTGCAAGCCTCTGACCTGTCTCTACCCCTAGCTGGGGTCTCAACATCCATTTGGTGGGATTTTAGACCTATGGAGGTCCAAGCTAATAATATCCCCATGTGTACCTGTCCATAGGGTGTGGCCTTGCAACAAAAAAAAGTACATGGATCATATCAATGCCAATCACATATAATAATCAAGTTATCTAAACATGTGCATAAAACCCCCTTTTCCCAAACAAGTGCTCAAAGACGTTATTTTATTTTACAAGCCAGGTTTGGAGAGGACGTCAGGAGGTCCTCCTGGGCTAATTCTCATTGGACATGGGATGTTTCCAGGTGAATACAAACCAAGTCCATGTAAGTGGATGTGGTGGTGAGGGATGTTTGAGAAATGGATGCAGTGATGACAAGGGAATGTATGGCTTACCTATGGGTGCCTCTTAAGAGGGTGAGATGCACCTTGTCATGGATGCAAATGTTTCCAAGACCATTCAATGCCTTTCATATTTCATCTTATTTCTTTTTATTTTAAGAGACTAGTTAGGGGACACTGCCGTGGCGTGGTGACCAGTGGTGACAATGTTACCCACAAGCATTTCACAGAGATGAGAAGGATGGCTCATGATGAGACCCCCTTTCTCTTGGCTATGCCACCAAGAGCCACTACCATGGCATGGTGACAAGATGAATGGTAGTGTCATACCGCTACATACCCATGGAACTAATAGACTGGCTCGTGATGAGACCCCCCATCCTCCAACTAGGTCTTGATTTTATTATTTTATGGGTCCCTCTGTTTCTTGCTGAGAATACTTTTATTGCTTTCTCGAGGATCCCTGGGTGAAGCATATGAAGGTTTTGTTCTTTTTTATTTTATCTTTTTCCAAATACTTTTACCCTTTGGGCCTTTATCCCCTTCTTCCCACAAGGTAAGGTACAACCCTTTGCTAGCTTGGAAAATCCAATGCCCAAACCAATGTATGGGATGGATGAGAGGGAAAATGATGAAAAGTGATAAGTATGGTGGGAATGGATGATGACCTTTCATGAACCCACCCAATGGAAAATCTAACCCTATGGGAATCAACTTGCTAGGGAATCCTATCATTCCCCCCAGGTGTGGACAAGTGGAAAGGCAAAAGGTCCAAGCACACGTCAGAAGTAAAAATAATTAAATGCACATAATCAAATTTTTTAAGAATCAGAGTGAAAGATACCATGATAGCCAGACTCATTACCTCATGGAGAAAGACCCACTGCTACTGAAGGACCAGACCATTGGGATGGATGGTGCTGATGTTTACAAGATGGAGGCACTGAAGAAGAAGGATGGGCCATCCAGGGCTAGGATCGAGTCAATATGAATCTCGGTACTCCATGTCTAGGACATATGGGCCTCAAGATATAATCTCCTTAGTTATCCCTAGGCTAGGGGATAAAATCTGGCTCCAACTCGGGGACATGTGCTCACCGTAGAGTGCATGAGAACCTCAACATCTCTGGCATGACCTGTGAATTGCTTGATCTCAACAAAAATCATTAGTAATCATTTGGGGTGGTGATATCACCCCTGACTCACATATGGTATAGAAAATGAAAGTAAGCAAGCACATGTACAAATGGAAATACATTTACTCTAGCATGAAATGCAGATGGTATATACAATGGATGCAAAATGCCTACCTACTTACCTCTACTTACCTGTTGGATGAATGCTAGGTGTAGTCAAATAGCCAGTGAAACCACCCTAGCAATGTCTCACAATACCTGCCTCTATTTTTCATCATAAACCAAAGCAGTGATAAGTTAAGCACACAAATAACATGATTTAGAAAATTTATTGTATCATTGGAAATCGTAAGGTCTATCTCATGGAGGTGGGTGGGAGGGAAAAATTGGTGCCAAGTCAGAATCTTAGAAAAATGGTCAATCCATCTCAGAAAGGGATCGTGAAAAGTCAAAGTTTCAAAAGACTGACTCAAAGAGTCTGAAAGATGGCTACCTCAAACATCTTCACACTCTGAGGCCTGGGAAAGGATTAGCAAGAACCTAAAGGACGACTGACAATTCCTTAAGGGGATACTTGAATATTGTGATAATAAGCTTCTTCTTAAGGTACCCAACCTTCCCCCAAAAACCAAAAGGAGGCTTTGTCCTACAAAAGACTTGGGATAAGGGACATGCTTCCAAACCATACCCTTAGTGAAATAGCGAGGTAAACTAATCAAAGGGAGGTAGAAAATATCATCACAAGTATTCTGCTTTAGGCAAACAACTTACTCACTATCATTAGGATCTGAACAAAATGATGGTTGATAATTTTATTCATAGAATAAATCCAAATGCTCATAGGATTACTCATCAAAATCCTGAAGGTATGACCAAAAATCATCAGGAGAATATAGGACTAGGTCATCCCTGGGTGTTTGGAAAGTATCTGTAATTATATCATCTCCTAGTTGCCAACTGCCAAAATTAGTGACCTGATATGATAGTTGAAAAGGAAACTTCTGGAAATGACCTTCAATGTCATAAATGGGATCCTTATTATAACCAATCACATCCCACTTACGCCTTCCAACACATATGAACTCATCAATATTATCAACTATGTCACTATATGTATCATAACATGAAGGATTTAAATCTTTGAAGGGCTCATCATAAAGTAAAGAATCATCAAAATTTTGGAAAGGAAGGTAAGTTACCGTGTTTATTTATTCTTTTGCAGGAGCTTCGAGAACTTGGGTGTCTTCATGAAATGAAACAACATGAATCATTGTTTCATCCTCATGAATTTCCCCTATATCTTCAATTGTACAACAAGGAGGATCTATCTTGCTCGAGGATTCCATTTCTTCTTCACTCTTTGAATCATAGAATAAGGTATTATCAAAATCCTGAAAATGAAAGTGACTAGCCTCATCCTCTTCTTCTTCTACATGAACAATGGGATTTTGGATGGATTCATCAGAGGGAGGAGGAAACATAAATACTTCATCATCGTGTTTGATATCCTCAGGTTCTAGCTCGTCGACCACGTCTTCATTATTCTTGGCAGAAGAATGAGTAATTATTTGCTCTTCCTTGTGGGATTGGAAAACCTCATCAATATCCTTCCCCTTAGCGTCTTGTTGGTTGATGATTGTTCTCACTCTTTTTGGGAATCAACAGTGAAGGTCTCATGGGGAACTAATCTCTTCAAACTAAGAGTGTCTGGGGAAAAGAGGTGTTTTTTGTGGGACAAGGAGATATTTTCCTCAATTTTTTTAGCCATGTCATGTGCTTCATCGAGCGTTCTTGGGCCCTTTTTACTAAGGGGAAACCCTAGATGCACTAAGAGTGCATTGGTATAGAGATGAACGACGTACTTGTCTTCAGGATAATGGCTTCCAGGAATTCGATATACTATGTCCTCAAACCTATCCTAGAACTGTATGACAGTTTCATTCTCGGTTTGTTTTATATGCTCGAGTCTTTTTGTAGTACTGGTATGTCTTCCAACTTGATACCCCATATTTTGAGAAAGGTTTCTTCCAATTGTTCCATAGATGTGATGCTAGCATTAGGGAGGTTGTCATACCACTTCCTAGCATTTCCATGAAGAGTGGCGGAGAAGAGATTCATTGCCAAATATTCAACATCATCACTGATAGGGTGGAATTGAAAGAAATCCGATAAATCACCCATGTGATAATAAACTCTCTCCTCATCACTACAAGTAAATTTAGGGAGCCATTTCTTGTACTTCGAGGGAATTTGTCGAGGGTACCCTAAGATTTTACTCATGTCTAAAGGTTTGAAATTTCATGGGTCCCATTGAGAAGTCATGGTTGACTTTGTCATTAGTGGAGTCGCCAGATAATTTTCTCGAAATTATCAAAGGGATGAGGGGATCACCCTCAGTGGAGTTTCCAGGTAAACTTTGAAAAGTAAAGGCTTTTTAAGGAAAGACTTATTGAGAAGTGTCATCTTTGAGAATAATTGAATTAGTGTTCCCTGACAACGACACCAAAATGTTATCGCTCAATTTGTATTTGTTCCAAGGGAAACGTTTAAGGAAAGGAAAATTGGTGTAACATGAGGTTATCCTATCACTGTCACCTCAACATGACACCTCTGTCTATTTAGGGTTGATGCCCCAGGGGAGACGTCTAGGGGAGACGTCCCCGATGACCTGGGGTTTTAAGAAGGCAAAGTTAAAGTGTCTATAAAAATATCCCCTCTCACAAGTGAAACTGATCAGAAAGTCCCAGGGTTTTAACCAATGAAGTAATGAAGTATTAAGATGTACCTTCCCAGAACAAAGCAACAAGAAAATATATCTTTTGCAAGCACAACTTACTGTTAGTACTTCATAAAACCATGGACTTTATCAATAAAAGAAATAGTTGATAAATGATGAATAAAACATATTTTATAACAACAATATTTATGAGATGATTTATTAACAATAAATGCCTTGAAAGAGCTTCAAAATGACCCAAAATAATCACTTATTAATACCAAAGTACTAGCATTTGTCAGAAGCAAATTAGGTAGTGTATAAATCAACTTTACAATTTCTTTTAGGTGCTTTTAATGCTGCAATAGATGGCTGTAGCTTACTTTTGTAACAACAAGTAGGTTAGTAGATTAGTCTATTCTAGGGTTAGGAATAGTTAGTTGAGAGTTTAAGGTAAAAGTTTTGAGGGTGGCTTTCATCAATCACTCAATTGTAAGGCTTAGATCAGTTCTTTTAGGATAAATGGAGTCTCTTTTGGCAAAAACAATATTGAAGGAAACAAATGATAATAAGAGAGCTAGAGACAAAAAGGTTAATGATTGAAGTGTTGGTATCCCAAGGCTTAAATCACTAAACCTTAGGGGGAAAAAGGCCTCTAGGAAGTAGGTAACCCTAGGCCCTAGCGGTTTTCCTCCTTCTTAGCTCAAAGATGAAGTAGATTAAGACTAGATGAAGCAAAAGAAGCTAGGGCGTTGCAATGGAAAGGCCCTTAGCACAAAGCTTCGAGAAAATCAGGTTTCCAACATAATCTAGTAGGTGAAAGTTATTAAGGCAAGAACAATAACATGTGCTTTAGCATCCTAGGGTTGTAAGCTAGTAATTTCATAATCTTAGAATAAATGCAAGATAAATACAACCATAATGATTCAATGAAGAAGAATTGCAGAAAATTTACTTACATTGACCAAGAATCATCTAGCAATAGGCCTAGTTGAAGACTTCCACCAAGAAAAATGCTAAATTACACCAAAAATAACGTCCTTCAAGAAGTGCGCACTAAATTTCAGACAATAAACCCTAATTAGGGCACAAATTTCAGACCTCACTTAAGTGTGAGTGAAATATGATGAAAAATAAGAGTGTTTTTTCCCTTATTTATATAGTTACAATGACCTTTAATTTACAATTTAGGTAAAAAATCCCGACATGGCCAGTGTACATGTAATATCCATTTTTTTACGTAAAAATGAAAATTTAAACCCTAAATCAATGAGAATAGGTGACTTCATGCCCCTTTAGGGTGATGTTAGGTCTCTCTGGTGAAACATTGTCCTCCAAGAGAAAAATGTTAGGCCTCCCAGGCCTCTAGATCAAGGCACACATGCCACTTGGGACATAACTTCCTCCAAAGTGTCCATCAAATGTTGGTGACGTCATGGGCCTTTCAAGGCCAACATCATAGTAGGAGAGAAAGACCCCAATGGGTCCAGGCATTCCAGGATATCTCTGGTGGAACGTCCTCCTCTCTCTCTGGTGGAAGCCTCTGACATGTCTCTACCTTTGGTTGGTTTCTTATCATCCATATGGTGGGATTTTATCCCTATGGAGTTCCGAACTAATCATCTCCCCATGTGTACCTGTTTGTCAGGTGTGGCCTTGCAACAAAAAAATCTATGCCCTCCATGGGATCATAAGTCACAAGGATCATATCAATGCCAATAACATCTAATAATCAAGTTATCTAAACATGTGCATAAAACCCCCTTTTCCCAGACAAGTGCTCAGAGACGTTATGCTATTCTACAAGCCAGGTTTGAAGAGGATGTTAGGAGGTCCTCTTGGGATAATTATCATTGGATGTGGGATGTTTCCAGGTGAATACAAATCAAGGCCATGTAAGTGGATGAGGTGGCAAGGAATGTTTGAGCAATGGGTGCAATGATGATATGGGAATTTATGGCTTACCTGTGGGTTCCTTTGAAGAGGGTGAGATGCACCTTGTCATGGATGCAAATGTTTCCAATCCCATTCAATGCCTTTTATCTCTGATCTTATTTCTTTTTCTTTCAAGAGACTAGTTAGGGGACACTACCCTGGTGTGTTGACCAGTGGTGACAATGTTAGCCACAAGCATTTCACAGAAATGAGAAGGTTGGGTCATGATGCGACTGCCTTTCTCTTGGCTATGACACCACGAGCCACTACTATGTCATGGCGTCCAAATGAATGGTAGTGTCATACCACTACATACCCATGGAACTAATAGTATGGATCGTGATGAGACCCCCTATCCTCTAACTAGGTATTGATTTTATTATTTTATGGGTCCCTCTATTTCTTTCTAAGAATCCTTTTATTGCTTTCTCGAGGATCACTGGGTGAAGCATTTGAAGGTTTTGTTCTTTTGGATTTTATATTTTTCCAACTAATTTTACCCTCTGGGCCTTTATCCCCTTCTTCCCATAAGGTAAGGGACAACCCTTTTCTAGCTTGGAAAACCCAATGCGCAAATCAATGTATGGGATGGCTGAGAGGGAAAAGGATGAAAAGTGATAAGTATGGTGGGAATATTGGACGATGACCTTTCATGAACCCACCCAATGGAAACTCAAACCCTATGGGAATCAACTTGCTAGGGCATCCTATCATTACCCCTAGGTGTGGACAAGTGGAAGGGCATAAGGTCCAAGCACATGCCAGAAGTAAAAAGAATTAAATACACACATTGAAATGTTTTGAGAATTAGAGTGACAGATACCGTGATACCCAGACTTATTACCTCATGGAGAAAGACCCAGTGCTGCTAAAGGACCATGCCGATGGGATGTATTTTGTTGCTGTTGGAAATATGGAGGTGTTGAAGAAGAAGGATGGGCCCTCCAGGGTCAGGCTCGAGTCAATACGACTCTCGGTACTCCATGTCTAGGACCCGTGGGCCTCGAGACATAATTTCCTTAGTTATCCTTAGGCTAGGGGATAACAATTACCATGAAGAATATTCTGTTATATTCTGTTAGGCTAGGTGGAATTGAAAGAAATCCCATAAATCACCCATGTGATAATCAACTCTCTCCTCATCACTACTAGTAAATTTAGGGAGCCATTTCTCGTACTTCGAGGGAATTTGTCGAGGGTACCCTGGGATTTTACTCATGTATAAAGGTTTGAAATTTCATGGGTCCCATTGAGAAGTCATGGTTCGCTTTGTCATTAGTGGAGTCGCCAAATAATTTTCTTGAAATTATCAAAGGGATGAGGGGATCATCCTCAGTGGAGTCGCCAGGTAAACTTTGAAAAGGAAAGGCTTATTGAGAAGTGTCGTCTTTGAGAATAATTTACTTAGTGTTCCCTGACAACGACACCAAAATGTTATCTCTCAATTTTTATTTGTTCCAAGGGAAAAGTTTAAGGGAAGAAAAATTGGCGTAACACGAGGTTATCCTATCACTGTCACCTCAACATGACACCTCTGTCTATTTAGGGTTGATTCCCCAGGGGAGACGTCCCTGGTGACCTGGGGTTTGAGAAGGCAAAGGTTAAAGTGTCTATAAAAATATCCCCTCTCACAATTCAAACTGATCAGAAAGTCCCAGGGTTTTAACCAATGAAGTAATGAAGTATTAAGATGTACCTGCCCAAAACAAAGCAACAAGAAAATATATCGTTTGCAAGCACAACTTACTGTTAGTACTTCATAAAACCATGGACTTTATCAATAAAAGAAATAGTTGATAAATGATGAATAAAACATAATTTTATAACAACAATATTTATGAGATGATTCCTTCACAATAAATGCCTTGAAAGAGCTTCAAAATGACCCAAAATAATCACTTATTAATACCAAAGTACTAGCATTTGTCAGAAGCAAATTAGGTAGTGTATAAATCAACTTTACAATTTCTTTTAGGTGCTTTTAATGCTGCAATAGATGGCCATAGCTTACTTTTGTAACAACAACAAGTAGATTAGTAGATTAGTCTATTCTAGGGTTAGAAATAGTTAGTTGAGAGTTTAAGGTAAAAGTTTTGAGGGTGGCTTTCATTAGTCACTCAATTGTAAGGCTTAGATCAATGCTTTTAGGATAAATGGAGTCTCTTTTAGCAACGAAAATATTGAAGGAAAAAAATGATAATAAGAGAGCTAGAGACAAGAAGGTTAATGATTGAAGTGTTGGTAGCCCAAGGCTTCAATCACTAAACCTTAGGGGGAAAAAGGCCTCTAGGAAGTAGGTAACTCTAGGCCCTAATGGTTTTCCTCCTTATTAGCTCAAAGATGAAGTAGATGAAGACTATATGAAGTAAAAGAAGCTAGGGTGTTGCAATGACAAGGCCCTTAGCACAAAGCTTCGAGAAAATCGGTTTTCCAACATAATCTAGTAGGTGAAAGTTATTAAGGAAGCAAAATAACATGTGCTTTAGCCTCCTAGGGTTTTAAGCTAATAATTTCATAATCTTAGAATAAATGCAAGATAAATACAACCATAATGATTCAATGAAGAAGAATTGCAGAAAATTTACACACATTCACCAAGAATCATCTAGCAATAGGCATAGTTGAAGACTTCCACCAAGAAAAATGCTAAATTACACCAAAAATAGCCTCCTTCAAGAAGTGCACACTAAATTTCAGACAATAAACCCTAATTAGGGCCCAAATTTCAGACCTCACTTAAGTGTGAGTGAAATATGATGAAAAATAAGAGTGTTTTTTCCCTTATTTATATAGTTACAATGACCTTTAATTTACAATCTAGGTCAAAAATCCTGACATGGCCAATTTACATGTAATATCCATTTTTTACATAAAAATGACAATTTAAACCCTAAATCAATGAGAATAGGTGACTTCATTCCCCTTTAGGGTGACGTTAGGTCTCTCTAGTGAAACATTGGCCTCCAAGAGCAAAATGTTAGGCCTCCCAAGGCCTCTGGATCAAGCCACACATGCCACTTGGGACATAACTTCCTCCAAAGTGTCCATCAAACATTGGTGATGTCATGGGCTTTTCAAGGCCAACATCATAGTAGGAGAGAAAGACCCCAATGGGTCTAGGCATTCCAGGATATCTCTGGTGCAAGCCTATGACATGTCTCTACCTCTGGCTGGTGTCTTATCATCCATATGGTGGGATTTTATCCCTATGGAGTTCCGAACTAATCATCTCCCCATGTGTACCTGTTTGTCGGGTGTGGCCCTACAACAAAAAAAGGTATGCCCTCCATGGGATCATAAGTCACATGGATCATATCAATGTCAATAAAATCTAATAATCAAGTTATCTAAACATGTGCATAAAACCCCCTTTTCCCATACAAGTGCTCAGAGACGTTATGCTATTCTACAATCCAAGTTTGAAGAGGATATTAGGAGGTCCTTCTAGGATAATTCTCATTGGATGTGGGATATTTCCAGGTGAATACAAATCAAGGCCATGTAAGTGGATGAGGTGGCGAGGAATGTTTGAGCAATGCGTGCAGTGATGACATGGGAATTTATGGCTTACTTGTGGGTGCCTTTGAAGAGGGTGAGATACACCTTGTCATGGATGAAAATGTTTCCAAGCCCATTCAATGCCTTTTATATTTTATATTATTTCTTTTTCTTTCAAGAGACTAGTTAGGAGACACTACCCTGGTGTGGTGACCAGTGGTGACAATGTTACCCACAAGCATTTCACGGAAATGAGAAGGTTGGCTCATGATGCGACCCCCTTTCTCTTAGCAATGACACCAAGAGCCACTACTCTGTCATCGTGTCCAAATGAATGGTAGTGTCATACCACTACATACCCATGGAACTAATAGGCTGGATCACGATGAGACCCCCTATCCTCCAACTAGGTATTGATTTTATTATTTTATGGTTTCCTCTGTTTCTTTCTAAGAAGCCTTTTATTGCTTTCTCGAGGATCACTGGGTGAAGCATTTGAAGGTTTTTTTCTTTTGGATTTTATCTCTTTCCAACTAATTTTACCCTCTGGGCCTTTATCCCCTTCTTCCCACAAGGTAAGGTACAACCCTTTTCTAGCTTGGAAAACCCAATGCGTGAACCAATGTATGGATGGATGAGAAGGAAGAGGATGAAAAATGATAAGTATGGTGGGAATATTGGATGACGACCTTTCATGAACCCACCCAATGGAAACTCAAACCCTATGGGAATCAACTTGATAGGGCATCCTGTAACTACCCCTAGGTGTGGACAAGTGGAAAGAAATAAGGTCCAAGCACACACCAGAAGTAAAAAGAATTAAATGCACATATTAAAATGTTTTGAGAATTAGAGTGACAGATACCGTGATACCCAGACTTATTACCTCATGGAGAAAGACCTAGTGCTGCTGAAGGACCATGCCGATGTGATGTATTTTGTTGTTGCTGGAAATATGGAGGTGCTGAAGAAGAAGGATGGGCCCTCCAAGGCCAGGCTTGAGTCAATACGACTCTCGATACTCCATGTCTAGGACCTGTGGGCCTCAAGACATAATTTCCTTAGTTATCCCTAGGCTAGGGGATAACAATTACCATGAAGAATATTCTGTTATCATCACTGCCTCACTTTCACTGTATGTCATAAGAAGACCTTGGTTCATTTCTATTTTGGTTTGATATATTATGCATAAGTTATAATTATATAGACAATGCTATTAAATTAAAACTATTTCCAGCCACACTAAAAGACTCAGCACTAAGATGGTTCATGAGTTTAGGGGAACATATTATTGTGTGCTGGGATGACATGAAGGAAAATTTTCTCCATAAGTTTCAGAATTATTGTAGAATGAAATATTCGAGGAATGACATCTTCAAAATGCAACAATCTAAGGAAGAAATCCTATAGAATTACTTGGAAAGGTTCCTTGATAACTACCAAACGACCAAACAATTTACCCTTGACACAACCACATTTAGGACCATTTTTTTGAAAGGAGTAGGAGATGAATCAATGGAAGTAATGAACCTCATGAGCTCTAGGGATGTATACCAAAAACCATTTGCTGATATTGCCGAGTATTGTAAAAATTACTCTCGTAGTCAAGCCAAAACTGGAAAACGTTTAAGAGACCCTGTAACCATAATTGCCAAACCTGCCACATGAGGTGTCACGTGAATGGAACTAGTAAATCTGCTAGATAATTTCAAAACAAAAATCCTAAACACAATCAACACCCAATTGGATACCCTCAAAATCAAAAGGAAACAAGAGGAAAAACATGTTTCTTTGTAAATTTTCTGTCCTCGGTGTAGGAAGAGACATCCTGAGAAGGAGTGCCCCATCAATGTCATAGAAGTTTGGAATTTGTATGGAGGAACATCCAAATGAGAGGTGTCCTTCACTTCCTAGAATTAAATCTATCTATAAGGGAGGAGTGGAACCCTAAGACACATCATATTCCCCTAAGAGGCTATGGAGGCAACAAAACCCTAACATCTTCCCATATCCCTCCATGCAATATCCACAACAATAATGGGTCCCTCCGATGCCTTATTCTCAGTCAAAAACTCAACAATCCCAAGGTCATCCTTGGAAACATGGATGGAGGTGAATTTCCTATGGAAATATCCCTCTTCAACCATTACAAACACCCTCTTATCCTACATACCCACAATACCCTTCTAACATCTCTCATCTTTTTCCAGGATTTAGTCCACCCTCACTACCCCCACCTCCTCAACTACAACAACAACTTACATTGCTTATGAATCTGAACCAACAACAACAAATACAAGTGCCACTTAATCCAAACCCTACTCGTCCTACCCCAATTCCTGCACAACCCATTCCAAACCCTAATAATAGACCTTTTCAACATATACATAATATTGAATTGCAAACCTTCCCAACTTATGTAATTACCTCAGATCCATTAAATGAAATTCAATTAAGATATGGGAGGGTCTTAAATAAAACAAGCTCTATGGTGGTCATAGACAAAGAAAAATCAGGAAATCAACTAGATGAATAAGAAAACATGCCCGTTGTATAGGAAATTCCTCCTTCCATGCCACTTAGTTCTACCTCACAACTTGAACCACCTTAGGAAATTAACCGTCCACCCTATCCAGAGAGGGTGCTTATAAAGAAGCTTGAGGTTCCTTTAGGACATGATTTAGAAGCTAAATTAAGAAACATATGTGTGAATATTCCCTTACTACAAGCTATTAAGGACATTCCCATTTATGCTAAAACTGTAAGGGACCTTTGCATCAAAAATACTGGAAGAAAAAAGGAAAGAACCTCCTGTCATACAAATAGTTGGACAATTGTCAAAAATCATATCATAAATTCCATCTAAATATAATGATCCAGGGAACCTAGTGGTAACCATACAAATTAATGAAATTTCTTTATCAAACACACTTGTTTATCTAGGGGAAACAATAAATGTTATGCCTATGGAAACCATGCAAAAGTTGCAACTAAATCACTTGAGACCAACACATACCCTATTGGAATTAGTAGATAAATCACTCATTAGACAATATGGAAGTCTGTATAATGTAACAATTACCCTAGCTTCTTGGGAGTATCCTGTAGAATGTTTTGTGATTCATCCAAAATCTACTAAAACCGGGCATCCAATTGTACTTGGACGACCATGGTTGGCCACTGTTGATGCATTCATTGGCTGTTGGTCTAGAGAGATGACAATTTCCAATGGGTCTCAAAGTCAAAAAAATATTCTCTTTCCTCCTGCCCAACCAACTAATGAAGTTACTTTGTGGTTAGAAAACTCATAAGGGGAGGAGGAATGTGCTCAACCTTTGTTAACAATTGAACAACTAAGGGGTTATCAAGAAAAAACTAAAGCCCAAGTATTGAACCAAGTTCTAGCTGCAACATAGTGCATCGATTATCCTGAATCGTTTAAGGAATACACACACATCTTCAGTTCTGAATTCCAGGAAATTTTTCATTCTTCCACCGCCACATTGTTTACCATTTCAAAAATAAACGAAGGTAGGGAGTCACCTATTCAATTTGTTGAAATCATCCCTCGAAAGTGTCTATACATTAATTCTAGCTTGGAATTTGAACAACAAAAACAATTGATTCAAATGATTTAGGGACAGTTCGATGCTTTTTCATGGGTCTAATCCGATATGAAATGGATTCACCCAGATACTTGTATGCACCACATTTACACCAACGACCAAATCATACCTGTTAGGCAACCTCAAAGAAGGATGAATTCAACCTTGAAGGATATAGTGAAAGAAGAGCTCCAAAATCTCCTACATGTAAATTTTATTTATCCCATCTCATATACTAAGTGGGTATCTCCGCTATTCATTGTTCCTAAGAAGAATGTAAAGTAGAGGATTTGTATGGACTTTAGAGATCTGAATAAGGCTAGATTTAGGGACTATTTTCCCTTACCTTTCATAGATCAAGTGTTAGACACCTTGTCCCGAAAGAGATACTTTTCCTTCTTGGATGGGTTCATTGGTTACAACCAGATCTAAATTGCGCCAAAATATCAGGATAAGACCACATTTACTTTCCCTTGGGGTACTTATGCGTATAGGGTCCTTCCCTTTGGTTTATGTAATGCCCCTGCCACCTTTCAAAGGGCTGTCCTGGCCATCTTTTCTGACTTGACCCATGACTGTGTGGAAGTCTATATGGATGAATTCACAGTATATGGAGATGATTTCCAACAAGCCTTAAAATACCTAGAGAAAGTATTGATCAGGTGTATAGAGACCAACCTTTCCCTCAACCATGAAAAATATAGAATGATGCTCATTGAGGGGATTGTTTTAAGCCATCACATTTCTAGCATTGGGATACATTTGGATCCTGCTAAAATTGAAATTATTTCTCGAATCAGAATCCCTAGTTCCTAGAAGGTGGTTAGAAGATTCTTAGGGCATGCTGGAGATTATAGAAGATTCATTGAGAATTTCACAAGATTGGCTGCCCCAATGTTCAAATTGTTAGCCAAGGATGTTGAATTCCATTGGGATTCTCAATGTCAAATTACTTTTGATATGCTAAAACAAAATATTTCAACTTCTCCTATTCTCAGAGGGCCAAATTGGTCCCTTCCTTTCCATATTTGTACTGATGCCTTAGATATAGCTCTAGGGGATGTTTTGGGCCAAAGAGAAAATTGAGTCCCATATGCTATCTATTTTGTCAGTAAAAACCTTTCTCCTACCAAGCAAAACTACATTGTAACTGAAAAAGAATTCTTAGCAGTATTTTATGCCATCAATAAATTTATACATTATATAATTGGATATGAAGTCTTTGTACACACTGATCACTCTGCTATTAGGTTCCTAATGAATAAAACTGTTACAAATGCTCGAGTTACTAGATGGGTGCTACTACTACAAGAATTCAATATTACTATCCTAGATAGGCTCGTGAGAGAGAATATTGTTGCTCATTTTTTGTCTAGACTCATTCATACAGGAAATAATGCACCAATTGATGACAATTTTTCTAATGAAAACTTGTTTTCTATTTACACTTACATTCCCTAGTTTGCACATGAAACCAATTATTTAGTAACAGGAAAATTACCTCAAAATATATCCGCACGAGAGAAGCAGAGAATTATACAATTAAGTGGTAATTACACATGGCATGATGATTGTTTGTACCACACTAGAACTGACTTGATGATCAGAAGATGTGTGCGGGAAGATAAGATGCATGACATTCTAAGAGCCTGCCACAATGAGCCATGTGGTGGGAATTTTGATGATAAAAGGACTACATATAAAATATTGCAATTAGGCTATTACTGGCCAACCATTTTCAAAGATGCAAAGAAGTACGTGGACGGTTGTGATGATTGTCAAAGGATGGGAAATCAAATTTCACTTGATGAACTGACACTTTAGACACATGTATTGATCAAACCTTTTGAAAAGTGGGAATTAGATTTTGTAGGGCTAATATCCCCTATGTCTTAAAAGAAAAAGGTACATATTGGTTTGTACAGATTACGTGACAAAATGGGTAGAGGCTAAATATTTGTATTTTTCTATTGAGAAATATGTTGTTGATTTTATATTTGAAGAAATATTTACCTGTTTTGGTGTACCTAGAGAGATAGTAACAGATTAAGGGAGTCGGTTCACTTCCAATTTGGTCAAATCCATCATAGAACAATATTATATTAAGCACCAGAAATCTACACCCTACCACCCCCAAGAAAATGGACATGTGGATTCTACTAATAAGGTGACATAAGCCATTCTCACAAAGACAATTCAGCTGCACCATAAAGACTGGGATGATCAGTTTTCTGAAGCCTTGTGGGCCTACCGAACAACTTGAAGAAATACAACAGGTCATACCCCTTATGAATTGGTGTATGGGAAGCAGGTTTTGCTTCCCATAGAATTTCAAGTAAATACCTTTAGAACAACCATGAAATTGGGAATGGACCTAGATGAGGAGAAGAAACAAAGGGTAATGTAGCTGAATGAACTTGATGAGATCAAGCAAGATTCTCTTCAGAGAACCACACTCATTCCAGATCAAAGGGATAAATGGCATGAAAAATTTATTAATAAAAATTCCTTTCAGCTAGGTGACTGGGCCTTGCTGTATGATAGTATATTTAAAATTTTTCAAGAAAAACCATCAACATGATGGTTGGGACCTTACGAAGTGGATACAATTTATGATAATGGTTCGGTTAAAATAAAAACTATTAATACAGATCAAACCTTCTTTTTGGTAAATGGGCATCGGTTAAAATTTTATCATATACCCTTATCCAAGCAGGATTTTATCAAAAAAATTCTTTAGAAATCTGAAACGAAATTGGTAAGTGAGGAAGATGCTCCTCCTGCCAATCCACCACTGTAAGTTTTTTTTCATTTTGCTTGAGTTGTACATATGTATATATATGTAAATAGAGATTTTTTTGTGACTAATGAAATTGAGTTGACTGTGTTCTTTCCCTAGATATAAGCCATAAGTAGGACATCTACCAGATGTAAGTTTATTCCTTTATCCATCCTTGGTAGATTATTTATGGGAAAGGAGCACAATGGAGTTTTCTTTAAGTTTTCTAGACTCCTTAAAATTGAAAACACTGACGAGCAAGAACTGGCATGGGCTTGAGAAAAATCCATGGGACAGTAAATGGAGATTTCTTTAAGTTTTCCAGACTCCTTAAAACTAAAAACACCGACGAGCAAGAACTGGCCCGGGCTCAACAAAAATCCATGGGACGGTAGTAGTTAGGTTCTATGTGCTAATAAAATGGAAAGTGTTAGTAGAATGGTTTGGTGACAGGAGTGGTTCCAAAAGAGAAGGTTTTTTGCAAGAGGCTACCCAATTATTGTTACTTTCTCATTATAGAACTTGGCACCCGACTTTTGAATTTTTTTCTACTTGTTTATCACTTCCACTGCAATTTAAAATTTCCTGTGAAAGTGTGTTGCTTCTAGTTTTTAAGAAAAATTACTTCAACAAATCAACAAGATTTGTAAATATTCTTCGGGAAACCTCACTAGACATTTCAATCCTAATATGTCTCAATCCTATAAAGCATCTAGCAACCCAGTCTTTATATCAGGTACTTCAACGCATTTGACACTCTTATTATATGATCTGATACTAGCCCATGAATCGGGTACTTCAATGTCATATTCCGGTAAAAGCACATACATGTATGATCCAATATTGGTATGAATAGCTAAGGGAGTGACGTCACCGCTGTCCTACATTCATTATAATCATCATTGGTAAAAGGTCACTACATGTAAGAGGAGGTACGAGAAAGTTTATAGTATTCTTTCTATTAATTATCATTTAAATCGTGTGTTGAATTGCTCTTTTTCCTTGTATGCACATTCCATTTTAAACCATTATACCCACTGCTAAAGTACACCACTATCATTCCATAAACAAGCCTTCCTTTTTGGAGTTACTTCACACACACCTAGGATTTTTTTTTCCTAAGGTTTTTCTGGTTTATTAGTCATAATTAGTCATTATCCAGTCTCCTATACTTTAGGGGAGAATATTCCACCTGGAGAATATTCTCTTTCAGTTGACACTTTAGTTTGACTAGTTGAGTTGAGTTTAGATGTTGCATTGGTTTTGTCACCATGCAACATTGGGATCATCACCATGATAATGCGCACTTGCCTTGGGATCATCACCAGACTGGTGCATTACCCTTGATTCCCTAATTTAACTCCTCACTACTCTTTGTTCAGTGAGATAACTGAAGGCTAGTTGACTAGTTAACTCAGCTAGGTGGTAGTTCACTCTTGTAACTGCCTGAGAGACTAGACTAGGTGGAAATTCACTCTGGTAACTGTTGGTGTGTGTCCATATCACTCTATACCACCACTATGGATCATTATTTACTCATGTATCTTATATCTATTGTAAATTATTCACTCTTTGAGTGTGGAATACGGTTAATGATAATTCTTCAATTCTTTCTCTCTTGCTTCTTCTTTCTCAATTTATCTCTGCAAATGTGTGTAGTATTTTCTAGATGGATCTATTCTGTGCAGGTTCAACACATTTGCATGGTATCAGATCCGATGGACTTCTAAGAAAAAGCTACACCAAATTATTTTTCCAGGTACTGAAGATTGAAGAACGACAAAAAGATGGATTATTCGCCGAAAATACTTCTCATGCCTCATAACTATTTGGAATGGAAGCCAAAGATTCTACTTCTGCTCAGATGCAGAGGCTTGTACCAAATAACTATGGAAATGGAAGTAGATCTTGATTCCGCCGATGAGAAAAATGATTTTCTCAATAGACAAGATATGGCCATAAGATGTATCCTCTATTTTATTTCTCCTGAAATTCTCCATCAAGTGTATGATGACTCACAAGAATTCACTCCAAATCAATTATGGACCAGATTGGAGGTTCTATTTGGGAATAAATAAGATTATGAAGATTTCATGCAAAATGTTGACAATATATAAAATGTAGAAAATCCACTGGAAGATAAATCATCTCAGTTTGAAGAGCCTTCTACACAACTATCTACAAAAAATTGTATTCCATTAATTGAATATGATGTCTACTCCATTTCAGATTTGTTTTCTAAAATTCATGTGGAAGATATATGGCATGCATCTCAAGAGTCACATGTAGATACTTTTCCATGCACAATGCATGCATATCAAGAGACAAAAAGGGAGCCATTCACATCAGACTCAATTATGATATTTTCTGAGCACTATTTTCAGAAAAAAATTGGATATTTGAATTCCTCTCGGGAAAATATCCAATTTCAAAAAACAAATCATCCAAAACAGAGTTCGGAAAGTGAAGTTATGATCGTTTCAAAATCAACAAAATTTCAGCGTTTTTCCGGAAACAACCGCATGGTTTTCAAAATTTCATCCAAACTTTATATGGATATTATTCATTACAAGACAATAAAGTGGATATGTGTGGAAATCTCAATGATGCATCTACTTCATCAGATCCATGGAAAAATCTACATCTTCAACAAAATCTTCAACGAACACAAACTTGCACAATTGCGAGGTCTTCTTGGAGTGAAGGACAAGGTTGCTTAGCAACTGCTTTTTGTTCCTTCTCAATTTTTTTTTATGCATTGTAATTTGAGGGGGGGGGGGTTTCCCATGAGGTTTTCCCTCTTTCCTCATTTCTTTCATTGTATATTTTTTATTTGGGTACCTAATATGGCCTCGTTTCCGGGACCCATTCTTTATTTTCACCATATTGATGTTCAGGGGGGGTGTTGGAGTTACTTCACACACACATATGATTTATTTTTCCTAAGGTTTTTCTGGTTTATTAGTCATAATTAGTCATTATCCAGTCTCCTATATTTTAGGGGAGAATATTCCACCTGGAGAATATTCTCTTTCAGTTGACACTTCAGTTTGACTAGTTGAGTTGAGTTTAGATGTTGCATTGGTTTTGTCACCATGCAACATTGGGATCATCACCATGATAATGTGCACTTGCCTTGGGATCATCAATAGATGGGCGCATTAACCTTTATTCCATGATTTAACTCCTCACTACTCTCTATTCAGTGAGCTAACTGAAGACTAGTTGACTAGTTAACTCAACTAGGTGGCAGTTCACTCCCGTAACTGCCTGAGAGACTAGACTAGGTGGCAGTTCACTCTGGTAACTGTTGGTGTGTGTCCAGATCACTCTAGACCACCACTATGGATCATTAGTTACTCATGTATCCTATATATATTGTAAATTATTCACTCTTTGAGTGTGGAATACAGTTAATGATAATTCTTCAATTCTTTCTCTCTTGCTTCTTCTTTCTCAATTTATCTCTGCAAATGTGTGTAGTATTTTCTAGCTAGATCTATTCTGTGTAGGTTCAACACATTTACATAATAGTATCACATGATACACATAACACCTATCCCCTCTGATGAAAAATGTGCCTTGCTAGATGTCTCGGGCATTTCACATAATTATTAAACCATCCCATCATTACTAGAAATGGTTTGAATGTGGCTCATTTGAATTATCATGATGAAACCATTACCCTTGACATAATAATAAGATATAACCATTGTATCATTACCATTAATGAATATACACTCCTATGAATGGCATAGCCATTCATATGAGTGTAATCTATATAGTATTATATTACTTTATTTTCTTCTCACTCGGTTCTGCTGATGAGTTAAACTACACCTCCCCTCACCAAATAACTCATGCTACTCTTATTTCCAATTGTAAATTCCTTGTGTGTTCATATACGATTGTCCTTGTGTCAATCTTAAGGACGCCTTTCAAAGTAATCATGGAGGTTTATCACCATGAGCCAATATTCCAACTATACAGGGAAATGACCGAATATCAAGCATGCATAGACAAATTTGAAAGGGCCGGATGGGTATCCTTTTTAGAGAAGTTCCGTGGATATAATGACATGGTAGATAAAGAGTTTCTAGAAAATTATGATGGAATGACTGTTCGATTGGGTGAAATCAATATACAGGTCACTCAAGCCATTATAGTTGAATCCACTGGCTTATCATTGGAAGGAGAACAATACTTTAAGGGTATTCCAATCGACAAACAACTTTTTCAACGATTCTTGACACCAGAACATCCACAGCTCAATTGGAAAAGGGTATCCCTGCAACTATATCAGGTGTGATTGGTGGGACATGCTGACCAGTCTACATAATTTTTTGACATGTGATGGAAGGTATGGGGTTAGTTTTTTATATCATCTGAGGTATTATTACATTTTGAAGATGGTTTGCAAATTAATTTTCTATATTTTCTATGGATGAGCTTGGGAAAAATGGTTAGAGGAGTGAGATCCTCCTCCAAGAAGCCTGAAACAAGTCTGTATCATCATGGACTAATTAAACTGTTAGTCAGACATTAGTTAAGAAAGAGAAATACTAGTTGGAAGCAATTTTTGACTCATGGTTTTTCCAAAGAAATAGTGACAGAGAAAAAGGGGGAGACCCTGGCCACGACCGAACCTCATGAGATAAATTTGGTAAATACCTCAAAGTATGAAGAAAATGATGCAGGAGGAAAACTTGGTAAGAAGATAAAGGGTAGGGAAAAGAAGAGGAAGAAGTCTGATAGTGAAACAGGGGAAGTTGCGACCAATATTCCAAATATGGTTGATGAGTTGCACCAGGAGGAGAATGAAAAACTAGAGAATACCCATGAATTGAGGTTTAAAGATAAGAAGAAGAATGTAACTCTTGCAGAAGGAAATAGGGGGAAATATACTAAGAGCAAAGTAAAATTGGTAAAGAATAAATAGATTCAGGTACCTTCACTTGAGCCTATGGTGAAACAAATGAAAAAGAAGAAACAATGATTATTTGAGGATGAAACTGATGTGTCTCTATCATAAACCCATATCACTAATACCATAGGATCATCCAAACAAAAACGTTCCTCTAATCAATAGGTTATTCCAAAAACTACTCGCCAAACCACTGAAAATATGGTTGAGAAAAAAACGGCTCCTCGACTTGAGTCTCAATCAGAGGAGCCGATCGATATTTCCACTTCACAAGAGATGGGGGATGAAAATATTGAGGAGAGAAGTGGGACAAAAGAAATAACTAAAGAGACTTTGAAAAATTTAGTGGTGAAATGTAAATGTGCGAAAGAAGTCAAGAAACAAGCAGAACCCAAGCCCCATGGTACTCTGATGAAGCAACATAAAATAATTAGAATAGAATGGGTTCAAAAGAAGAATAAGAAACTGAAACATGAGGTTGAAGAATTCAATATTCTTACAACCATATAAAAAAGAAAAACAAGTTGTTGAAAGCTCAAAATCACAAATTGCAGAGTCAGAAAGAAAAAACTTTCTGCAAAGATTAAAAAGGCCTTCCCCCAGGGTATGAAGTGGGAAAATTAAGATAAACAACACATAGTCTATAACAAGGTTCTTAAAAAGGAGCTTAAGAAGAAGAACAAAAGAGAAGCTTCACAAATTTATCTTTTAGCCCATGCTACATGTGCTTGACCAAGGAAGGAACAATACCGGTTTTGAAATTTTGAAGATTGTTGATTGCATGAGGACATGCAATGGATCAGGCATGGGGGAAATGTTGGGCCTCCTTTTTTTCACCTTTAGCCACCATATTTTTCCTCTTTTATTGATCATATTTCCTAGTATGTGCATTAATCCACTCATCATACTTCTATTTACACTCTTTTAGTCACTTCCTTGTGAATAAAGGTAAAGAGCATACAATTATGATTTTTATGGTTCATTAATGGTTTTAAATGATAAATTAACGCTCTAATCCCTCTAACTAACCTATTGTGAATCTACTCTTTAATATATGACTCCATTTTAGACAAGGTGACTACATAGACATCTGACACTTTTGGTACCGAATTATTCTACAACCATCCAGTGCCAGAACATTCTACATGCATCCGATACCCCTTCCTGAGAATCCAAATTCTATCAACTGAGTGGAATATTTTTGATGGGTTCGAGGAAACAGTTGAGGGTCGACATCGAACACTCCAAATTTGCATGATATGAATTCCTTCTTCCTCATGCACTTCATGTCAGGTACCCACTACCTAAATCAGATTTTTCTGGTCTTCTGCCGAATCAGAAGCCCTAAACATCCATGGAGGACCAGCGTAAGCTGGCTCTTTCACTCTCCCCACTCCCATGTGGTCACGGGTCATGATCACAGTCTGAATAAATGCAATACCTCTTTCATATTCTGCGCCTCGGTGCTATAGTGATGTCGAGTCATTTGACTTTTCAACCGCCGAATCCCGACAGGGCTAGCGATCGACCAATGGGGATGAATCCCTACCGGGTTAGCAAATGGCTAATAGGGACAAATTCCAACAGGTCCAGAGAACATCCAATGAGAAACGGCCCCGTTGCGCGGTTAAGTGGAATACAGGTGGCAGAGAGGGAAACACGACACGGTAGTCGACATGACAGGAGGGGCCCCACTTCACACGCCACACTATTCCAGACCCCCCCCGATTAAAGGAAGAATGGTAAGGGGGGTCCGGAATCCACCTGAGAGCCGTTGATCATGATGAATTAATCTCGACCATTTGAGAGTTGCGCGTCCAATTCTGGACCCCCCCCAATTAAAAGCAGAATGGCAAGGGGGCTCCGGAATGCATCCTCAGCCGTAGATCTGGGCGGGTGGACTCTGGCCATTCAGATCTGCTCACTACTTACCCTAATGCACGTTCGTGCCCCAATGTAAAACTGACATCTCTTCCTCACATTGGACAGTCGTTACGGACCCTGAGATTTCCTGAAGGAATCTTGTTCGTCCATCGGGATTTAGCCACATGCTATTTTCTCGACATTATGGATCGGGATTTTTCAAGGCAATAGCCCGAGTTTTTGCCAGCGGAACCACTGAATCCCCGATCCCTGATTTCCCAAAATGAGTAATCTCTCAACACGTCACCTCCTTAAATTGGACGGTCCATAACTGCTCCGGGATTTCCACCCAGGAAAATCCCGACCCCTTGTCGCCAGGACTCCCGATCTCGCGATTCTCGATTTCCCGAAATGGGAGATCTTTTGATGTGTGGCCTCTGTCAATCGGACGGCTCAGGTCTATCCCGGGGTTTTCATCATGGAAAATCCCGAACTCTTGTCAATAGGAATCCCGATTCCGCGATTCCCGATTTCCCGAAATGGGAGATCTTACGACACGTGGCCTCCTTCAATCGGACGACCCTGATCCATCCCAGGATTTCCTCAATGGAAAGTCCCGATCTCTTGTCAACAGGACTCCTGATTTCCTAACTCCCGGTTTCCTGGAATGGGTGATATCTTGACACGTGGCATCCGTTAGTCAGACGGCTCAGATCTATTCCGGGGTTTTCATCATGGAAAATCCCGATTCACAGGGGGTTTTTAACCCTCGGGTAACTCCAGATAGATCCAACGGCTGTCGGGTTTTCCAGCCGAGATCTGACGGATCAAATCGGTTCCTACCCATGCATTCGTCCATGACTCCTTGGACGTGGAAAAGATCCACGGTCGAGATACTCTCATGGACCTTGGAGATCTACGATCCCAAATTCCTCTTTGCCCATGAAGATACAAAAAACAAAGGGGTAAGGCATTTTAACGCCTTACCTTCTCCTACCAATCCAACAATCGGGTGTGTCCGCAGATTTCCCGACAGAATCTCATCCATCGGTCAACACCTATCAAGGATACAATATTTATCTTTCCATCTTCCTCTTACCAAATCTAACGGTCACGAGTGACCACATATTTCCCGATGAAATCTCGTCTGTCGATTAATACCTATCAGGGTTAAAGCACTTAACACTCCACATTCTTCCTCCGATCTGAAGGTCGTGAGTGACCACATATCTCATCTGTCAATTCTTTACGTCATCCTTATGTTGTCATATCATTTTTCAAGAGGATCGTTCCTCCTCATGCAGGGTCACTAAGGCCTTACGCCTTCACAACTGCCTTCCTGGTTCTTGATGGGATTTTCAAGGAAGGTATTTCTGTGGGGATATTTACTCAGGGTACTACCTGGGTTATATAAGGATGTCGTCCTCCCGAGAACCAGACGTGCAGTCTGAATTTGATTAGTACGCACACAATAACGAATTCATGAAGACATAAATCATATGTAGTCTTTCCATATAAATATACAACTACTAGTACTGATCAAAACACCATACAATCATTCGTATAATGAAATCATTCACAGTTTCACAACTTATGAGCATAATTATCAGAAGAAACATATATATATATATATTTCAAGATGCCAGAGGCAAAACACTTATCAGAAATAACGCCAGGGGTCAAGCAACTGCTGAGAGGGGTGCTCGTTTCCACCCAACCGTAGTCTTAGCGACTCCCAACGGATTTACCACTAGCCACCTCCGAGCTGAGACCACGATGTTGTGAGACTGCATCTCTGTTTTCCAGTGACTAGGAGTGAAGGTTGCAATCCTTTCTCTCTTCTATCACTCACTCTGCATATCGCCAGAGTTCTCCCCTTGCGTCCCCTCCCCCAATCTCTTCTACCCCATGCCTTATCCTCTTGCGAGGTTGCGTGTGGCGCGATTACCCTCACGCTGATCAGGTCTGACGGCTCTACGGATGGGAGTTTCACCTCCCATCCCTCATTAAACCATCTACCTACCAGCCTGCGAGACATTTAATTCGGGGCCAGTGATCCGCTTTTGGTTCTCCGGGCCAGTGGAGTCCAAATACGGTATTAATTCTCGGTGGAAGTTAACGCCACCTTTCCAGGTGCCTTCCACCGCCATCGTGGTCTCTTTTTCTACACATCCCCTCTCAGAAGTCATGCAATATAAATTCATAATGTTATTCACATTTATTGACCTTTTCCACAAGGTCCATTTACATCACATATTCACATTTATGAGTTTTCCACAGTTCTTGGCCAGTCCAGTTATTTTTACAAACTGGGGGAAACAGGGTGTTGCAATTCATGTCATGAGGATGAAGGTATCTCAATGAAAGAAACAAAGTATTAACTATTTTGAGTGATGAATATCTATTTGTCTAAGAATGGTGTATTTGTTTGAATCTGAACTATCTTTAGTTTCCATTTTACCGGGTTGTTTCTCTTTTATAAAGAGGGTCTGCAAGTAGTTAGACAGATAGAGAGATGACATGTAATGTTATGCTGTCAAATAAATACTATGAATCTGTTGTAAACTGTTACTCATTTGCTAGAGATTAATGTAACTTTGATTCAATGATTTTCTATGTTCCTTAGTCTTATATAATGTGAGTTTTAAACACTTCCTTGTTGGTGTCTAAAAGGGCACATCGATCCATCTTGGTAAGCCTATTGTAAATTTTTAATGTAAGTTTTTTGTTCTTTCATTTGTTTGTTGATCATATGATAGCTTTTGTTAATTCGATTTCCAAATCAAATCTATATCATGTGAATATCATAGTGAATTCGTGTGATGGTCAGATGTTCATAAATGCGAGGAATGAATATATTGTAGATTTAATCGTGCTGTTGTAAGTTTGATAAGTGTGTGGTGTACCCAATCTTTTAGTGATTTCATTTGGTTTTATAACAAGTAATGTGTGTTAGGAGAAACTATAGGTATTTATGAAGTTTCGTTTATTTCATTTTGAAGAGTTGTGTTTCCTTTATGAGATTTATTTTTGGGTTGTAAGTGTGTTACTACATGAGAAAACCAAGACTCCATATTTCATATTACATGAACCAATAAATGGAAGGTCTTGATAAGATTTCTGCTTCCTATGTAGAAACAAAGTAATTTTCCAGAATTGCAAGTTGTTTATTAGATTTCCTCCTGTGCTTAGTATTAATCGATTTGCAGGAGTGTGTGAAGAATAATATAAATATTTCTTAAGATTTAATATCTAAGTGTGTCATTATATGGACAAGTCAGGACTCCATATTTCATATTCCATGAGCCAGTAAATGGAAAGTCTTGACACAATTCATGTTTCCTATAGTAGTTACTTGTAGAGATAGAATAATTTCCAGATTGCATGTTATTTACTTCCTTCTTTAAGTAATATTCTTTAAATCCTACAGAGTGTGTGAAGAATAGGATAGGAATATCTCAGTTTCATTGTGATTGAAGTATTACTTTTTAGCCTTGCAGATTGTAATCAATGTTTGATTAAAACAAAGTTTGAGGTTAGTATTGGTTTAATTCCCACTATACCAATTGATCATAGTTAGAACACCTGTTCCAACACATATAGTGTAACAAATCTATTGATTACAAATTATGGTCGATAAATTAATTCTTGGTTATATATATATTAAACATATACATGCACCATCATTAGTACAATACAAAAGAATGGACCACCTTCTCCTCCTAGTGGCTTGATATTTAAAATAGCTAGATAGCCATCTACGGTTAGGATTTTGACTTCCTCAAACCTCAATTAGTGATCAAGTTTGAACCTTCTAGAATATTCTTGAAATTCCATGCTTGGTTAGTCCCATATGCATGAGTAATGGGGGATAATGTGGTATCCACTTATACCATGGTGGTCAACAAGGTAGGTCAACTTGTGAGAGGCGTAAAATTTTCATACGAGCTCCGGTTGAGGCATTTTATGCATCGTTGGAAAGGTCTTAGAGTGTAGAAAAATGCCGAGGGTTTGTACACAAGTTTGTGACATTGTAACTGCCAAAAATGACATTTAATTCCTCAAATTTGATCCATAATGTTTTAGACCCCAATTTTCCAAATTGGGACTTGCCATTAAAATGGCCTTGCAAGTTGATTCATCCAATTTGTTTCCACCCAGAAAGTACCAAGATATATGCTAATTTGTATGATGATCCAATATGAATCATACCTCCCCATTTAGGGATGGTTTTGGTCCCCAAAATATTTAATGAATGAGGCAAGGATATTTTCCTCTATTTTCTCCCTGGAGTACCATTTGTCTTTGTCTGGAAGTTTTCCTTTCAACCTAGTATGCCAAAGTTCAAGCTGCCCCTGTCTTGTACTTATGGAATTCCTCTGCAAAATTGTGTCTTATACCAAATTTTATTGAGAATATGGTAATAATTCCTCTATGGTAGGTAGGACCTACTCCACCTCTCCATACAACATGGAAGGATTATAGAGTTTCAAATTCTACACATCCACAACTGAGTAAATGAACATGTATGGGGGTAGACTAAGTCTGTAGGCATTGTCTCCCAACTTCTCCAATACCTAAAAGGGACCATATCACAGAGCCTTGATATTCTTACTAGGGCCTTGTAGTATTTCCTTGTTTAGCTATAACCAAACTCCATCTCCCACTTTAAATGACATCTTGGTTCTATGTTTATCATGTTTGACCTTATACTTTTCATGTGACTTCTTTAATGTCTCTTGTACTTGCAAATGAATATGTATAATATTTTCAAAAATTTTATCTACTTTCAACTCTTCTCCTATGGTGTCTTCCCTCACTCGTTTCCATCCATAAAAAACATCTAAGGGAGAAGGTGGAAAATATCCAAAGAAAGTTTCAAAAGGGGACTTACCAGTAGAAGTATGGACCACTCTATTATAAGAGTGTTGAATGTAGATCATATTTTCATCCTAGGTCTTTGGATTCTTCTGATTGTAACCACTCAAAATTTGTACAAATTTTATGTTGATTACTTCTATCTGTGGATGGAATGTCGTAGATCTCTTCAACTTCATCGCCATATTCTACCAAATTAGAGTCCAAATGGAACTGATAAATTTGGTATCCTTATCTGACATGATGCTTCTTGGTATCCCAAAGTGCACCCTGAACTTTTCAAAGAACATGTTTTCTACTTCTTGTTCTTTGATGGTATTTTTAGAAGGAATACGTATGCATGTATTGCTGAAATTGTCAACTACCAAAAAAAATAGTCGTTTCCCTTCCTATTTGCTAGTAAACCTCCCACAAAATCCATGGAAATGATTTCCCAAGGTCGAGTGGGTACATGTAAGAGATGGTATAGTCCTTGATTTTTATTACTAGGATTACTAGTTCAATAAAGTATGCATCCTATAATATACCATGGTACATCTTCTTGCATTCTACACCAATACACATACCTTTGTAAGTTAACAACTGTCTTCCCAAAACCAAAATTACCTCCAACTTTAGAGGTGTGAGCCTCTATGATAAGTTGCAATCTTTAGCCTTTAGGAACACAAAGCTTGTCTAGCTTTGATCCAAGAAGATCCATAATGCTCAAAAATTGATCATATCAAATGCTAATGAAAATGAATTCATTGTGTAGAGCTTGACGAGAGATTTCCAGTGGTGCATAAATCACTTCAAACGAGCGTCCTATGAATAAGTTATGATGTTCTGAAGATTTCAACAAACAAAGAAAAATTCAAATAGGGCATGACATGTGGTAGGCCCACAAGATGCCACATGGCCATCTGTACAAATGACATCGCACATGATGACATCATGATGATGTCAATATGATGACACACCAACACGAGAGGCTGACACATGTCACTCAATTTTGGCATTTTTGGTACCTAGTTGGACCAGTAAAACGTCGCCACATGTCATTCGTACGATGACGTGGAATTTGTATAGTCCACATGTCACCACTGAAAGGGTGACATGTGGAAGTCCATATAGTGGCGTGGTAGGTACAACCAGGTGATGATGTGGAATCCATGAATTGATGTGGGAGACAAGTGGAAAGTGACTGGATGCTGAGTTGGAAAATGACACATGCAGATTGATTGTACAACAGGCGTACCAACCAGAGAGTTCCATGTGGCACTCTCCAATTTGAAAATATTGGCTAAAGGGAATCAAAATGGTTGGATTTGAAGGGAATCGAACCCTCAACCTCCATGCATATATTCCAATGTTATTAACCATATGCTCCGACCGTTACACTAATGATATGACTTAGTTAAAACCACCAGAATATTTACATTTAAGTTTGGATAACTATCCTAGGAATATAGTGGAGCAGGAAGGGTTCGACCCCCTCGACCTCCACTATATTAAACCAATTCCTATCCATTTTTTGGGCATCTAATTGCATGCATAAGTCTGGCACAAATCTCAAGGTGGGAATTCAGACAAGTACAAGAGTTGTACCATTGTCTCAAAGTTTGTGCCAAGGAGAGTCTTTGGGCACTGTGTCCAAGTATGGGTAAGTTAACACTCATTCTTCTTAGTTTTTTGAGAGGAGTATGATGGTGATCTCAGTTTTGTGCTAAAGTGTGTAAGGAAATTTAAGTACAAATTTTCCTTGTATGAGAGCCATAGTCTCGTTTAACATGCAAAATAGGGTCTTTGAGCACTTGTTCAGAACATATTCGAGTTAATACTCATTTTTATCATGATTTCAAGAGGAACTCAATGATGACCTTTGTTTTTGGGGTTGAGAAACATAATTGAAGGGTCTCTTCAAATTGTAATCCATTCATTGTAATTTTGGCATTTGAGCATTATAGAGTGGTCTCACTGTTTGGAAGTAGACTCAGAGACGTAGCCCAATATGGTGAACCCCATTATAAAATATTTTCTTCTTAGTTATTTTATTTTCTGTTGTGTTATATCTCATTTTTCTGCAAGTTGATCATTAGTTAATGAAGTTTTGGAAAAAAAAGGAAAATCACATGTGTATTTGCAAAATAGTCAAGACGATCATAATTTCTGAATCATGTTAGATGTTGATGTGTGTTTAAAGAGTAATTTGACATCTAAGGATTTTTGGATCAATTTGGTATTAGAGAAGGTTGGTATCAATGGAAGGAAATTTTCCTATCAGTGGAAGGAAAGATGGTATACGAGATGGTTTGATAGTTATTTGCATGTGGATTCTTACAAGATTCAAAACTCAAGCTTGGTGAAGGCACGCTTGAAGACTCATTTCTTGAAAACAAAGACATATTTGTTGCAAAGAGAATAACCATGGGAAAACCATTGAAGTGATCAAGGCTTGCATAATTTGAAGAGATCAACCAATGTATCCATTGAGAAAATATTGAGTTGAGAATATTGCTACAAGTATCGAAAGATGAGAAACAAAAGTTGCAAGATGAGTTGCAGGCCAAAGACAAGATGTTGGCACAATTCCCTAAATCTGAGCAAGTGGATAATGAAAATTTTACCATGTAGGAGAAGCCATATTCTACAAAAGGTTTACAAACAATAACCGAGGTATTCCATGAAAATGATGCATCTTTTTCTTTTTCTTCCCATCAAGGTGAAAATGTTTCTTTGGATGAATTTAAGGAACATACTTATGATATTCAATTTAAGTTACTAAAAAATATGGGATATTATGGAAAAGGTTTCCATGTGGATATTAGTGTGCACCCACCTATTCCAGTTGGCTCAAAACAATTTTTTGGCAATTTACAAAGTTTAGCAGTTTTTCGGGTCCTAAACTTCCGGGGCCATTTTGAGGGCCTAAACTATGATTTTTCCTGATTGAGAACCTCAATGATTTCCAAGGGAATGAATTATCTTGTGAAATGAATCTCCTATTCAATACCTTTCCAACAATATATGGTGCACCCCAAACAAAGATCGTATGCCAAAGTTACGCCCCCGAGAAGTTTATACACCAAACTACCCAAAACGGGGTCCACAAACTTGTTGGATTTTCATCATCTGGGGTTAGGGTTTTGGATTTTATTTATGTTAAAAATTCCTCTAGAGACCTATTTTAAACATCACCATATTCTTTTGAATGAGCATATCCATCACATCTATTCTCAGAGATAAGCTGCCACCATTCTAGCGAGTCTTTCACTTTGTATTTCTACAGTTTTGTACATTTCTCTCATTAATAGAAATTGTGTCTTACTGTATCTCTATGTTTATGGTTATATATATGATACATCTATTTTATATTATTGGATATCTGATATATCTCTGTGAATTTCTTTATTATATCTCCGCTCTCATTTCATGCTGAAAATAATCTGGATCAATGGTATCAGAGTAGGATGCTCTTGATCATTTTTCAGTGCATGTCCATGACGAGGTTCGAGTATAGAAAGTTGGGTCTTGAGATTTTATCTCTTGATGAAAATCTCTCTCACATGCTCAAGAAACCCTCCTTTGAGGAAGAAAATAAACATGACAGAGAAAAGATTCTATTAATTTGTTACTTGAGCAAGCTCTCATGTGACAGAGGGACGAAATGATGGAGAATTTTACCCACATCCTACAATGTCTGCCGATAACAACAGACACATCTTCATCAATTGGCCACTTTTGAGGAACCTCTCCTTTCAATGTACAAGATAATTTTTATATTCCCATATTTGAAGGTCAGATAAATGCAGATGTCCTAGAAAAATGGTTAAATTTGCTAGAAGGTTATTTCTTTGTTCACAATTTTTCCAATAGGGAAAAGATCATCTTTACACTCCTTAAGGATCTCCCCCATGTCAAACATTGGTGGGAAACTTACTGGGAGAAAATTTACACAGAGGAGTCTGAAATATATGGGGTCGATCCCACTTGGGATTGTTTTTTGGATGTGTTCACAGAACAATATTACCGTGTTGGTAACTATGATGACCAGTACATGAGATGGACCACACTATAGAAAGAGAGGGGCCAAAATGTACTGGAGTTCAAAAATAATTTCCATACCTTTCACACCAAGTTGGGTATCAAAGACTTTGAGTAGTATATGGTTCTGAAATACTGCAAGGCTCTACATAGGTACATCCAAATCAGAATGGATTTTCTGGACATCTCATCGCTAGGAGTTTCCTATCAATATGATATAAAAATTGAGAAGAAATTTAGGCACATGAACAAACGGGAGTTTGGGTCTGCAAATATGCAACAACCAAAGTATGGTAAAGATGACCCTAACCACCAGTCTCGAAAAAACCATTCCAAGACACAAGAAAAGAAGGGTAATCGAAAGACGAAGAAGGACAATGAAAAGTGGTGCAATTTCCAAAAATCCCCTGGAAAAAAACTCATGAATGTCGCTCAAAAAAATCTTTGGTGGCTGATATCAAACAAAAGGATCCAAAACCTAACTCAAAATATGATCTAGAAAATAATGGGAGAAGACAGATCATCGACGTAGACCCCAATGCCACTGTCGCGACCAAAACAATTCAACCAGAAGAACCAATAGATCCTGAAGAGGGAGAGCACCTTTTTCATTCACAGATGTGGGTGAAGGGGACCCCACTGCATTTGATTGTTGATAGTGGAAGCCCTAAGAACCTCATCTCAACAAAGGTCATCAAACAATTGGGATTTTCGACAACACCACACCCGCAACCATAAAACATCGGGTGGCTTTGCCATGTGTTGAAATATTTTAAATGCAAAGAGTATTCTTTTTATTATTGATTTATTATTGATTATATCAATCCACTTTTGTGGATTGATCATGTCGGGCATTGTAATTGACCAAATCCCCATTTGTAGATTGGTCAAAATCTAATTGTATTATGCAAATTGAGAAGTCTCCCCCCAGACTATTTAAAGTGGTTTTAACCACTCAAAAAGACAAGTCGTCCTTTCCCAACGAAGAGACACCTTTTCAACACCTACCAATTTTTATAAATAAAGGAATCCAACGACTCATTGTCTCACTCACTCAACTCACTCATCTGGTGTGCAAGTATTGAAGGAAGATGTAGTTATCAGTTGCCAGAAGAAGGAAGAGAGAGAGGTACATTGATTAGTAGAGGATATTCTCTAGTTTTTGGTTTATTGTCTTGATATTGTATTGGCTATCTCTATTAAGGAAGTTTCTGCTGGGTTTTATTACCCATGAGGGTTTCCTAGGATAAATGTTGTGTATCTTGTGATTGTGTTTCTCTCAGTGATCCTATCTATTCTATGGTTATTTAGTAAATTGAAAAGAAACCTAATAATAGCTTAAACCTTAACATGGTATCAAAGCTAATATGAAGAGAGAACCTTTCACTGGATAAAGAAAAACGTCACTGTTGCCGTATAAGAAAATTAGGGATTTTTATTGAAGAGTAATTTTAGCCCAAAATTCATCTAGAAAAGTGTGCCCTAGCCCAAGGAACTCTTTGGCACCTTTAACGCACCTTTTCAGTGGATGGTGTTGGCCCTTGACCAAGTTTTGAGGAACACTTGGTCATATTTGACCATTTTTGGACTTCGACAGCTTGTCAAATATGGAGCGCAACACAAAGCGGAGATTGTGGAAGCTAGACCCCTTTCTTGGGTCCTTTTTGGGTTTTGGGGATAATGTAATGGGTATGGGATGTTGGCCCATGGGTTTACCAATGTTTAGGCCTATTTTGTAAAGTATAAATGAGTAGTTAGGCAATGTAAGAGAGGGAAATAAGCTAAGTGCTAGTAAAGGCTTTGTGTATACTGTGTGACCGACTTGGAGAGCTGAGTGCAAGTGCTGTAAGTGTTGAGTGCATGGATTGTAAGAAGGATCTGTGCTAGATCTACTTGGGGAAGGAGGATCTGGCGAGGTGCGTGCAGGTCTCCTGTCCTATGCGGAGTACAAGTTTGAGCTCTGTGCTGTAACCAGATTGACCAAAGCTAATAAAGAAGAAGAAGACTTTGTGGATGTAGCCCCAGGATGGGGGTGAACCATGGTAAACCTGTGTGTTGTGCTCGATACCTCGACCTAATGTGTTTGCCTCTTCCCATGTGTTGTTCTTTGATATGATTATGCTATGTGATTTTCTATGATATACTTAAATAGATCTACTTTTCTTTGTGCTTCTTAGATGTATGGGTGTAGATCTGACATATATGAAAGTGCTGAGTGCTAGACCTATTTTGCTGTTACTAAGTGCTAACTTAACCTAGTTCTAAGTGAATGCTGCGGTGCTCTGCTCCATCTGCGGAGTGCCAAGAGGGTTAAATATAGATGAGTGATCTATGCTAAAGTGTTTGCTAAGTGTTAGAATCACAGATTTGTGTCCCAGCTAAGGTTGTAGACACCTGAGTCTTGAAACCACCCCTGCCTCTACCTCGGGTGAGACTTCATCTGCTTCGCAGGTCTTGCTGAAAGGGCCAATAGTTAGGGTTTTGTTGGTGCACTGTTGAAGCATTGAACCCTGGGTCTACCCCTGTGCCAACAAATGGTTCCGTTGTCGGGACCTGAAACTGTGATTGTTGGGAACTGAGGAAGAATAAGCTTTGTGAAGAAAGTCCGTCCTGAAATTGTAAAAGCTCTGTGCATGGACCTGTGCCCTAGTGTGCAGTGATTGACCTGATCTAAAAAGCTCTGTGCTAAAGAAGGAAGGACAGATCTGAAGAAAATAAGTCAGGTCTGAATGCTTTGTGCTCTAAGAAAGACTAAAGTGGAAGTTTCTAAGTCAGATCTATAGAAAAGAGGTAATATATGTAAGATATGTGCTCTAATAAAGGTAAGAATAGTCAAAAGTTCTTAGATCTGGAAGCTTTGTGCTTTGTAGAAGTGAGATAAGTGATTTTTTTTTTTCTAGAGCATGGATCTAGGTATGTTTGATAGATTCTATCCTAGCTTAAAAACTAGGGCATTAATAGATGAAATAAAGTTTGATATGAATAGATCTGATAAGTATAATGATAGATATGTTATACCTATGCATAGAAAGAATGTATGGACTAACAAATGGATGCAGGATCCTAGAAATAAATTTTTGCAGGATAGACATTATGATCCTAGCACGCAGTACAAGAAGAGTTGGGGATCATTGAAGAGAAAGAGAGGATTAAGTCTTTGTTATAGTTGTAGAATACCAGGGCATATTGCTAAGGAATGCCATGGGAGAAACCCTAGTTGCCTCTGTTGTAAGGCTAAGGACCATGAAGTACTGGATTGCCATAGAATGATTTCTAGACTTGAAAAGATGAACATGGAGCAAGCAAACCCTGAAGGAGACCAAGAGACTAAGATTTTAGAAGAACCCCGACAAGAATCAGAGAAAGTGTTAATACAGATGAAAAAAACCCTGAAGGAACATAAAGATGTCCGATTACCAGAGATCTTCAAGGAAAAGGAGCAAGTCAAAGAAATAATAGGGGACTTCGACATTGACTGTATTCTTGATGAAGAAACACAAGTGAACATTATGCTAGAAAGAACTTGGGAAGTTATAGGGAATCTTGCCATAATTCCTTCATTGGGTGGAATAGGACTATTCAGAGGAAAATTGATGATGTTATGTGGAAAACACGCTCAGATATCTATGACAGTTAATGGAACTTCGAAAAAAGAATACTTTGATATTATCAAATTCATTGAGGACAACACCTCGTTTACTATGCTGCTCGGAAAAACTTGGATTGAAAGAGATCAATCTAGAAAGAAGGAAGAAGAAGAGGTTTTAGAAAAACAGAGACAAGAGTTAAAAGATTTCATGACTAAAAGGATCACACAGTTAATAAAAGAACAGGAGAACCACTTGAATCCATCTAACACCAGAAGCCCAGATGTCGAGGCCAAAGCTACACAAAAGGCTAAAATTTCTACCCTAGACAAAGAAGAAGTGATATACCTAAACCCTAGGAGAGAATCTCACCATCACGAAGTGACTATGTCCAAGGAAAATAAGAATCAAAATGAGAAGAGAATCATCGAGATGAATCTCACTAAAAAGAAGGCTAGAAAGATAAGTAACAAGAAGGCTAAGATTGAAAAATTATAGACGATCCCAGAGGGTACCTCACAGCAAGACACTTTGTAGAATTTGAGCTTCGCTGGGATATCAGAACAACGACATATGCCACTTCGCCGAGGCAAAGTAATATAGCCATTGGAAACCAATATAACCGTCCGACTGCCGCTCTGAATGGGTCCGAAAGAATTTATGGCTTTCCACTAGACCGTTAGACCACGCCATAATGAACAAAACATAAGTTAATGAAGCCTCATACCCATTGCAAGCAGACCGTTGCTAAGTTTCCCTACTTAGTCCGTCACGCCACACACCAAGAATACTTTTTTCTAAGTGAGAATTTGAGCTCAAAACCTGAGATTACTTCACCCTGTGATCATTGCCTTGTTCCCATACTGTTCACTATAGTCTCTGAATTCATTTCACACCCGAGCTCATTGACCCAAGCTTGTATGTCGAACGAGCTCAACATTGCTGAGAAAGTAGTTGAAGAAGTTTTGATTGAATTAATGACTAAGAGAGTCATGTCAGAGTGAGGATTATCTACATGAGTCCAAGCATCATCAATGAGAGGACCCCAGGCCTCCCTTTCCACTGCTCGCACCGGTCCATCCCGACCGACCGATGAGAAACGGACCAAGCATAGGGATGACATCGAAAATGACAAGATTATCCCACACATTCTACCTACTTACTTACCACCTCTAAGCAGTGCCATCAACCATGATAGTGTACCTCATGATTTCAAATACACTTTGATCACTGCATACCTTCCAAAAGGGGTGCGCGCAGTTCGTGCTAACCAGGATAAGCTCACAGCATTGAAATTTAGTGATTTTAACCTTGGAGATTGTAAATTTTACAACATGTTAGCCCCACATAAGTAATTAACCAGGACCAAAGGAAATAATTCTAAGATTGTCCCGCAGTCATGGAACCGAAACCTCGCGCAGTCCACACTGCTTAATGTAATGAAGATCCCACACTTCGACAGACACCAGGAAGTCAACGCATGCATCAAGTTGTTGTTGTCCTGCTACCATGAAGGATACTTATGGTTGGACCGCCGCATCACTGTGGTTCTGACCTTGATCAATCGAATCACAGGCCTTAGTATGCAAGGCCCTGATCCACAAGAGTTTTACCCTGGAAAGACCTCAGACCGAGCACTAGCGCAGAGGATAAAAGAAACTTATGGCGATGTTGAGAAAGGCACGCGAGGATGCAAGGTAGCCTCTATCCAGAGTGGCGCAGTGCGCCTTGCCTGTCAGCTAATCGCGGGCAAGCTAGTTCCCAAGAACATACCAACACAAGTGACTGGATTCGTAGTCGACCTTGCAGGGAAGTGTGCTGAGGGACTATAGATGAACTGGGTGCAGTACCTTGTAAACCAGCTAAAGCTTAATTGAAAAGAAGCGCAAGACCAAGGGTATGAGTTCCACTTTAGTTGGTTTCTCATACTAATCGCTTTCATCGCCTGGGAGCTACCAGAAGGTGCCACTTTTTTGGAGATCAAACCCTTCGAACCACTAGCCAGGAAGTTTTGTACGCTGTGGTACTCCAGCGACATGAACAAGCAGTGGTAGTCCAATGCCGTCTTCCACGCCTATTACAACCAATTGAAGAATGCAATCCAATCTACACCGTGCCTCACCCCAAACACACTTCATAGGTTTAGACCTTTGATAAAATTTAGCGTGGACCACCACTTCACCTATATCACAATGTGCACTGATGAGCACAAACAACAACTCCATTCATACTACAAGTTGAGAGAAGAAGACTTGGAGAATATTACCAAGGAATGGTCGATGAACCTCCTTGTTGCAGCGGACCCCGCAAAAAATTTCAACATGGAAAGCCCTGAAGCTATGCTGGATACACCTGGACCAAGAAAGACTAAGAAGGATGATGAAGTTCAAGATTTCCATATCACATCCACGAAGACTACTTCGATCTCACCTGCGCAGGGAGGTGATGGTGAAGAACTAGCTGGCATAGAAGTTGAGAAAAACAAAGGTGAGGTTACTCCGCCTAGAGAGGAGGAGGATCCCACTAAGAAAAGGAAAATTACCCCACCAAAGCCCTCATCCTGAAAGAAAACTAAGGCCACCCAGACTACGTTTAAGACTACCCTCACACCAGATGACTTCGACTTCTTAATCGCTACGCTAAATGATGCTTCACTAGAGATCGCAGAAAAGAAAGAAGCGAAGTAGGAGGAGGTATTCAACCAAATCAAGGGAGAAATTCAAGAAGTACAACAGGTACTCTAGTCCAGCCGAGTAGTTTCTACTATGCCCTTGACAATTGGAACAATAGGAATAGGCAATGAACCCACCCAATTACACCATATCACCGAGAAATTCGAAGCTCGCCTTCGATGAGCTCAAGAAGACACATCGCAAGCCACCCAGGATTTGACACAAGTACATAACGCACTTGTAGAAAAACAGAGTAAGGAAGAACGGGAAAATCTTGCCCTGTAAGTGAAGTGGGATGAGGAAAAAACACAGTTACATCAGAGCAAGGACCAGTTTCTAGCAGAGCAACTTGAAGTAGAAGAAAGGGTTCACAAAGCACTTCTCTTTGTGACGGTCATAGAAGTGAAGATTGAAGAATGTGTCCCACAACAGGTGTCACAAATTGAAGAAGTAATACAACAACTTTAGCAGTGCATCACATATCTGGAACTTTGTACCTTTCCTGAGAGTCCTCAAGAAATAAGAGATCTAAGGGAGGCAACTGCCCATAGCACAGTTGGCCGATTAAAAACCTTTTCCTTGGAATGCAAGTAGCTGAGCGCTAGAAGTGCCCAGACTTATGAGAACCTCACAGAGAATCCAGAGTTGCAGGCATTGGAGTCACAACTCCAAGAAGCAAAGAAACATGCATTTATGCTACAGGCGTAGCTAAAGGCCTTGACCCCAATCGAAAGAATGAATAGGTTTGCAGAACAACGCACCGCCCAACAACAGGTACAGACACTGCAAAGTAAAGTGATGGAAGTCTCCCAACGAATTCAACCAATCCAAGAAAAGGCATGCCAACTATTCATTGAAGTTGAAATCTAGGGAACCAAGATTGAACAACTTGTCATCACCACAGAACAATGCCTGGAAGGGCCAATAAATGATGCAATGATCCAGGAGTTCACTGAGCAAGACGTTGTCGCACTGCAGCAGGTCGAAGTAGCTTGAGCCAAGATCGAGGCATTTGAGGTAGAATTGATCAGACCAGAGTGACTCAGGACAAGTCACAAGTGAGTGTTGGGGGCCTATTGGCCCTTGACCAAGTTTTGAGGAACACTTGGTCATTTTTGACCATTTTTGGACTTTGACAACTTGTCAAATATGGAGCACAACGCGAAGCGGAGATTGTGGAAGCTAGACCCCTTTCTTGGGTCCTTTTTGGATATTGGGGATAATGTAATGGGTATGGGATGTCAACCCATGGGTTTACCCATATTTAGGCCTATTTTATAAAGTATAAATAAGTATCTAGGCAATGTAAGAGAGGGAAAGAAGCTAAGTTCTAGTAAAGGATTTGTGTATACTATGTGACCGACTTGAAAATCTAAGTGCAAGTGCTGTAAGTGATAAGTGCACAGATTGTAAGAAGGCTCTGTGCTAGATATACTTGGGGAAGGAGGATCTGGCGAGGTGTGCGCAGATCTCCTGTCCTATGCGGAGTACAAGTTTGAGCTCTGTGTTGTAACGAAATTGACCAAAGATAATAAAGAAGAAGAAGGCTTTGTGAATGTAGCCCCAGGGTGGGGGTGAACCACAGTAAACCTGTGTGTTGTTCTCGGTGCCTCGACCTAATGTGTTTTCCTCTTCCCATGTGTTGTGCTTTGATATGATTATGCTATGTGATTTTCTATGATATACTTAGATAGATCTACTTTTCTTTGTGCTTCTTAGATGTATGGGTGTAGCTCTGACATATATGAAAGTGTTGAGTGCTAAGTGAATGCTGTGGTGCTCTGTGCCATCTGCAGAGTGCCATGAGGGTTAAATATAGATGAATGATATATTCTAAAGTGTTTTCTAAGTGTTATAATAAAATATCTATGTCCCAGCTAAGGTTGCAGACACCTGAGTCTTGCAACCACCCCTGCCTCTACCTTGGGTGAGACTTCATCTGCTTCACATGTGTTGCCGAAAGGGCTGGTATTTAGGGTTTTTTTGGTGAACTGTTGAAGCATTGAACCCTGGGTCTTCCCCCATGCCAACAGATAGAACTCTTGGAAAGTGAAAACCCTAGTTTTCACTGGTACCAAAAAACCAGAAGTACGAGTCCAGAAATCCACTGGTCAAGTTTGAAGGGGAAAAATTTGGATTTTCTAAAATCTAACTGCACCAAGCTACTCACCTCAGCAAAGCACACCTCCTGGTAAGTTCAAAATTCAATTCTGAGCATTTTCAATTTTTGGTCATTTTCCTAGCTCCAAGTAAAGATGTCTGCAAGCACTAAGTTTGTTGACAAGCTAGAAGGTGTGGAAAACTTTTGTTCCTATAAGTATAGGATTTCACTCATTCTTGAAGAGAATGACCTAACAAGATTCATTGAATAAGATGTACCAGAACCTGCCGATGCTGTAGCTAAAGCAAAACAACAAAAGGACACAATTAGGGCCAAAAGAATCATTACAGATTCTATTAAAGATCACTTGATTCCTCAAGTGGATTCAAATAAGACTCCAAAATAAATGTTTGATTCCCTAACCATATTATATGAAGGAAGGAAAATCAATCAGAAGATGAATCTAAGAACTCAACTCAAAAGTACAAGGATGCAAAAAGGAGAAACAATTAAGGAATATTTCTCCAGAATATCACAATTCAAATAATAGATGGAAGAAATTGAAGATACTATAGATGAATGTGAACTTATAATGAAAACCCTGATTGGTATCACAATACCTTGGGATGCATTCATCCAAAGTATTTGTGCCAGAAAGGAGAAACTACACTTAGACAATCTTTGGGAAGAATGTGTTGAAGAAGAAGCAAGAGTAGCTAACCAAGAAGCATGGCTATCAAGAGATGAAGATCAAGCCCTAGCTACTCATAATAAAGAAGGAATAAAGAGGTATTACTTCTAGAAATAAAGTCATAAGGAATATCAACCCAAAAACAAACTCATACATAAAGAATATCACCCTCCAAGAAGATTCCAGAAGTTTCAGAAAAATCAAAGAAGATAAAAATATTTCTCATCCTACCAATGTTACCATTTTGACAAGATGGGACATATTGCTAAGAATTTTCCAGCTAGACGAGAATAATACAAGAAGAGAAACAAGAGGCACCATTCCCATGCAGTTGAATATGAAGAGCCACCCACGAAGATGATAAAAGAACAGATTGAATACTAGTCTTAATCTCCGCCCTCTCAGGATCAATGTCACTTGGTGAGGACACTTGGCTCATAGACAGTGGTTCTTCCAAGCACATGACAAGTCAAAGAGACATTCTCTCTTTCCTTTCAGAAAATAATTTTCCCCAGAAAGTTACACTTGGAGATGATTATCAATACCCTATCAAAGGAATAGGAGAATCAAATTACAAACTTGATTCAGGGACCCCAATGAAGATGAAAGATGTACTATATGTACCAGGTTTGACAAAGAACTTATTTTCTATCTCATCTTTAGAGAAGAAATGCTTTAGAGTTTCCTTCATAGATGGATAAGTTCTTATGTGGTCCAAAGGAAAAACCGTGGAAGAAGCAATTGTTATTGGAAAATAAGAAGGTGGCTTGTATAATCTAAAGGGTTACTCGGAAGAAGCCATGACCCATTCCATTGAGAATCCATGTGAACTTTGGCATAGAATGTTATCCCACATCAACTACAAGGCATTACCATATGTAAGAAAGGAATTCACAGGTCTACCAAAATTCAAGGTTGATAATGAAGGTGTGTGCAATGGATGTGCATAAGGAAAGAATATCAATAACCATTTCCCAAAGAGAGACCGTAAAGCAGAAGGAGTCCTAGAGCTCATTCACTCAGATGTGTGTGGCCCAATGCCATCAACCTCCATTGATGGGTATGTATACTATGTATATTTTATTGATGACTATTTTTGTAAAAACTGGGTTTACTTTTTGAAATCAAAAGATGAAGTGTTCAGTAAATTCAAGGAATTCAAAGCCTTGATAGAGATTTTTTCTGAAAGAAAGATCAAGATACTCAAGTCAGATAATGGAGGAGAATACACCTCAAAAGAGTTTTCAAAATTTTGCAAAGATGACGGGATCAAGAGGGAGCTCACCACTCCCTACAATCCTCAACAAAATGGTGTAGCATAAAGAAAGAACATAACTATAATGGAAGCAGGGAAGACCATGATCCATGATCAAGATATTCCAATGTACTTATGGGAAGAAGAATAAAAAACAACAACATATGTAAAAAACAGATTGTCCCATAGTGCACTTGGGTTCAAGACCCATGAAGATATGTTCTCTGGAAAGAATCCATAAGTAAGCCATCTCAAAATATTTGGCTTCCCAGTATTTGTATACATTCCATAAGAGAAGAAAACCAAGCTGGACGCTGTAGGAAAGAAGGGAATATTTGTTGGATACTGTGAGGTCTCCAAGGCCTTTAGAATTTATATACTAGGTTACCATCATATTGATATCAATAGGGATGTAACTTTTGATGAAGATGCAACACTCAAGAAATCGAGAAGATGCCAACTTGAAGAAGTATGTGAAGAAGAACCTGTGGCTCCCAAAGTTGAAAAACCAGTGAGGGAAGTCATAACTTCTCTTGATGAGGAGATTCTAGAAGATCATGACATAATAGAATCTCATGAACCTCCCCAGATGACGATCTCCCACAACAAAAAGACAGATTGGGCAAGGGAACTTATTCAATATGGAGAGAAGTATGGTGCCTCCGAAGGAACCATGAGACAAGTGAAGATACCCAAGCCATTATCTAGTTATATGGATTTGATGTGTGATCTCTTAGAGAAGAATCCTACTTGCTTTGAAGAATCCATTCAGAAGAAATAATGGGTAGATTCCATGACAGAAGAATACCAATCCATCATAAAGAATGATGTATGGGAAATAGTTCCCAGATCGAAGAGCAAGGATGTGGTATCTTCCAAATGGATTTTCAAAATAAAACATGCTGCTGATGGAAGTATTGAGAAATATAAAGAAAGGTTTGTTTCTCGTGTATTTTCTCAAAAGGAAGGCATTGATTATGAAGAGACGTTTTCTCCTGTAGCAAGATACACTTCAATCAGAACCATCATAGACCTTGCAGCTAAAATGAAGTGGAATTTACACCAAATGGACATGAAAACAACTTTCTTGAATGATGTCATTGAAGAATAAGTGTATATATAAAAACCTCAAGGGTTTTAAGTTGAATACAGGAAGACTCATGTCTGCAAGTTGAAGAAGGCTATGTACGGATTGAAGAAAGCTCCTAGATCTTGGTATGGAAGGATTGACAGTTTCCTGACGAGCTTGGCCTTTACCAAGAGTAAAGCTGACTCTAAACTTTACTTCAAGGTTATGAATGATGAGGCTATTATATTGCTGCTGTATGTGGATGACTTATTCTTAACTAGAGAATAAAAGATCATCACTAATTGTAAGAAGAATCTCGCTGCAGAATTCGAGATGAAAGACCTTGGCCTAATATTTATTAGGTCTTGAGGTTTGGTAGAACGCAGAGAAGATCTTCCTTAACCAGGGGAAGTATGCAGTTGAAATACTAAAGAGATTTGATATGTTGGAGCGCAAATCCATGAATACACCCATGGAAACAAAGTTGAAGCTCCTGGTTGACACTTCATCAGAATTGATTGGTTCTACACTGTATAGATAGATCATTGGGTCGTTGATGTATCTCACGAACACCAGGCCAGATATATGTTTTGCTGTGAACACCTTGAGTAAATTTCTGGTATAGCCTAGACGTGTTCACCTGGTTGCTGCAAAATATGTGATGAGGTACCTTAAGGGTACATTAGATTGTGGTCTCAATTACAATGGAGATCATAACTTCATATTGAGTGGTTATACAGATTCAGATTGGGTTGGAAGTGTCTCTGATAGAAAGAGCACTTCAGGATGTTGTTTCAGTTTAGGGTCAGCCATGATGTCAGGGCAGAGTAGGAAGCAATAAAGAATTTCTCTCAACACGACATAAGTAGAATACATTGTTGCATGTTCCTCCAGTTGTGAATCCATATGGATTCAGAAGTTGTTGAAAGGTCTGTTCAATATGGAGATGGAAGCAACCATGATCCTATGTGATAACCAGAGTTTCATAAATATGACAAAGAACCCTATGTTCCATGACAAATTTAAATACATAGAGATCCGATATCATTACATCCGTGACATGGTGTAGAGAGGATCCATAAAGATCCAATATGTTAGCACGAATGAACAAGTTTCTAATGTGTTGACCAAGCCTCTATCTCGTTTAAAGTTTGAACACTTTTGATATAAGCTTGGTGTAGTCCGAAAGGAGCTCCCTCGAAAGGGGGAGTAGTGTTGTGATTTTAGCCTCGTGTTGTGATACCAACCCAGTGCTGAATATTTCCAGTTTCGTGCTGATGTTGTTGTGATGCCAACCTCATGCTGTGATGCCAACCTAGTGCTAAATATTTCTAGCTTCGTGATGATGTTGTTGAGATGCCAGCTTCATGCTGAAGATTTCCAGGCTTCGTGCTGATGTTGTTGAGATGCCAACTTCGTGCTGAATATTTCCAACCTTCATGTTGATGTTTTTGAGATGCCAACTTTGTGTTGAATATTTCCAGCCTTGTGATGATGTTGTTGAGATGCCAACTTCGTGATGAAGATTTCCATCCTAGTGATTATGTTGATGATACTCCAGCCTTCGTGCTGTGATGTTTTTGTTGTTGATGATGCTCCAGATCTTGTGCTATGATATTGCTGTATTAGCCTTATGCTATTATTGATGATGATGGATTAGTGTTATACTAATCCATGTTGATGCCATTCCAGCTCCCTGCTGTGAATGATGATATTGATGATGAGAAAAAACTTCTGATGATTTATAGATATGCCAGTCAATGTTCTAGATGCTATTGATGTTTCTTCCCTCTCTCTCTCTCCCGATGATGTTGTAGAATACCCTTTTTGTCAAGGGGGAGTGTTGAAATATTGTAACTGCAAAGAGTATTCTATTTATTATTGATTTATTATTCATTAGATCAATCCCCTTTTGTGGATTGATCATGTTAGACATTGTAATTGACCAAATCCCCTTTTACGGATTGGTCAAATCCTAATTGTGTTATGAAAATTGAGAAGTTGGTCCCGAGGCTAATTAAAGTGGTTTTAACCACTCAGAAAGACAAGTCGGCCTTGCCCAACGAAGACACACTTTTTTAGCACCTCCTAGTTTTTATAAATAAAGGAAGCCAACGACTCATTTTATCACTCACTCAGCTCACTCATCTAGTGCACAAGTATTGAAGAAAGATGTAGTTACCAGTTGCCAGAAGAAGGAAGAGAGAGAGGCGCATTGCTTAGTAGAGGATATTCTCTAGTGTTTGATTTATTGTCTTGTCATTGCATTGGCTATCTATATTATGGAAGTTTTTTTCTGGGTTTTCTTCCCCATGAGGGTTTCCCAGGATAAATGTTGTGTATCTCGCGATTGTGTTTCTCTCAGTGATCCTATATATGCTATGGTTATCTAGTAAATTGAAAAGAAACATAATAATAGCTTAACCTTAACACCGGGGACAATATATCCGTGTCAGCCAACAATGCCACTTGTCATACAACATCAAGAACTTCAAGGATGAAGTATTATGTGATGCTTCCCCACTTGATGTATTTGATGTTATTTTGGGCCAACCATATATGTGAAAGTACCATGCTATTTATGAGTCTCAACCCCGTAGTGCCATTGCTACTATGGGGGGTCATCACTATAGGATACCAGAGGTAGTTCCGACTACTTTCCCACCTAAATAGTGCTGCAAAATAATATATGATACTACAACATTCAACCTCTTCACAATCTATTCAAAAGGTGAACAAAAGGACACTACAACCACTGCAACCTCAATCCAAGCACCTTCTATCCAGTAGAAGCAGGTCGAAAATATTGAAGCAAAGCACAAAGATTCCTTTTGCACACAATCATCTCATTTAACTAGATTGGTTAAAAAGGTCCAACCCTTCCAACATCAGGTTCTCAACAACCTTGCACAAGCCAAGCAACACAACTTCTCCAACAAGGCAAGCAACTCACCAAGGTTCAAATTCAACAAACACTTCCCCCTCTCCCTCGAGAACTCAATGAAATGGAGACCATTAATTCCTAAGGAGGGAGGATTTATCCAGGTGGATATCGGTGTCCACCCACCTATTCTAGCTGGCTCAAAACAGGCTTTTGGAAATTTACTATTTTTAGCAGTTTTTTTGGGTCCTAAACTTTCGGGGCCATTTCGAGGGCCTAAATGACGATATTTTCGTGATCGGGTAGCTCACTGATGGATGAAGGAATTATTTCTCCTGTGAGATGAATCTCCTTATAAATACCTTTACAAAAATCTATCGTGCGACCCAAACGAAGATCATATGCCAAAGTTACATCCCTGAGAAGTTGATACACCAAAGTACCCAAAATGGGGTCCACAAACCTATTGGCTTTTCATCTTCTGGGGTTAGGGTTTTTTATTTTATTTATGTTAAAAAGGCCTATAGAGCCTCATTTTAAACATCACCATCTTCTTTCAAATGAGCGTAGTCGTCACATCTCTTCTCAGAGATAAGATGTCACCATTCTAGCGAGTCTTTCAATATGTATTTCTACAGTTTTGTACATTTATCTCAATAACATAAATTGTGTATTACTGTATCTATGTGTTTATAGTTATATCTATGTTATGTTATTGGATATGTGATATATCTATGTACATTTATTTATTATATCTACGCTCTCATTTCATGCCAAAAATAATCCAGATCAAAAGGTCTTGGAATCAATAGCCAATCAATGAATAATCCCATACATGCAGAGGGAAGACCTCATTATGCAGGATTGGGATATGGAAAAGAAGGATATGGAGAATTATCTATGACAATTTAAGTAAGGGAAGCTTCAAATGAATAGGTTTAGATACTTCATAAGCCGTTATTTCAACCAGAACAACCTTCCAGCCCTTGGAAAGGCATAAAATGTGAAGCATATCCAAGAAGAGGCAATAATTCCAATGAAGGAATGCATACATTTACCATTCGTGAGACCGACATAAAGGGAAGTCCTAAAAGGTTTGGTAATCATCCCAATGTTTTCCTTAATCAAGGAAAGAATTGTCTAGTAACATGAAACTTATGGTTTGTGTATCCATGTGTTTTCTATGGATTTAACAACCATTGTATGAACAAATGTTGGAAGAGACAATCCTTGCAGGAAATGTCATCCAAGAAGAAGGCAAGAATAAAATTTCATTTCCCAAAGAAAAATAGAGAGAATGAAAAGAAAAGATTTTGGTTCCAAAAAAAGAACAAGAACTTTTGCACTCATTGTTGTAAGAGTGGTCATTGGATTGAGAAGTGTTGGACACTTCATCCAACGCAGAACCAGGATGATGTGAAAGAAATTACAAGGAGTCAGGTAGCAACCTCGATTGGAATTGATAATATTGCTGAGAATTTTGAGAAGGAATTATTTTTGATGAATTTTCTTAGCAATATAGTGTATGAAGACATTGAGGTATGGTTTTTGGACAGTGGCTTATCTCACCACATAACAAGGATGAGGTCAGTATTCCTTACCTTTTCAGAAATCAACACAGACGACTATGTGGGATATGGGACTAACACCAAAGATGAAGTAAGGGGATTTGGATATGTGATATTCAAGATCGAGTCAATAGGATTTCTGAGGATATAATAGATGTTATTTGTTCCAGAATTGAAAGTGAATTTACTCTCAGTATCAACTTTCCAATATGAGGGATATGGAGTTGCGTTCCAAGATGGAAATGTACTCATATATTTAGAGAAGGCTACTCAAGACACAACAATGGTGCTTGGTGTCCGAAAAGAGAGATTATATAGGTTGCTTGGATGATCTATAATTGGATCCAATGGTTTCTTAGATTCAATATCAAAGACAGAGTCAGAGACAAAGTTAGAGGCAATGTCAAAGACATGTAGTTGTGAGGATGCTTCTAGTACTATCGGAAGAAGGAGTCCATAAAGAATCCCACCTATCCCTTCCTAGCATAGGTATTGGGAAGATTCCATTTTTTGGAATTACCCTAAAATGGGACATTAATGGTTATCATTTGTAAATAGAAAAGTTAGCATGCATATAGTCCTTCTAAATTATGTTTCCATTATTGTAAAGTAGGATGGAAATAGTCTTCTTTGTATGAAGTAAGGATGTAGAATACTTATTAAAAGAGTGAAATAAGTATGTCGTGTAAAATTTATTCTTTATTCTATGTACATCATAAATATGTTATGTAAATGTCATTTTATTTTAAGATGTGTTCTTAATTCCTTGTAAAGAAGCAATTCAAATAATACAAATGTTTGTAGAAACATGTTTGGGTTTTTATTTTAGGGAAGAAAATGAAGGAAATGAACAAGAAGTTCATTCAAATATGCTAATAGATGCATCATGCAATACAAGAAAAATTAAGACAAGATGGGCAAAACATAGACAAACATTCGACTTGGATTCATGATTGACGAGATGGATTGTTTCTAGGAGATAAGGATATGGGAATGAATGTTGAGTTCAGAGTTCAGATATGGATATCATGGAGCTAAGAGTTAGTGAGAAGAATTATGCAATGAAGGAACCAATGATCCATAACTAGAGCTAGAGCCATAGCCAGGGACCAGAGCCAGTAGCCACGAGATAGATCCAGAGTCAAAGATGTTTCCAGGAGACAGATTCAGAGCCATGCTCTAGAGGAGAAGACAAAAGTACATTGCTTCAAATTTGTTTCCTTGATATTTTGGAGATAAAATATGTATCCAAAATGAACATCCAAGACGGAGTTCCAAGATGAATAACCAAGAAGAAGTTCCAATATGGAGATCCAATATAGGGATTCAATATGGAAGTTCAAGATGGAGACTCTAGAGGGAGTTCCGAGACATGTATCATATCCAATATGGAGTTCTATGATGAAGATCCAAGATGGAGTTACAATATGGAGATCCAAGATGGGGATCCAATATGGAAGTTCAAGATGTATATTCAAGAGGGAGTTCCAAGACAGAGATCAGATCCAAGATGGAGATTCAAGATGGAGGTCCAAGATGAAGATCCAAGATGGAGATTCCAAGATGGATATTCATGATGGCGATCCAAGATGGAAGTCCAAGATGGAGATTCAAGAAAAATATCAGTTCTAGGATAGATATCAAATGAAGTGCATTTCATCAAGGTGGAAAAGTGAGGAATATTTATCATCACTAAGTTTCTAAATAATCCATACTTTTGGAGGAACACAAGTTCTTCAATGGAGAGGTGAGATACAGGAGGATCTAGAATGATAAAAGATTGATCATCTTAAATTCTAATGAAAATGACTTCATTATGTAGATCTTGATGATATCTTTCCAATGATGCATAAATCACCTCAAACGAATGTCTAATGAAGAAGTTATGATGTTCTGAAGATTTTGACCAACATACAAAAATTCAAACAGGGCATGACACGTGGCAGACCAACAAGATGTCACATGGCCATCCGTATAGCTGACAAGGAATAGGATGAAATCATGATGATGTTAGCATGATGACATGGAATCATGAGATGCTGACACGTGTCACTAAGTTTTGGAATTTTTGGCACCCAATTAGATCAGTAAAAAGTTGCCATGTGTCATCTATACAATGACGTGGAATATGTATGGTCCACGTGGAACCACTGAAAGGGTGGGACATGGCAAGTCATACATTGATGTGGAAGGTATAGTCATATGACAATGTGGCATCTGTCTGCTGACATGGAAAAAATATGGCAGGTGACTAGATGCTGAGTTGGAAGCTAGCATAGGAAGGCTATTTGTACAATAGGTGGACCAACCAGAGAGTGCCACATGGAACTCTTTGATTGGAAAATATTGGCTAAGGGGCATCAAAATGGTTGGATTCAAAGGGAATCAAACCCCCAACTTGGATGCATATATTACAACATTTAAAACCATATTCTCCAACCGTTACGCCAATGATATGACTTGTTTAAAACCACCATAATATTTACATTTAATTTTGGATAATTGTCCCAGGAATATAGTGGAGCGGGAAGGGTTCGACCCCCCCCTCGACCTCCACTATATTAAACCAGTTCCTAGCCATTGTTTGGGTATGGAATTGCGTGCATAAGTCTGGAACGAATTTCACGGTGGCAATTTGGACAAGTACACGAGTTGTACCATTGTCTCAAAGTTCATGCCAATGAGTGTCTTTGGGGACTGTGTCCAAATATGGGAAATTTTATACTCATTCTTCTCAGTTTTATGAGAGGAGTATGATGTCGATGTCGTTTTTGTGTTAAAGTATTGTGTACGCAAATTTAAGTTTTTTTCTTGTATGAGAGCCATAGTCTCGTTTAACATGCAAAATAGGGTTTTTGAGCACCTGTTCAAAACATAGTCGAGTTTATACTCATTTTTCTCATAATTTCGAGAGGAACTGAGTGATGACTTATGTTTCTGGGTTTGAGTAGTATAATTGAAGGGTATCTTCAAATTGTAATCCATTCATTGTAATTTTCACATTTTTGCATTATAGAGCGATCTCACTATTTGGAAGTGGACTCGAAGACATAGCCCAATATGGGTGGAATTCATTATCAAATCTTGTCTTCTTAGTTATTTTAATTTATGTTGTGTTATATTTCATTTTTTCACAAGTTAATCATCAATTAATGAATTTTTGGAGAAGTAAAGGAATTCACATGTGTGTTTGAAAATAGTCAAGACAATCATAATTTCTGAATTAGGTTAGATGTTGATGCATTCTTAAAGAGTAATTTGACATCTAAGGATTTTTAGATCAAGCTTGTAGAGTAACCCATTTTGGATATGATAGTAAACCTTACTGCCACCTTCTTCTACATGGAGTTGGTCCTGTAGCATCTAGGTTAAATGATCCATATGCATAAGAGATCCCAAATTTATAATATTGGATGTGGGTGGCCTTGAAAGCATGTCTTCCAACTTATTAGTGTTTCCCTTCTTATACTTGATGACTAGATGAAATTTTCACAAAACCACATCCACATGTAATGTCTAGTTTGTTGAATCTTATTGTGGGCTTGCGGGTACTATAACGACTAGTGATCTACCTGTATAATGGTTTCATTTCCCATCATATGATGCTTCCAATTCTTAAAAAAGTCAACTAGTGCATAGAGTTCCTTATCATATGTAGGGTAGTTCAAATATCCCCCATGAAACATATCATAATGATAGCATAATGGCTAGCCTCTTTTCATAAAAATTACTCCCATATCATACCCACTTGCATATGTCTCCACTTTAAATGGATTCTACAAGTTAGGAAATGCGATAAATGGTGCTTAACTGATCTTTCATTTTATCTCGTTGAAATATTTATACTTATTATTTCCCCACTATAAACTCTTACCACTGACTATTATGGCATAGAGTGGTGCAACTACCACTGAAAAAGATGCTACGAACTTCCATAGGTATTGGTTTCCCTGAAAAAGATCCTAACTTCAGTGACATTAGTAGAAACTGGCCATTTTATGATGGACTCTATATTTGTGGGATCTATCATGAGCTCCTCTCCATCAATCACATACCCCAAGTACACCAATGACCACTAAGAAAACTCACATTTCCTGAGGTTAGTCAACAACTAGTAACTTTTTGGAGTCTCTAAAACCTACATGAGATGTGACATGTACTCCTCCCAGGTACCGCTATAGACCAATATATAATCCAAATACGCTATGAAAAATCAATCTAAATATGGGTGCAATACATCATTCATCGGTCTATTAAATTGTAGTTGGTGCATTACATAAACCAAATGGAATGAACAACTATTCATACAAACCTTTCCATACATTGAAGGAAGTCTTATAGGTGTCTTCTTCTTTGACACATACTTGGTGGTATCCCGATTTGAGATCCAACTTGATGAAGTACCTAGCATGGTACAACCAGTCTAAAAAATCATCGATCATGGGTAATGCTGATATTATGGTAGCTACAGAAGGTATTAACCTATACATGTAACCTTTGACAAGTCTAGAATATTCCAATAAGCAAGAGAAACCCTAGAAAGTTAGGAAATAACCTTAGAAGACAAGTCAACTGAAGATAATAATTTATATTAGATTATTATCCTCCAGAAGTAGAAGTCATCCCAGTTAGGTCACTTGGAGGACTATAAATAAGAGGGTGCTAGATCTCATTTGACACACTCACTCTCAAAACTGCATAATTACAAGTGGTGCACATGAATGGAGGAGAGATGCAACTGCTCCAGTGGCGACTTGGTCTTTGGTTATGGTTTGGACTTTTTTCTTGGTACGCTAGCTCTGGAGAGAGGTTCACTACCTTGGTTGGATATTGGTTCTATGGTTTTCTTCCAAAATCATTTTGTCTATCAAGGTTAAGGTTCTTAGAGGTGGCATTTGTGCCTATGGTTGGGTGACAATATTGATATATTGTCTATGGTGAAATGAACACACCTTTTATTCTAACAGGTTATGGGCCCACACTATCTTTGGACAGTCTAACCATTGGAAGATAGATTGGGAGGATTCACTCAGTTGCAGTTGCAGTCAAAGTTTTTCTACAAAAACAAAACCCTAACCCTCATGTTGAGGCACCTTAAGTGAAGCGCTTGACCTAATTCCTAGATAACCTAGTGCACCCTAGCCTAGCGCACCTCTTGGTACTCTCAACAAGCTAAGACGTCAAGTTTGAAATTTTAGTCAAAGTCAATGTTTGACCAAGTAAAAAATCTAAGGTTGACTAGTCAAAAGTCAAAATGGAAGGAAGTTGTGAAGACAAAATACCTGGCATGAAGAAAGTGTATGTTGTGCCCAAGATAAATCTACAAAAAGGAACATCACGAGGTTTACCAATCCTCTAGCAACTAAACCTCTCGTCCAGGAAAGTCATTCTAAGGTTTACTGTCACAATTGGGTAAGAAAGGCATGTACCTATACATGTTATTTTAATTTGTATCATTAACATGAGTGTGTTTATAGGGAATGTACAAGGGATCTTGTCCAATGCAATGATCTTGGATTTAATGCATTTAGAAGATCAACACACTCTCTAGGTTTGACTTGATACATCTCTTGCTGTTATGGAATTATAAACTTCTAATCAAATTTATAAGTTGACTTTAGTCAAGATATTATAAGGTTGAGATCGTATTCTCTAACTTAGTTTTTTGTCAAGAAAGCATATTGTTTTAAGTTTAAGGGACAAGTCAGAAAGGATACTTGTCCCAGAAGAAAATAAATTCAAGTGGAACAATAGAAAGACTCCAAGTTTTCATATCAAGTTTGACATATTTATTATTGTCACTTAAGTGAGTATTGATAAGTACTTAGTAGCTTATACTACTCAATGTACTTATTTGCAAATATGAACTAACACCTACTCTAGGGGATATTTCTTGTTCTTGTTCTCAGACTGGATCATCTTAGTAATGCTACCAAGAAACTATGCTTCATATGAAATATGTTGTATCAGAAACACTGTTATTCTTGTTGTCTCAGGAAAGTCATATCATGAAGGCTATCATGAATATGTATTTCCAGGCTTGTAGAAATTTCCTCTATCCTTTCCTTATTCTTATTTGACTTCCTATCATGAACATATTGTCTTGGATCTTTCTTTTGCTTCTTGTCTTAATTCGTGCAGGTATCCTTGAGAAATGTGTTGACAAACCTTTGATGAAAAATATTTGTGGAAGCTATCATAGAAGAACTTTATAAGGATGACACAATGCTTGCAACAACTACCAGATGGGAAACAATCAAAATAGATAGAAACAAACTTAAAAAGACTTAGAGAAAGTAAGTAATCAAAAGGAAACCAAAACATGCTTATGAAACTTTGCAGAAAGAAAAGAGAGATTCAATAGATGGAAGCATAGACTCCCTCAGATAGAGGGATTTGATTGCAGAATTCCAGAAACATGTAGTCTTAGAATAAAAACAAGGAATTTCTAGTTATTTATCATTCAAACATGAAGTTGGGATTAGGAGGGGGAAAATCCCCAATGATATGGTCCATTGAAGAATCCATGAAGACTTATAAATGGAATCTTTGATATATACAAGACAAGATTTAGGGATAGAGGATTCTCCCAGAAGGAGGGAGAAGACTATGATGACAACTTGTACCAGTAACCAGATATATCTCTACCTAAGCCATTATATCTATTGCAGTATCCATGGGTTGGAGTTTACATCAAATGGATGTAAAGACTATTCTTCTCAATAGAGTAATTGAAGAAGAAGCATATGTAGAGAAACCTCAAGGTTTTGAGGTATTGTTGGCACTTGGGTAGACCTAGGGTTCAATGCTTCAACAACGCACCAACAAAACCCTAAATATCGACTCTTTCGGCAACACCTGCGAAGCAGATGAAGTCTCACCCGAGGTAGAGGAAGGGGGGGTTGTAGGAATCAGGTGTCTACAACCTAGTTGGGACACATATATGTGATTACAACACTTAACAGAGAATTTAGCCAATACCATGCAATAGTTCATAAATCAATTCACATCACAGATTGAACCCTAGATGCAAAACAACGTAGTGGCAACTAAGATCAAGTAGTTTCATCACTTAGTACATAGTCATTGGATCATATCTAGCATTCACTTTAACATTAATAGAGCACTAAGCATCCATATATCTATCTAACATACATAAATACATATACACTAACAGATAAACACCATAAACAATATCAACAACATCGTACAAAGCACATCAACACAGGATATACGTGGTCCACCCCAATGTGGGGCTATGTCCAACAACTCTTCTTCTTCTTTATTAGTCTTCAAGATTATTACATTCCTATGCTCCTGTGCACAAAGCCACAGAGGAAACTCCACAAAGGACAGGAGATCTGCGTGCACCTCGCCATATCCTCCTTCCCTGAATTAGGCTAGGGCAGAAAGCCTTACACAGTCTGTGCACAAAGTCTCTTACAATCACTTGCACTTAGCTCTGCAAGTCTTAACATACTTTAGTCATGCACTAAGCCCATGACCTATAATGACTTCTACTTACATCGCCTAACTACTTATTTATACATTACAAAAAGGCCTAAACATGGGTAAACCCATGGGTCAACATCCTATACCCATTACATAAACCCTAATAGCCCAAAAATCCCGTAAAAATGGGCGAGATCCTGTGATCTCCACTTCGCCTGGGTGCTTCATCTTTGACTCTCCTGTCAAAGTCCCAAAAATGGTCAAACATGACCAACATTTCCTCAAAACTTGGTTGAGGGCCAATAAGCCCCCAACACTCACCCGTGACTCACCCCGAGTCACTCTGATCCAGGTAATACCGCTTCAAAGGCCTCAAGATTAGCTTGAGTTTCCTCGACTTGATGCTTCCCCAGAGCCTCCTACTCGATGAACTCCTAAATTAATTTCTCGGTGATAGGCCCTTCCAGGCATTGTTCCACTATTGCGACCACCTATTCCAGCTATGAGCCTTGTCCCTTGATCTCTTCGAAAAGTGTGCAGGCTTCGTCTTGCACCGGTTGGAGTCTCTATGTCACCTCCATAACTCTGCTCTAGATGGCAGTGACCTGCTGCTGAACTGTGTGCTACTCCTGTGACCTCTTCATCTTCTCAGCTACAGTAAGAAACTTCATCTGTGTTTTTATGGTGGATGCCTACTTCTTTGCCTCCTGGAGATGTGATTCCAATCTCCTCAGCTCCAAATCTTCTGCAAGGTGCTCATAGGTGTACGCACTTCGATCACTCAATTGTTTACATTATGAGGCTAATGTCCTGATTCGTTCTACTGCTCTCCTAGCAGCTTCTTCCCTCTGATCCTAGACTTCTTGTGGAGTGCTCGACACTGCTTTAAGTTCTAATTCTGTTACTCTTGCTTGAAGCTACTGAATGGCCTCAAAAATATTTCCCACTTGCATCTCTGTTGACTCTGGTTCCTCTGGTTCCAAGGCTGACATAGAGCAGAGTTCTCTAGTCACTGCCTCTCTAACCCTAATCTGCTTCACGAGCAACTAGCCTTTCTCTTTTTGTATTTTCTCTTTTTCCTCTTTGAACATCGCCCTAAGTTCATCTTTCTCTTTCTATGCAGCTCGAAGTTTCTCTAGGACCTCCTCCTTTTCTTACTTTAAGGCCTCTGTGGCCTATTCCTTTTCCTCTTGGGCTCGACTAAGTCAAACCTCTGTCACATTTGCTAACCTTCACAACTGGGAGGGCTCATACCCAATTCTACATTTTCTACTGAGGATGGAACAGTTGGCATTGAGCGGCTCAAATGGATAGCTTAATGGATGTCTCTGAGCTCTTTCTCTATTATGTCGTACATCAATTTCTGCTTTGCCCCATGTTTCTACAAGATGTCTTCTAAAGCATCTTCTACAACTGTGATGATGAGATCAATGTCATCCACTGTGAGCACATTCTTCGACTGAGGCTTGTTTCCATGAGCCTTCTTCCTTGATGAGGGTTTCTTTGAGGAATCCTTCCTCTTCTGCGATGCTTCTGTTGTGGTGAGGGTATCCTTCGGAGGTGTAGCTTCACCTTTGTCCTGATTTTATCCTTCTTACCCTCCTTCCTCTTGGTTCACTTCGTCTCCTCCTCTTGCATGTGAGTCAGGTGCAGTTTCCTCTAATGAGTTGTCCTTCTCATCACTTTCTATGTCTTGGACTTCGTCCTTTTTCTTCTTTTTCTTGGCACTTCTTTGTCCGTTATGTTCAAACTAGGTGACTAATGGGCTTCCGATGATATTGGGGTCGAGAGTTTTGCATCCTCCACTGGTACAAGGAATTCTGTTGGCCATTTCTTAGTGATATATTCCATGTCTTCCTCAGTCAACTTATAGTAAGAATTTAGCTCCTCCTTACTTTCATCCCTGCGCGTGGTGATGTAGATGAAGTATTGGTTTGTGCAAAAATTCGCTAGTTGCCTATATTGATGGGGTGAATTCGTGGTCATCCACGGAAAATATTCAATGGCGCGCTTCAGATGTAGGTAATAAGTATGGAAGACAATATTCGACTACCACTGCTTCGCCATATCATTCGTATAACACAAGGTAGCAAACCTCGCGAACAACAATTATGATGGATTGACTTCAGGGAATGTTGCTCCTTTCGACATATTCCAAGCAACAAATGCAATGAGCACCAGTAACCAACTAAAGTGGAATTCGTATCCTTTTTCCTGAACTTCACGACAGTCCTTCTCCAACTCATTGATGAGATAACTCACCCAGTTCATCTACATTTCTTCAACACACTTTCCTGCAAGGTTGACTATGAACCTTGTGACTTGTGTCGGCCGATTCTTTCAGACGAGATTGCCAGCGATAAGTTGGAAAGCAAGGAGGATTGCGCCATCCTGGATGGAGGCTACCTTGTAGCCTCACTTTCCCTTCTCTACATCACCATAGGATTCCTAAATTCACTGTTCTAGGGAGTGATCTGACGTCTTCCCTGGGTAGAACTAGTGAGGGTCCGGTCCCTGAATGCTTAGTCCAGTGATAAGCTGGATCAACAATGGATCCATAGTGGTGTGCCTATCTAACCAAATATAACCACCATGGTAGCATGACATGAGGAGTTTAATGCAAGCGTTAACCTCCTGATGTCATCCGAAGTGGGGGATCTTCATCACGTTCAAGATTGAGGAGTGCGCGATCTCCTTAATCCATGACTGGGGAAATGTGATCTCCTTAATCCATGACTGGGGAAATATCTTGGGCTTCTTCCCAGTTGTCTTCATTAGGTACCTATGTGGTGTGGGCATCACATAGTTCTTTCAGTCTCTGAGGTTGAAGTCGCTGATCTTCAAAGTTGGGATCTGTCCCAACTGGGGTCCAACTGCGTGTATCCCCTTCAGGAGGTACACAGTGATCAATGTGTACTCAAAGTCACGCGGGACACTATCATAGTTAACCACACTAGCTACATGCGAGGTGTAGTCAGGAAATACTGATGGGACCTGCTTCGCATTAGACAAATCATCATGGTGCTTGCTTCTTTTCTCAGCAGCGCAACCAGAACACCAACCAGTTGATGGGGATGCTTTCAATCCTCCAGTCGACGATGCATGTATTCCTACAAACATGAATTTCTCAGTCATGAGGTCGACAAGTATCTCTTCCACATACTTCTGTACTATGCTACGCTCGCCCGACATCCACACTTGTAATAAAATAACTCAGGTAAGAGGATGGACAATCAAGGTAATCAAATGAATGGAGAGGTCTAGACAACACAATGTGGTATGCAATCACTTCTCTGTTAGCGCAGATATCAAAGTTTGAAAAAAGTGGTCCCGACGCAACATCCGACGAGTTAAATAAGAAACGTTGTAACAGATTCCTTCAATGGGTATGAATACATCCATAAATGTGCATCCATCCATTATGGCGCGGTCTCAACAGTCCAACGATGATCTTTCTGTCAATAACTGCATTTCTAGCCATTCTGAAGCATCATTCTAATGGCCGGGACACCTCCAACAGTCATATAGCTTCCTCATGGAAAAGTCCCATTCTGCGCAGTTATGTTATTCAGGGGAGGTTCAAGGTCTACAAGCCTGCCTTCTGCAAAGTCTTTTCTGGGACTTCCCGTAGTTTTTCTAAATTTTCCTTCCTCTTACTGAGCTTTCTGTCCTTCTTTCCTGTATTTTGAGTCTCTGGATTCGTCTTTCCATTCTTATTATTTTCTTCCCTTAGTGTAGTAACTTTGCATTGCTTAAGGTTTTCCAAAGGTTTCAAGGGTAATACCTCTTGTCTTACTATTTCCGGGGTGAATGCAATTATTTTTTGTATGGACAGGTTCTTTAAAATTTCTTGTGTTCTTCCAGCTTTGATAGCTAGTTCTCTGGTCTTCTGTTTCTTCGACTTATTCTCTTGTTCTTCTATTAGTCACTTTATTTTTCTATTCATGAAGTCCCTTAATTCTTTCTTTTTCTTTTTTGTGGCTTTCTCCTCTGCTTTCCTTCGGATCCGATCTTTCTCAATCCAGGTCTTTCCTAAAAAAAGTGCAAAAGGAGTGTTGTTCTCAACAAACTTAATGACTTCAAATTCTTCTTCGGTTGATGTTCCAGGTGAAATCATAGGTACATTAGTAACTCTTCCACATAGGGTTATCATATTTCCTTTAAACAAACCTATCTTTCCCAATGAAGGTACTACAACAGTCTTTCCCAAAATTTCCCAAGTGATTTCTGGCATAATATTCACTTGTGTGTCCTCATCCAAGACACAGTCTATGTCGAAGTCTCCTATTCTTATTTCTATGCGCTGCTTCTCTTTGAATATCTCTGGTAAACTGATGTCTCTGTGATCATTCAATGTTTCTTTCAGCTGTAATAACATATTCTCTGATTCTTTCTGGTTTTCTAACATATCCTCACTCTTTTGACCTCCTTCATAGTTTTCTTGTCTCATGTTCATCTTTTCAAATTTGGAAATCATTCCAGGGTAATCCTCAATTATGTGACCAATAGATTTACAACTAAGACAAATAGGGCCTGTACTAGGGAATTCCTTAGAAAGATGTCCCAATCTTTTGCAATTATAACACATTGTCAATCCTCTCTTTCTTTTAAATGATCCCCAACCCTTCCTATTGTTGGCCCTTAGATATGGAAGGAAGCGAAGATCAAGGAAGAAAAGGAAAAAATCAAACTGCATGGAAGACACAATGATTGTTACTGGGTTGAAGTGAGCAAAAGAGTAGAAAAGACGGAGCGAAGCTTGAGAAAGCAAGACCTTGGAAGAGGATATCAAGGATGACAAGTCAACAAGGAAGAAGGATTGTGGACAACTCAGGAAGCAGAAAAATCCACTGTTAGATGCTTTGGAGCACCACATGAGAAGGAAGGAAAGACAGGCTGGTGAAGCCCTGAAAATGTGGGTCAAGTTGATATAGGGTTTTAGACACTTAGGGTTTTGGTATCTAGGGTTTTGAAACCTAGGCTTTGGCCTAATGATGTCGATGAGATATTTTAATGTATAAATAAAAGTCAAGAGGACTTGGGTTGGGTTGTTGTCATTGTCACTAATATTGATCTAGTTGTATTGTTGATGTGAGTGATTATTATCATGAGAGAGAGAAGTGCTGAGTGAAGAGCCTTCTAGTATTGTAAGATCTTCAGTTGGGTGCGAAGATCAAGTCCTACATCTGGGTGCGTAGGAAGGGGAGAAATAGAGAGAAGAGAGAAGATCTACTGGTTAAGAGCGCATATTAGAACTGTATTCTTCCATCTTAATATATCATAAAGCACAGTTCTGTGGATGTAGCCCTAGAGAGAGGGTGAACCACGTATATCTGTCTTGTGTGTGTGATTGATGCTGTGTTATTTTTCCTTGATATGTTGTTATTGCATTGGTATGGTAGATCCGATAGGTGTATGGAGTAGATCTAAGATGATAAGTGATATAGGCATGCTATATTGTTTTGGTATTGGATCCACTTGATATTTCCCTTGGTTGTAGACATCTATGTCCTGCAACTCCCCCATAGCTGCTTCGGGTGAGACTTTATCTACTTCATAGGTGTAGATGAAAGGGCCAGTAGTTAGGGCTTGTTGGTGCACTCTTGGAGCTGAACCCTGGGTCTATTCCTGTGCCAAAAAATGGTTTTGTTGCCGGGACGGGAATATTCGTGAGGGAATGTCAAGGTGGTTCCCATCAAAGAAAAATATTCAAAAGTGTATAGAGGATCAAGAAAAGGACTTCACTGAACCCTAATATTAGTACAAAGGATTGGTTGGAGAGACATATTTTTACTAATATACACAATATATTATTTGGAGGAATCCATCAGGAACTATATGAGTGGTTAGCCAGGTTGGCAGATACCCAGTTTGAGGTCAGATCTAGACCTCCTGTCATTTGGATGTCAGTGCTGATCAAGAAGGTCAAGAGAGTTGATAACACTGTGTCAAGAGCAGTGGATCATTGGTTTGATAGTAGAATTGGAGGCTACATCACCGAGTTTGTTGTTGATATAGTAGATTCATATATCCAAGCCAAGAGATATTTCTTCAAGGGAGCCAGAGGAAAAATTTTACACTTTCTGAAAATGAGAATCAAGATGTTGTTGCATGAGAAGAACATCTTGAAGATACAATAGATTGGTCGAATATGAAAAGGATAATGTTCAAGAATTCAAATAGCAAAAGTGACACAGAGGTTGGACATACGCGCAGTGGGAGAACTTTCAAAGAATTTCATCTTGTGAACGTCTTTAAGAAGAACTATGGAGACGATGGTTTCTACAGTGGAGAAGAGGCAGACTTGACATGCAAAGAGCATTTAGAACCCGTTGGGATAGAGGAAGGGAAAAATGAAGAGCTTCGCCAGGAAGAGCCATAAGCTTCATGAACTATGCAAACCATTGAAGTAAGTACTATTATCCCTCTTGTTGATTCAACAACACTAAGCAATCAAAATAGTCACAATTGTCACAATCCTCAAAATACTATTACTTGCAGTTCAACATACACTCATAAAGGAAACCTAGGTAGCTCTATGGAAGATGAGATGAGGCTCCCTATATTTAGGGGATATGGATCTGAAGATCCTGATAAACACTAGTTCCTATGTGAATCCATATGGAATATTAAGAATATCACTGACAAAGAAGTTAAAAGAACCCAATTTAGTACTACCCTAAGAGATCGCACACTAAGTTGGTACATGAAGATTGTCCAAGGACTTGCGTAGCCTAAGCCACTGAATGAGATCAAGAATGCACTGATTGAAGAATTTAAGAAACCTAAGTCGGTGTATAGAATTGAAGGAGATCAAGCAGAAGGTAGCAGAGTCAGTTTGGGAGTTTGATCAGAGATTCAAGACCCTAATATGCCGATTGACTTTTCAGATCCCAGATGAGTAGAACAAGGAATGGTTCATTGCTACCCTCTTACCACACATCAAAGTTCCTCTGATGTAGTAGAATATTGCTTCATGGGTTGAGGCACTGGAGATCGCCATGAAGTTAGAATGAACCCCTATGGGAGAATCCAGCTCAGGTATGAGTCAGATCTTGAGTCAGCTGACTAGTTTGTCTTTGCAGGTCGAAGATATGAAGAAATACAAGGGAAAAGATAAAAGAGAAGACATCTAGTGTTTCAAATGTAGATCAAAAGGCCATGACAAGGAGAACTGCCCTCTATTCCTTGAATACTTGGCCTATGGAGCTCCGATCCCTTTGAAGCAAGTCACCTTACCCTGATGCGAGGTATGCCAAAATAAACATCGTATTGGTGAGTGCTATTACATGCAAAAATATGTTCAAACACCCACAAATTTGTATTGCACGTTCTATAAGTCTGTGGGACATGATGATATGGATTGTAGGGCTTATGATATCATGCATGAAAGTTCAAGAGACACATACAATATTCAAGGTGAAGTACAACAAGAAGGAAACTCTACGCAATACAACTCCCCCGAGAGAGGAAAATTCAATCCTCGCTGTGGATTCAGAGGATGAGGAGGAGGAGGAGGTATGGGTTGAGGCCGAGGAAAAATCATCTGTTATAAATGTGCACAACCAGGACATTTGGCAAGGGACTTTCATAACCCTTACACTACTTTTAGCTACTGCAACTCCTTCGATCATGTGATTGAAGAATCCAACATTACTGGCTAAAATTCAAGAGAAACGAGGACCTCAGCAGAACCCACAGATACAATGGATCAAATTTGAACCTTGTAGAGAAGACCCTAGAGTCATTTTTATTACTAGAGGAGGTGTTGTTATAGGAGATGACATAATGACCCAAGGGAATACTACAGAAGATTCAGGAATTAGGAAATCTACAGAGAAGACCCAAACCTTTGATGCAAAGAAAGAAGGACAAATATTTGAGAAAGCAATAAAAGAGTTCAAAGGAGACCAAGGTTCTTCATCAAATACAAGACCATAAGTAAGAGAGTATGGAATGCCTTAGGCATTTGATCAGTCTGCTTCACCAAGAGCAGGAAAATAGGTAAGAAAGCTCATGGAATTTCTATATACTTGTGTTAAGTTGATTTAGGATGAGAGCGCTATCCAAGAACTACAAAATTTAATTAGACAATATGAGCTAGGAAATAATGACCCCTTACTGAATAGGGAAGTACACCAAATCGTTAAAAAGAGAAGGAAAAATATGGAATTGCACTTGAATGTTCAAATAGGAGAATATGATATAGACTATGTGGTCCTCAACTTAGGGTCGGAGGTCAATGTCATGACGAAGAAAAGTTGGGCACTAATAGGAAAACCGAAGCTAATATATTCCCCTATCAGGCTCAGGATGCCTAATAAACAAATGGTAAGCCACTTTGGCAGACTGGAACATGTCCCTGTGGACATCGACGGAGTAAGAACATTTGCATATTTTGAGGTAATTGAGATAGTTGATGACAATTTCCCTTACCCTGCACTGTTAGGAATTGATTGGGCCTTCAATAATTCCATTGTGGTTGATTTAAAGAAGAGACATATGAATTTTGAAAAATATGGCCTTAGGGTCATTGCACCCTTAGATCCAGATGAAGGTCAGTGATACACAGAGCCCATCAGAGAAGAGGACCGCGCATATAAACGGGAAAATATATACAAATTAACAACCAAACAACATGATTACATTAATCCTACAACCGATGGAAACTTAAGTTGGCGAAGTGACAATGTATGTTCATCAGACTCAGAAGAAGCACTGGAGAATCGACATAATAAAATGTACGAAGTATATGCAAGAAGATGTTCTAGGTTAACCAAAGAAGTTCATTGGATCGACACAACAGTAAGTAACTTACCCACCTTTGATGGTCTAAATCCTTTACAAACCTTCTTGTCAAACTTTGAAGAAAGTGTACCAATGCAACAAAGATTGTTGGCGATGGATGAGGCCCTGAAAGAAACCCCAACAAGATGGTGGGGAACACACAAAAGAAATATCACAGATTGGGTACAATGTCGTACCTTGATGACAGCACGGTTCTCATCACAAGTAGAAGGCTGGGAAGTTCGATACATAGGTCAAAGCTTCCCAAAGGACCATGCATGAAGCTATGAGGAAGCCTAGAGAAATGTTCCTCAAGAATAGTGGGTACACAAATTCATCAACACACTGGACATGACACCTATCAACTGGTACCTTCAAGCAGAGTTGCACCTCATCACTACATATTGGAAAGGTATGACTCAGAATTTTGTAACCACCTTCTTATTTTAAAGTCAATATCCTTCAATATATCAAGCACTATAGATTGTCAGACAAAAAGTATTTGAGGACGCCTCTAGCCCCCCTTTGGAGCAAGACGAGGACGAATGGATTGCGCCTCTACAAAAAATGAAAGGCTGTTACAACATCAATGCTGATGAAGACGATGATCCGAGAAAGGTGAACATTACCAAAACAGAAGTCCAAAGACATGTGGAAGGACCAAGAGTTGAGTTACCATTCATTGGAAAACCAATCAAGATTACGAAGGTCAATATTGGAATAGAATAGACATCGAAGATTGGAAATGTTGGAGATTATTGGGATGCTACCACTATTGACAAAATTATAGAATTATTGCATGAATATCAGGACTTGTTTCCAACTAGGTTCATTGATATGAAGGGAATTAAAGGGCCTATGGGAGAGATGAGGATCCCTTTGAATCTAGATGATAGACCAGTCAAACAAAGACCCTACAGATTGAACCCTAAATATAAAGAGAAAGTGAATATTGAGATCGACAAAATGTTGGAAGCAGGGATTATAGAACCTGTGGAAGAGTCAGAGTGGATTAGCCCTATGGTGGTACAAGACAAGAAGACAGGAGATATCAGGATCTACATAGATCTCAGAAAGATGAATGATGCATGTTTTCATGATCCCTTCCCTACGCCATTCACTGGAGAAGTGTTATATAATGTGGGAGGCCAGGAAGTATATTCTTTTATAGATGGATATTCAGGATACCATCTGATTCAGATTGCAAAGGAAGATCATCACAAGACCACATTTGCAACAGAATGGGGGTCCTATCAGTATAAAGTGATGCAATTTGGATTAAAGAATGGCCCAACCATGTTTTCTAGGGTGGGGGTCGAAGAATTCAAGTATTTTTCACATAAATTTCTAGAAGCACACTTTGATGATTGGACTGTTTTTAGTTTATTAAAGAATCATATTGAATGTCTAAGGCTAATGTTGGACAAATGCAGGCAATTTCAAATTGCCTTGAATCTAAAGAAGTGCATCTTCTTCTCACCATTTGGAGTGTTGTTAGGCCATATTGTATGTAAGCAGGGATTGCTGGTTGATCCATCTAAAATTGCCATTATAGTTGATCTGCCACCTCCTACTTCAGTCAAACAACTACACACTGCACTGGGACACACAGGATATTACAGGAAGTTCATTAAAGGATATGCCTAGATTAAAACACCCATGGAGAAGATTTTGAAGAAATATTGTCAGTTCAGTTGGACAAAAGAATGCCAGTAGAGCTTCAACACACTGAAACAAAAAATGGTTACTGCGCCTATTCTATTTTTTCCAGATTGGAGTAAGGAGTTTCATGTGCATGTCGATGCATCTTCTATTGCCTTAGGAGTAGTGTTAGAACAACCTGGTGAAGGAGAAATTGATCATCCATTAGCTTTTTCTAGAAGGAAGCTATCAACTACAGAGGTCAACTACACCACCACTGAGCGAGAAGGGTTAGCCATGGTGTATGCACTACATAAATTTTTCCACTACTTGCTGGGAGGACACTTTAAAATGTGTATTGATCACTCCACGCTGAAATACCTAGTCAACAAGCCAGTGTTGGGGGGGAGAATATGTGGATGGATTTTGTTATTTCAAGAATATTACTTTGAGATCATAGTAAATCCAGTAAGAATGAACAAAGGTCTTGACCACTTGTCGAGGTTGGAACATGGATAAGAGCCCACTAGTTTGGAGGACACATTACCAGATGGAAAACTGCTAGCCATTAGAAATATTGATGACCACTTTGCAAAAATAGTCCAGTTCCTGTCAACAGGAATGACACCTAGTGAATATACAATTCCCCAGAAGAAAAATCTAGTAGTGCGCACTGCAAAATTTTTGCTTATAGTTGGACATCTATACAAAATGGGACCTGATGAGATATTGAGAAGGTGCATTATGGAAGCAGAGCGACCGATGATCCTCACAGAAGATCATGAAGGCATCACATGAGGACACTATGTAGGGAAATCAACTATGAAAAAGGTTCTTAGAGCTGGCCTTTGGTGGCCTACCTTACACATAGATTCTAAAGACTATTACAAAGCCTGCGATGTGTGCCAAAGAGTTGGGAAACCTTCTCAAAGGGATGAAATACCATTAGCACCACAACTGACCTTACAATCATTTGAGAAATGGGCCATTGATTTTGTGGGACCTATAAACCGGTAGGAAAGCACACAGGAGAAAGGTACATCATTATTGCGATACAATACTTGACCATATGGGTTGAAGCAAGAGTAGTTAAGGACTATAGTGCAACTATAGCTGCGCGCTTCATATGTGATGACATCTTAACCAGGTTTGGATGCCCAAATATCCTTATGAGTGATCAAGGAACACATTTCATAAATAATATTGTTGAAGCCTTTACTGAGGAATTTGCAGTCTGCCATCAGAAGAGCACACCTTACCATCCACAAGCAAATGGGACAGTGGAAGCATTCAACAAGATCTTGGAGAAAACGCTGACGAAGATTTGTAGTGTGAACATGGGTGACTGGGATTTAAGAGTACCAACAGTACTTTGGGCCTATAGAACCACTTGCAAGAAGTTAACAATGCAGAGCTGCTTCAAGTTGGTTTATGGTCTCAAAGCTGTTGTTCCAATGGAATACTTGGTGCCAAGATTAAGAATTGCTGCCTTTACAGATATGGATGGTAATGGCGCTGTTCAAGAGAGGCTTTCATAGTTGGTTGAATTCAAAGAACACAGATTTATTGCAGGATTCCATCAAAAAGTACAGAAGGAAAGAGAGAAGGCCTACCATGACAGACACATCAAGAAGAAGGCATTTAGACAAGGTGCTATAGTGCTGGTATATGATAGTATGTTCATCAAGCATCCTGGGAAGTTTAGAAAGCATTGGCTTGGGCCATACGAGGTAGCTCATGTTACATAAGGAGGAGATGCACAGTTGAAGACTTTAAAGTCAGAATGGAAGGAAGGATTAGTGAACGGGAGTCGACTGAAGTTGTATTATGACAACCAGCTGCCTCACAACTCTCAGTAGAAGCATGAAGAAAAGGGTCTAGGTACTAGGTGCAGTTGAAACTGGGTACCAGACACATAAAAGATAGTTTGCACAAGGAGGAATAGGAGGCATAGAGAATAAAGAAAAGGCTGCACTGTGCAGTACAAAGTCAAATTAAAACAAAAGAATCAGATCTAAAGTGCCTTGGGATGAGTAAAAGGTGAGTGTTGGGGGCCTGTTAGCCCTTGGTTATGGAAGGAAGAAAAGAGCAAGGAAGAAAAGGTGAAAAGCAAACTACGCGGAAGACACAATGACTTTTACTGGTTCGAAGTGAGCAAAAGAGAAGAAAAGATGGAGCGAATCCTGAGAAAGTAGGCCATTGGACGAGGAGATCAAGGATGACAAGTCAACAAGGAAGAAGGATCTAGGACAACTCAACAAGTAGAAAAAGCCACCTTTATATGCTTTGGAGCACCGCACAATAAGGAAGGAAAGATAGGCTGGAAAAGCCCTGAAAACACGGGTCAAGTTGATCTAGGGTTTTAGACACCTAGGGTTTTGGTATCTAGGGTTTTGACACCTAGGATTCAGCCTAAGGATGTCAGTGAGATATTGTAATGTATAAATAAAGGCCAAGAGGACCTGGGTTGGGTTATTGTGATTGTCACTAGTATTGATCTAGTTGTATTGTTGATGTGAGCGATTATTATCGTGAGAGAGAGAAGTGCTGAGTGAAGAGCCTTCTAGTATTGTAAGATCTTCATTTGAGTGCGAAGATCAAGTCCTGCAGCTGGGTGTGCAGGAAGGGGAGAAATAGAGAGAAGAGAGAATATCTTCTGGTTAAGAGAGCATATCATAAATGTATGCTTCCATCTTAATATATCATAAAGAACAATTCTGTGGACGTAGCCCTAGAGAGAGGGTGAACCGCGTATATCTGTCTTGTGTGTGTGATTGATGCTGTGTTATTTTTCCTTGATATAGTGTTATTGCATTGTTGTGGTAGATTTGATATATGTATGGAGTAGATATAAGATGATAAGTGATATAGGCATGATGTATTGTTATAGTATTGGATCCACTTGATATTTTCCTTGGTTGTATACATCTCTGTCCTGCAACCCCCCCAATATAGATTCTTTGGGTGAGACTGCATCTGCTTCGCAGGTGTAGCCGAAAGGGACAATAGTTAGGGCTTGTTGGTGCGCTCTTGGAGATGAACCCTGGGTATGCCCCTATGCCAACACCTGTACTGTGCACTGGGGTCATAGTGATGGATCTGCAATCTGCAAAAATCCGTTCTAGGTTCCTGCATCCACTTATTAGTCCAAAAATTATTTCTATGCATAGGAATAACATATCTTTCACTATCTTTATCAAATTTGTTCAAATCCATTCTTTCTTCTAAGTGTGCCCTAGTTTCTAGACTAGGAAAAAATCTATCAAACATACCTAGAGTTATGCTTTCAAAGAAAAAATTTCCACTTATCTTACCTTTACTAGAGCACAGAGCTTTAAGATCTTACCTCTTTTCTTCAGATCGAGTTTCTTTCTTAGCACAGAGCTTCACAAGTCAAGTAGAATATTGCGCAATACAACAAAAAATCTACACACATAGCTTTCTCTTTTCTTCATTTCCCGAGAACGGAACCCTCTGTTGGCACAGGGGCAGACACAGGGTTCAACGCTTCAACAACGCATCGATAAAACCCTAACTACCGACCCTTTCTGCAACACCTGCGAAGTAGATGAAGTATCACTCGAGGTAGAGGCAGGGGGGTTGTAGGAATCAAGTTTCTACAACCTAACAACTAAGATCAAGAACAACGTAGATTAAAACCTAGATAAAAAACAACGCAATAGAAACTAAGATCAAGTACTTTCATCACTTAGCACATAGTCATTGGATCAGATCTAGCATTCACTTTATCGTCAATAAAGAACTAATCATCCACATATCTATCTAACATACATAAAGACCAATACAATAATATATAAACAACATAATCAATATCAACAACATCGTACAAAGCACATCAACATAGGATATATGTGGTTCACCCCAGTGTGGGGTTACGTCCACCAACTCTTCTTCTTCTTTATTAGTCTTCAAGCTTCTTACATTCCTCTGCTCCTGTGCACAAAGACACATAGCCAAATCCACAAAGGAAAGGAGATCTATATGCACCTCACTAGATCCTCCTTCCCTGAATTAGGTTAGGGCACAAATCCTTACACAGTTTGTGCACAAAGTCTCTTACAATCACTTGCACTTAGCTCTGCAAGTCTTAACATACTTTAGTTATGCACTAAGACCATGACCTCTAATGAATTCTACTTACATCACCTAGCCTCTTATTTATACATTACAAAAAGTCCTAAACATGGGTAAACCCATGGGCTAACATCCTATACCCGTTACATAAAACCTAATAGCCCAAAATCCCGTAAAAATGGACGAGATCCCGCGATCTTCGCTTCGCCTGGGCGCTTCGTCTTCAACCAGCCTGTCGAAGTCCCAAAAATTGTCAAACACGACCAACATTTCCTCAAAACTTGGTTGAGAGCCAACAAGTATACCATAAAGAGACCCATGAACGTATATGGAATAAGACCTTGTATGGATTCAAGCAACTTGGTGCAGAGTCTCTCATGTACAACATAATTGTCGTGAAAAATTCCTATGACAGAGGAAGTGTATCAAAATAGTTTTTTATAAGTCTGCAATAATGGATTGCAAATCCATAGAAAACTCCCATGATGACAGATCTAAAGAAGTTGAGACTTTGATCCATTATACCAGTCCCTGTATCGACAATTGAATGACTCATTGTTGCATTTGGAGAATACTCAACCATATATTTGTTTTGCTGTGAAAATAGTTCCAGGTGGAACCTAGCCATGAGAATTGAATAATTACAAAGCATTACATGAAATGTCTTCGTGAGACATTTGAGTTTTATTTAAATGCATGGATTCATCGATTCAGATTGGGCATGAAGTGCAGATAACAAAAGAAGTGCTTCTTGGATATGTTTTAGTTTGAGGTTTTCCATTATATCATGGGCTAGCAGGAAACAAAAGTATGTTGCACTCAACACTGTAGAAGCATAGTATATTGCATCTTGTGATGCTTTTACAGAATAAATGTGGCTCTGTAAGCTGGTTTTTAGACTGTTTGATTAGGTGTTGGATTTGACCATGATATATTGTGATAACCAGAGCTATGTGAAGCTCTCAGAGAACTCGATGTTCCATGACAGGTCGAAGCAGATTGAGATAAGGTACTATTTCCTCTGTGATCAATTCCAGAGGGGAGAAGTATTTCTCCAGTATATCTCCACTGATGAGAAGATAACACATATTTTTGGTAAAGACTCTGTCTAAGATGAAAAGTTTGTGTACTTAAGGGACAAGATGAGACTCATGGAGATGAATTCCTTATTGGAAAGGGAAGTGATTATTCCCCAGGTTAGGAGGGATTATTGATATGTTATTGATATATGGACAATCATTTTCCAGTTTGGAAAATGGTCCAGGTTGGGCAGTCACTTTCCACTCTATAAAGTGGTATAGGATTTTTGATGGAAAATCATTTTTCATTTTGGAAAATGGTCCATAACTGATAGTGATGGTCCAACAAATTGTTGATGTACCATAGAAAACAATTCCCCTTGTGGCTAGTGTGGGGGAATGGTCTAGGACAGTCATTCTCCTTGGTAGTCACTCTGAGAAGTGGTCAAGAAAAATGGTTCGCCTCTTCGGGTAGTCATTCTTTCGAAGTTCACAGTTGTGAGTAGTTTTGAAGAATGGTCCAATGTAGGAGGTTGGTGCAGGATAATCATTTCCATAGGAAATGGTCTCGACAATCATTCCCTATGGCATACTCTTTCTCTCTAGGTTGCACTGTGAATCGTGTCAGAAGAATGGCCTAATTAGGTTGAATGGTCCAGGTTTAGAAATCAAGAACATTAATTCCCTAGGGCAGAGTCATTCTCCAGGTTTCACTATGAATCATGATGGAAGAATGGGCTAGTTAGGTTGAATGGTCCAGGTTCAACAATGAGGGAAAATTATATTTCTATGCTTAGGAAGAATAGTCCAGACAACCCATGGATGATGTTTAAATTTCCGAGGGAAGATTCTCTTCCATATCTCACATATGTGAGTGAAATAATGGCCCAAATGACTCCGTTTATATCATGATATTGTTGATGCAGGTTGATATCAGACTATATGATTGTAGTGGAGACTGTATGTCTTTGGAAAATAGTTGTACGCTACTGTGGTGGATGTGATCCACTGGTAGTGACTATGTGTCATTGGCTAATAGTTGTGTGCTATTGGGAGTAGTTGTGTACCACTATATAGTAGTTGTATACTACTATGAATAGACACAGATGTGTTCTATTGGATGGAATTGTAGAAGTTATATACTACTATTTGATTTCCATGGAGACTACCACTAGTGTTGGAGATGATTTCCAGCTAGATGGATAGTTGGTGTGCTGATGGATAGACATTCTCCAGGTAGAGAATGGTACTGGTAGAATGAATTGCTGATGGACATACATTCTCCTTGTGAAGAATGGTTGATGTTGACAGATTGCTGATGTATCATGGACTGGTATTTTTCCTGAGGTATAGTTAGTGGTCCATTTAGGTTGAATAGTCTGCCTCCTAAGGACATGACATCCTGATTAGGGTGGTTGATATGGGACCAATATTTTCTAAGGAATATGGGTAGAGATTAATCTCTATGGTACATATGACCCGAATAGAAAATAGTCCGAGGTTGGCATTCTTGTAGGAATGGTCTCTGTAGCCCATAGGTTGGATTTCAACATCTAGGAGAACTGACATTATTCTAGGACATAAGTCCAGATTAGAAGATTGATCATTGTATCCCATTTCAAGGCTTTCAACATATGTTGGGATAACTATTCTTATAGGATGTATGTCCGGATTAGAAGAATGGTTCTTGTATCACTTTGTTGAGTGAGTGACTTATTAAGAATCATGCTTGATTACACATATGGAGTATGGCCTCGAGAGATGATGTAATTGATGCTATCAAATGATACTAATATTGGTGATGTTTCTCGTAAGTTGATCTACGTGATCATGAGATAACCTGTGTGGCTATGATGATGCTACCAATTGAATGGTCTATTTGTGCTCAAGACCATTGCCTTTAACACCCCCCTAGCTATAAGGGAGTGTTGATATTATGGTATCTGCAAGAGTTATTATCCTCTACAGGTAACCTTTGACGAGTCTAGAATCAACTGGGAAGAAAGAGAAACCCTAGAAGGTTAGGAAATAACCTTATAAGACAAGTCAACTCAAGATAATAATTTATATTAAATTATTATCCTCCATAAGTAGAAGTCAGCCCAGTTAGGTCACTTGGAGGACTATAACTAAGAGGGTGATATATCTCATTTGACAAACTCACTCTTACAACTACATAAGGACAAGTGGTGCGCATGACTAGAGGAGAGCTACACCTACTCCAGTGGTGACTTGGTCTTTGGTTATGGTTGGAATTTCTATTTGGTTATGGTTTGGACTTTCTGCTTGATACACTAGATCTGGAGAGAGGTACTCTACCTTGTATGGCTATTGGTTCTAGGGTTTTTTATGGAATTATTCTGTCTATCAAGGTTAAGGTGCTTGGGGGTGGAATTTGTGCCTATGGTTGGGTGACAATATTGAGATATTGTCTATGTTGAAAGGAGCACACCTTTTATTCTAACTGGTAGAGGGTATCGATTCTTGAGTGTAATCTTGTTCAAATATCTATAGTCGATATAGATTTGCCAAGTCCCATCCTTCTTGGGTATGATGATAGAGTCTTAAACAAAATCAGTTGCAATTCCATTCCTTGAGTAAGAAAAACCCCTAAAACGAACATGCTAATCTAAAATATATTAGAAACACTTTTTCTAGGGTTCACCAATAGCTTAGGATAAGGCCTTGGATTAGGTGTGGAGAGGTAAAATCTCGAAGGCCAGCCAAAACTTAAATAAGGCGTCTATGCTAGGGTGTGAAAAATCCACTTTGTAATTACTCAATATGGGAAGCTCCTCTCACATAGGAGTCAAACATGAGACTGCCTGGAGGACGATGACAGATATATCCACTCCTGATCCCGACAAAGCATTTGGGAGAGTGTGTAATGGGGGTGAATCTTGTAGCATTACTAGCCCAACTTATGTCATACCTTTGAGACACTTGGATCCATCCAAGGTACTCTAAGAGTGATTTTGGCCTTGTTTTGTTTCAGGCCTTAGGAGGATCTTAGAGATTAGTTACACTGCCCATACACTTGCCCAACTATCGACTATACCCACCTAGTTGTTGATTACAAGTTGGTGGCCTAGTTTCCATTATATAGGTTGACACACATGTGTTTGCGAGGGGTGCATCATGATACCTGAGGTAGAATCTGTACTCTCTGAGAGAAAAATGAAGGGAGCGTCGGTCAGAGGTCTGGGTAACTGTTTCTATTGGCCAGTTGTTTTCCTTTGTGGATGCTTTAAATGATCAGGACTTCATCTCCTTGGGTCGGAAGTATTCAGAAGGACGATTTATTTGGTTTGTATCTTTTTAGGATTTTCTTCTTTGTGGTGTGCTCTATGCTCCCTAGTTTTCCATAGCGAGTTAGTCAATCATTTATTTGGGTCTCTAACCTAAGGTGGTAGACCACCCACTCGGTCGATCATGAGGAATTTTTGGTATTACGCTTATAAATGTGGAGCTGCCTCTTTATAGGCATTTTTGTTATACCATTGGTTTGCTAGAGTTAGTGTGTGAGACTTTTACAGACTTAAACGATCCCACAAGGGAAGAAAATGTGCATAATATATTCATGGAAGAAGTTATTGATGATACCAACCAAGTAACCCCTTCACAAGGGGATTATTGTGCTTTTCCTTTTTTTGGAAATGTCGGTGTCCCTTTGATGGCCACTTTGTACATTCCTTGGTTGAATGTGGGACTACCAGTTTGGTTGGGTAACATTCCAAATATCTTGAATTCTATTGAAACTTCTCAACTAAGCACCTTATTTCATGGGAATCATGTTGATGTTCCTTCACCAACAAAGTCTTCTCCTCCTCCTTTTTCCTTCTCTGGTGAAAGTATATCTACTAGTAATTGGAAGGATAAACGAAATAGAAACAAGAAGAATAGGAAGAAGAAATCACCAACCTCTATGAGTCATGTTGGAGAGAGGTTGTAAACCTCTACAAGTCATGTTGAAGACCAACACCCATCCTCTACAAGTCATGCTGGGGGCCAACAAATAACCTCTGCTAGTCATGTTGGATAATTTTCAACAACCTCTGCAAGTCATGGCGAGGGAAAAAGTCCAGTCACTACTAGTCATACTAGCGATAGGTCAGTATCCTCTGTGAGTCATGTTATCGACCAATCACCAACCTCTGCTAGTTACGTTGGATATGTGAAACCAACCACTACAAGTCATGCTGGGGGAAGGATTATCATGAATGCAATTCATACTAGTGATATGAAAACAACCACTGCTAGTCATGCTGGGGGCACTGATTCTGTTGAGAAACCTGCGTTGATAGGGAATAAGCCTAAGTTCCCTTGTAAGATTTGCAAGGGATATCACCTTACTCATATATGCTCTGGCCTTCCAGAGGCATGAAGATTGTGGTCCCTATCTGCAAGCTCTTCTGATTCTTAGTCTTTTGAGGTTTCCTCACAGCCTTTTCAGCCACTGGTTCATGAAGTGGTTGTGTCGACGCAATATTTGGCCGATACCACTCCTTTTTTTTTGGGTGATATGCCTTCAGACCATGTTGTATTGCAACCTATTAATCCAGTGGTTGATGAAGTGGTCATTCCGATGCAATCCTCAGCCGATCCCACTCCTTTTTTGGGGGGTGATGTGCCTTCAAACCATGTTGGCTCACAACCTATTCAACTAGTGGTTGAGGAATTGGTCATGTTGATGAAATATTCAGATGATCCCACTCTTTTCTTAGAGAGTTTCGAGTATACCAAAGTGGTCATGCCAATGCATTCTTTGGCCGATCCCACTCTTCTTTTGGAGAGTATCGAGTCTTCCAAAGTGGTCACGTCGATGCAATATTTAGCTGATACCACTCTTCTGATGGCGAGTGATGTGTCTACCAATTATGTTTTTAGCATTTCCAGTTCAGTACTTTCAGAACAAGGGGACATTCCACTCACTTAACGCACACCCCCTCCAAGTCCTAGGATGGTTTCCTTTGATTGGAATGAACTTGTTGAGCCTTGCCTTCATTCTTCTATAGATTTTCAAATACGGGTTGAAGTTAATTCAAAAACATTTACCGATGTATTGTGGATGAAGGAGCTTCCGCAAGTATTTTATCTTCCTCGGCTTGGAAATATTTGGGTTCTCCCAAGCTTGAGTCTTCTTTGCATGATTTTTTGGATTTTGACAGACGTCCTAGTGAATATTTTGGGATTCTTCCTCAATTACCTATCTCGTTAGGTGGGAATATTTTCCTTGTTGATTTTATACTGGTGCAAGGCCCATTATATTTCAATATGACTCTCGTGCATGATTATGTATATGCTATGAAGGATGTGGTGTCTACCCTCTTCCAGGTGATGCATTTCCATCACAATGAAAGCATTGTCACTATCGACCAGTTGGCATATGATAACCACCATCCTAATTCAACGTTAGTTTAGGCTGCCTCTTTATATGTTCCTAGTATTCGTGTAGACTCTACCCTGCCACATGTTAATTATGTGGCGTCTTATCCTCAATGTTCAATTTCTCTTGAGAAGGAACTTGTTCAATCATGTTTTCCTTCTCAAGACATGGTATTGATAATTTATCATTTTTGTAATCTAATGGGGGCATGGGAGCCCTTGTTTCCCCCACTTGGTCCAAGTGATATTGAGTCTCCTTTTGAGTCTCATCTCACTGTTTGTAGATCCCCAAGCCCTCATGATTGTGATTCTTAGTTGATAGACTCTGCCAGTCCTGGACAAAACCTTCATCATCATATATAATATGGTCAATTGTCTTTGCCCTTTGGGACTATCGACCCTCCTCGTTCATGTGATTCTCAGATTTTGAATTGCCTTCAGATGAGGCTATCCTTCAATCCATGACTATGATTTCTATATCGTGGGAAAACTTAAATCATGGTTTGTGTTTTCTTTCCCTTTCAGATACTTTATAGGTTGAATATCAAAGAGACTCTTGGTCAAATCCTAGCAGCGGGCTCTACCTAAACTACTACCACACATGAGTCGTAAGGCTATGTGGTACCTTGTACATATTATACAGTCCAAGTTTTTTGTTTTCAAGTTTTGTATTCAGTATCACCTCTTATTTTCCAAAGTTTCTATCTATATTGGATCTATTAACTTCTGGATGAGTGTTATTGGCCTTATATGCAGAATCTTGGAGACAATTTTCTTTGAATTTTGTTCATCGCATCAATCCATTCTGACAGGTATTGATCTCAAAACTGGAATATAGGTTATATTTTTCCCTATTTGCATTTTTGAATTATCTATTTCCTCATTCATTTTTCCTTAGGATCGAATCCACTGAACTGTGACACTAACATTCCTTGCTGATAAGTGTGTCGTACTTTATGTGGTAGAACCTTCCTTCCATGGGAATCCTAGTTAGAGCCTCATTTTCTATTTGGTTCCCATTCTGAAGTACTTCATAGGCATGAGAGTCCTTTATACACGCCATGAATTCATGTTGAAGCCTCATTCTTTTTCATCTTTTTCTGGCCTTACCCATGGGACTCCCTAGTGAGCATGGTTTTTTGTCTTTCAAGCTCACTTAAATTTTTAAACCGACATACAATTAGACTGTATTTATTATTTTTGATTTCATATGGATTACTTGAGAAAAGAATCCCCCTTTGGAGTCTTCTTTAATCCCTTTTCAGACTCTCAAAAATTGAAAATATTGTCGAGCGATATTGTTGTCCTTCATGCTCACCAAACTCAAATTTGAAAGCACATATATCTGACGGTAGTTTACCTCTTTTTCGGTCCGTATGGTTAATTTTACGAATAAAGGTATTCCCTAGGAACTTTGGTTTGCTAGGAGAGTATTCTCTGGCATAAGTTTAACCCCTTTTCAGGCCTAAGGGACTAAATTTTTGAAAAAGGAACATTCTCCTTAGTTTTGGTTTATCTTTTTTTCGGTCCTTGGAGATTACTTATGAAAAAGGAACCCCCTCAAAGTCCAAAGTTAAGCTCTTTTTAGACTCCCTAAATATGAAAATATCGTCGAGTGACCTTATTCCTTTCACAATCGTTAATTGGTCTAGAAAGAACATCTATTCAACATGAGTTTAACCCTTCTTCCATCCAATAGATTATCCAGGAAAAAGGTATGCCTTGGGAGACTTGTCTCGCTTGGAGAGTTCTCCTCAGTTATATTTTATACTTTTTCAGGATAAGGAGACTAAACCTGGAAGAAGGTTATGAGTCCATAGTTAAGCTCTTTTGAGACTCCTTAAAATTGAAAATATCGCCAAGTGATCTTGTCTCAATCACACTCATTAAAATGGTTTTAAAGAGATGTATTTTCGGTATAAGTTTAACCCTTTTTCGAACTGACTAGACTAATTTCTAAAAAGGAACTCCTTGGAGTCTTCTTTTAGCGTTTTTTCATACTCTCTAAACATGAAAAACCACCAAGCTTACCTTCTCTAGGCTCGTAAAAATTTACATCGAAGGAGTCTTGTTGTGTCATACTTAATCACATTGTGGGTCTCATATTTGCATCTTTGACCTAATGTCAGCTCCATGTTGCTCCCAATTGAACCTTTAAAGCATTCCTTATATGCAAGCCTTGCAATACTTTTTTTCCTTTGCGATATGACACCTTGACCCGTGGAAGAATTTTCCCTGAGTGTCCTTATCTTGCACATGTCTCCTTGCCTTGAGAATCAATATGTTCCATGCACTTGGAACCAATTTTATTTCTCGTGACACTCGTTTCCTCCTTTGTAACGTAGAATTCTTTCATTCTTTTTCAAGCTCGTTAAAAATTTGAAAAATACAAAAAATTAAAATATTCCAAAAAAGAGGGGACATGATATATCAATTTTGTTTTCGGAAAAAAGATAGTCTCCCTTGGAAAAATCACATCCTTTTGTTTGTTTACTAAGAATTGGGATCGAGTATGACCTTAGGAAGCTATTATCACTACATAGATTTGTGTCCTCCTCCGTTTGGTTACTCTCCAAACATATGGAGAGTTTGTGATGCCTCCTGCATCACAGACTTATGCCAATATTATGTTACATAAGTCTGATCAAATTTCGTTATTTTTTCCAAGGGAAGTTTTATCCAACCTAAATCAACCATTCTACATTTTGTTTCTTGAATTTCATGAGTCAGACATCCGAAGAGCCCAGTAGAGTCCAGATTCAAAATTGATGAAGTTATGTGCCGGATGATCGATATCTTCCACTGTTTCCCCAACAACATGTCTAAGACCTTAGAGTAGTGAGTCTTACACTCCTATTGTACTCTTACCTGAGTTGTTGAATATCTTGAAGTTGTTTCTCGAGCTATGAGGTCCTCATCTCCAACTGCAGGCCTCAATACTTCTTGAAGATGCATATTATATTGTACTTAAATATCATTGAATGATTTTGAGGTGTAGATCTGCTGTGTATTGCTCGCGGATACACTTTATATAGAAAATTTTATGACATGGATATGTGGTGTACTTTATTGGAAGCCATTATTAGTTCATCCCAAGCATGGGTATGCCTGCCTTGAAGAGATTATTGTTATTTTGCAGATGAAGCGCTCCCGAACTCTAGTCTTAGGCTCACTCGAATCCGTGCCTTCCCACTGGTAAAGATATTGTAATGTATTTCGGCCATCAGTTTCTCTTCTGACCTCACACATTAGGGGGCATTTGTTATAGCCCTAAAATTTCATACCTATGCATACATGGCATTGGCCTTTCTTCTTGCACAATTTGCCAAATTACTGCTGAGGATCTCTCTTTAAAAAACCATTTTTTGGAGAATGTATGCACCTTGTTGAACCACTGCCCACATACAAATGCATGTTTCATACTAGATATCTTGTGTACATACGCATGATGCATGCTAAAAAAACCCGCGCTTACCTCCAAAAGTTGCAAAAAATAAAAAGTTGCAAGGAATTTGGTGGAGTTTACGGGCTATCGAGGGTTTCCAAACAATTTTATCCATTGTAGCCCATCGCAAAACCGAATAACCATATTTTGTCATATAAAAAGAGGTCTTGAAGTCCCATTTCATAATCAAGAAAGAGAACATAGAAACTATGCCAAAATCCCTTCCCCTTCTAGCCCAAGCTTTGCAGCCCTTTCTGAGATTTGGCCTCAACATTCACCCTTCAACTCTCTCCCTATACAATCCCTTCCCTTTTCCCAAGGATATCATTTGATTGTGAGAGATATCATGGGAATCATACACTTGGAGAAAAATTAAGAGGATCCTAGACCTGGTTCGCAGAGCGTCTGTCGATGACAAGGTTGTAATACTTTAATCTTCAGTTTGAATAAAATAGTTTTTTTCCTATCCCAATACTTTTCATATTTGTAGCATTATTTGTCTAAGTGTTCTTATAGGTTAGATTTGGGAGGAGACCCTCAACTTAGGAAGCTATAAAGCTGAAGGAAGTCTACATCGGACAATAGGGCATAAGGTACACTCACCAATATTCCTTCTTCTCTTTTTGTCTCTTTATTCAAATAGTTTGGGATAGTTTAGGATTAGGACTGTATTTTAAGGGAAGTCAGTACTCTGCCTATATTCCAACCTAGTATAGTAATAGGGGGATTTTCCTCGCTAGAAGAATTGGTGACTCCACTCGGGTGTCTCTCTAGGGTCTTAGTGGGAGATCTTGGTTAGATTTGATTTTCAATTTCTTTCTTAGTTTTCTGAGTGTTCCGAGTTAGGTTGGGTCTCTGGTCACCTTCCAGGTGCTTACCAACTTTCCTTGCCCAAGTTGTTTGTCCAAACATTTTATTTTTATTTTTCTTTTGAAAATTGTAGAGGTGTACGCACCATGTTCTCTATACAACACATGTACATATGTGTCTTGCATTATATACAACCCACATACATACACAAGATGCATGTGCACAATATGCGTTTCTATGATTTTGGAAATTTTCTTTCAAAATATTTTCTTTTCCTTTCTGGAAACTTTTGGTTCCCAGGTCTTCCTAAGTTCCACAAGCCTCTGTTGTTTGGGGCTTAGACAATTTGGAGGCTCATATTGTACATGAAATAAATAAATAAATAGTCTTCACTCTATTTGTATCTAAGCATTTTTGTCTTGAATTTTAAGAAAAATGAGTTACATTCTGCATTTTCTTTTAGCATGCATTGTGTATTCTACAGTTTCTTTTAGCATATTTGTTTAGTTCTGCTTTGATTGGAAGAAAATAATAAAAAATAACCTAGTTTTTTAGGTCTCTTTCTTTCTTTGCATTTTCTTCACATTGTTATTTGAAAAAGAAAAAAAAAATAGCATAGTGTTGTATTTTCTTCCCATATTGAAAGCATTTCAAAAGAAAAATAAGAAATGCAATCCTTTCATTTTCTATTTTGTTTGAATTGAAAGTTGCATTGTGCATTTTGCATTGAAAGGAGAAAATATTACATATTTAGGTTTGAAGGATTGTTCATGCTTTTTCTTCCTTGAAGCTCTTTTCATTTGAAGGATTAGTGCAAAGTTTTGTTTTCCAGTGTTCTTATAAGTTTCATTTTTGTAAGAGTCTCAAACAACATCAGTTGCACTTCTGTTCTGTTGGCACCAGAATTCACTCCTGCATTGTGACAGGAGTAAGCCTGATACCCATCAGTTTTATATGTCACGATAATTGAATTAGGGTGGTCGAATGGATGCAGACCCAGGAGAATATCGTTTTAACTTAGAAAATTAGGCCAAGCATGCATGAGCAGGTGAGGTCCTGTTCTAACTTCCGTCAGTAAGTTGGATTTAAGGTGAGCAGATGGAAGACTTGGTGAGAAGATGAACAAGACTTCTATGGGCATCCGACCTTCCAACAGCTCGGGGAAGAAAAAAGAGACACTAAAATATGTCAAACTAACACAACTACAACAACACAGTGATGTCTCTACTGGATATTCCAATTATGAGCATCACAATACTATTGTAACATCTTGAATGGATCCTCCATTTCCAAGCTATTCAGTGTGGGAGGGAAAGGTAACACAGGAAACTGACTAAAACTAGTGTAAATATTGTAGTGATCAACCATACATCATCCTACAACATCGCAACCCTTGACTAGATCCTCCAATTCTGAGTGTCTTAATACAGAGTTTACAGAGAGATGGAAAGAAGCTGACTTTAATTAAACAAGAAGTCTCAAATGCTAATACATAACCAGGAAAACCAATGCTTCATAAAAAATTTACAATGCGGGAGCCTATCTCAACCATCGACCCAACAAAAATGGAAAAACTTCCTCTATATACTTGGAACTGGCTCAGCTACTGAAGACACGATCATGACATGCATTTAATGCTCTATGTTGACGAGTTTCCCTGTCAGGCTGCGCATGCAGATGATGGTCAGACTGCCCATGCAGTAGGCTATCAGACACAATCTCTGTCAGGCTGGAATGACAATCTACCTCTGCGCTTATCTCTTTCTGACCATCTATTTATGGAAGGAGACGATGCTCAACCACCACCACCTGCTATAATAATTGCTTTCTCGGGATCAGAACTAGCGTGAGTCAAACTTATCACCTGGAGGACATGGGGGCCACTTTCTGCCTTCTAGAATCCGAGCTAGACCTTCGTAGAGGGACTCGACAATCAGTTGTGAACGAGGCCCCGACGAGGTGATGGCGCAAGTAGATTGGACAAACCTAGCCAGGTGAAGGGGACACTGAGGCTGGAACATCAGGCGATGATGTGAAGCGTCATGAGGAGGTGATGAGGAGGCCGTAGTGTGACGGGTCGGTGAGTGGGGACATGACACAGGTGGAAGTGGTGCGGAGCAAGGGGGTACAGGTGTCAGGATAGGAGAGGGAAAAAGGTTATGAGATGGGCCAGGATGGCACTGGGTGGAAAACAAGTGCGAGGGGGTGAGAGGAGGAACTAGAGTGGGAGAAATGACAGGGGGAAGGAGAGAGGCTGGGTGGAAGACACATGTCAGAAGGAGGTGAAGGTGGTAAACAGGGGGGAGTTAAGAGGTAAGAGGTTTGGGGGGGGGGGAAACTTC
>ML776891.1:1096326-1140745 GCA_009831015.1 Picea engelmannii | reverse complement strand
TGATCAAGTATCAACCAAAGACGACGACAATCTAATTAACGAAAGAAGTGTTTTCACACTTGCAGTTGTGAAAACTAAAAACGAAATTGAATTGGAATTGTCGCAAAAATGAGATGAATGTCCATTAGCACAATGCGACAATGGTTTGTCGTAATACGACAAGGGGTGTAGGCAGCTTTTGAGAGAAATAAAAAAAAATAAAAAAAATGGGTTGGCTGCCAACACACTTGAAGTGGGATGAATATCCCCAATAAAGTCCAATCCCCATTGCTGAAAGGGTGTTGAAGCTACTACAATAGTGGCAGATATTTGAGTTGTTGCTTCCCTAAGAATTTTTGACACTTGATGCATGCTTTGATATCTCTATAGACATCAATGGATAAAGTATGCCAGTAGTACCTAGCCCTGATAATTTTGTAGGCTGTGGTCTTCTAGAAATGATGTTCCCTACATAGGCTACTATGGAAATCAAACATAATTCTTTGGGCTTCATGTGGGTCTAGACATCTCAGAAGCACTCCTAGGGGGTCTTTCTAATATAAGATTTGGTCAAAAAGGAAATAGCTGATTGCCCTGATCTTTAAAGATCTTTCCTTGCTCTTCCCCATTCCATCAGGAGGCTTTAAATTTTGCAGAAAATATATAATGTCTACATACCAGGTGCATTATGATAATGGTAAAATGTCTTGAGGACTTTTGTCAGACAACTCAACCTGCTGATAAACTGAGTAATCATTAATGAAGTTAATCCCCAAGGCTTTACAATTGGATTCAACCAACAACTTGGATAAACCTTTCCCTTTGATCAATTTGGTGGGCTTTATTTCCAGGTCAAATTCAAGGATCTTAGAGATCCATCTGCTTGTCCTTCCATCTATGTCTGGCTGAATTAGGATCTCCTTCATAGCATCTGAAGGGACATATGCAATGATTTTTGAATGCAAGACATAGACTCTTAAATCTTTGAGAGATTTCACCAAGGCATAAGACTGCTTCTCCATAATGTCATATTTGATCTTTGCATCTCTCAATGCTCGACTGAAGAAAGAAATGGGCTGCTCCAAACCCTCAACATTTTTCTGCAATAAGACAACTGCAACAATATCGAATGAATCAAAAGAGAAAATAAGGAAATCCTTTGAGTAATCAGGACTAATCATTACAAGAGATTTAGTCAAGGCTTTCTTTATTTGATCAAAGGAATTTCAAGATTCAACAGTCCATTTAACTTCATTTCCTTTATTCAACATGAATGTTATAAGATTTACCATCTCAACAAAGTTGGAAAAAAACCTCCTCAGAAAATTAATTTTTCCCAGGAAAGCCTGGACTTCTTTTCTGGATCTCGGGAGTGACATGGTTTGGATTTCTTCAACTCTGCTGGGATCAATCATGACCCCTTCAGCTGATACTATGTGGCCCAACAACTTTCCCTCCATGGAAAACAAAGACTTCTTGGGATTTAAGGAGAGGCCAAACTTCCTGCATTTCAGGAAAACCCTTTTTAAATGTTCACGATGCTCTCTGTTAGACTTGGAGAAGACTGTGATGTCATCCAGATAGATGACCACAAACTTGTCCCTCTCTCCAATGAAAGTGATATCCATGTCTCGTTGAAAGGTTTCCCCTGCATTCATCAAACCAAAGGGCATTTTGGCATACATGAATGTACCCCAAGGAGTGGTGAATGTTGTCTTTTCTCTGTCCTCCGGTAGGACAAAAATCTGATTGTAGCCAGAGAAGCCATCAATCATGGAAATCCTGGATGCTCCTGTTACCCTTTGTAATATATGCCCCATCTTGGGAAGGGGGTAATTGTCCTTTTTTGAGCTTCTGTTCAAGTTTTTGAAATCAACACAAAGCCTGATTTCCCCACTCTTCTTCCTCACTGGAACCAAGTTGGTCACCCACTCTGAATACCTCAAAGGCACAATGATCTAGGAATCTAGCAGCTTCTTTACCTCTTTCTCCATGATAGGCAACAACACAGGATTGATCTGTCTTAGCTTTTGCCTAAATGGTTGGGCCTCTTCCTTTAGTGGGATCTTATGCTCAATGACAACTATGTCATATGTACTGATATCTTCGTATGTCCAGGTGAACACATCATAAAACTGCTTTAAAATCTCAACATATTTGGCCCTCTGTTCTCTTATCAGGCCGCTTGACAATTTGATGAACTTTGGCTTTGTCTCTGTGCCAATATTGCATTCAGATATGTCAGCCTCATCTATCGGCCCTTTATCTTTCACTGGTACATCATTATTGTCAAAAATACTCTCCAAAAGGACTAGTCCCTTTGGAATGTGATTGTTGGGTAACTGCACAATGTTGTGATTAGAAATTTTCTTTAAAAATACCTCAACATGTGAGCTACTTTCAGGTCCATGGTCCTGGTGTATATGTAATGAAAAAAAATCATCAATAGTTTCCAGGAACCTCTTGATTTCAAGATCATCCTCAAATACCTTCCAATGCTTGACATTGTCTGGTATAGAGGGTCTATATTTTACTTGTATATCGTACCTGAGCTTGGGTGGCAGGGGCACTTTGAAATTACTTGTTGAAGCGGCTAAGGAATCAACCACTGTATTCTCTTCTCTAGGAATGAATGAAATGTTAAAAGCCAAGAAGAAATTGTCTATCAAATCCCACACTTCATTCCTATAAGATCTCAGCCTCGGATGCTTAGCTTGGTAAATATTTTTGACTTTCTTTACAACCAACTCGACATCTCCAAACAAATACACTTTTTCAATTCCCATGTCCTTTGCAGCCCTCAAACCCAACAAAAGAGCTTCATACTCTGCCACATTATTGGTAGCCTCAAATTCTAACTTATATGATAGGGATATGGTTTCTTGAGCAAGGGAAACAAAAACTATCCCAACACCAACACCATCTTTAGAAAAAGCCTCATCAAAGAACATCTTCCATACATAGATGATTGGGGGAGGATTTACATGGGGGGGAATTTGTTGCTTTCTGATTTGAAGAGGAGCCTCAGGGGTGTTGGTGAGCTGCAACAAGCTAGATCCCAAATCAGTATCAAGGGAAAATATGGGGTGATTGGTGGGATCTGCCTCATCACTGACAATGTAGGCTAGATGAGCTTCTCTGAACAGTCTTCTGTGTTCCCCTACAAAGAATGGAATGGTAGCATACATTAGGTCCATTTGTAATTCCCCCCCAAGACTTTTTATCCAAGATCTTGACAACAACATGCCAAACTTGGGGGGAACATTAGCCACTACAATGTCCATGACCACACTCTTCATGGGCAGCTGGAACAAGGTCACCACTAGATCTTTGATGACTCCTAGACATTGGACTCTTATAGAATCAAAATAATACAAGTCATGGTAAGCTTTTGTGACCTCCAACCCAAGTTCTTCCATGACAATTTTAGGCATGAGATTATGGGAGGTCCCTGAATCCATCAAACAGTTGTGCAACACCTTTTCATGTATGTTCAGGGATGTGTAGAAGGGACAGGATGAATCATCTCTGTCTTCTACCATGGGGCCTAGGATTACTGCAGGATTTTCATCTTACAAGTTGATTGAGTCTGTGGGATGGTATGAGGGTTCAACCTACAATAGCTTGGAGAGGCTCTTTTTGAAATCTTCATGTTTGACCAATTCAGAGGGGTACAAGGATTCTGATTTTCTGAATTTCATACTCAAAATTAAAATAGGAGGGGGGCTTTGGGATTTCTTTTACTTCAGGAACAGGGGATTTGACCACTGGAGGAGGGGTTTGTGTCTTCTTAACTTTGTCATTGTCTTCCATATCTTTGGCAGTCTTCTATGCTCCGGTAGGATGCTTAGGAACATCAGGCGTTCCCGTCTTCTTCTTGGATCTAAGGTTGTATCTATTTTGGCTGCTGCTAGCCTTGTCTCCCTTGCTCAACTCATTGAGTTGAATGTTCATGAGAGACTCCTCGTATGCTGATTGAGTCAAATGAGGAAAAGGGGGGGTGTCTCCAAAACAGTGGATCTCAAGATTAAGCTCATCTATTTCCTCTCCTTCCTCACCAGCAAACAAGTTGTTCTTAAGAGGAGTCTGGACTTTATGATCATCTCTGTCTCTATTCCTAGGCTCTATTGGGAGAGTTTGAGGAACATTATTATTCAACCTCTTTAAGTTGCCTCTGTTATCAATGTTTTGGGGATTTATGTATGTCTGCTTCCCTTCCATTTTAATTTTCTCCATCTCTACAGAGAGAGAATTTATTATCTTGGTCAATTCATCTACATGAGGGTGAGCTATAGGAGAACCAGAGGTTGAGGCCTTAGATCTCCCTCTTCCCTTGTCTCAGTTAGATTTGATTCTGAGTTGATTAACTACCAACACATTGGATTATACTTCTAGGGTTGCATTTTGCAAGTTATCTAGGGAAGTAACTCTTCTTTCTCTGAGAAGGAGGTAAAAATCAGGGTCAAAGGCGCTAGCATAAGTGATTTTGGCAGAGGCTTCTGATGGTTTTATTTCAGCAGGGATCTTGTTATACATCTTATTGAATCTTTTGGAGAATTCAGAGACAAATTCTCCTTCCTTTCTCTTCAGGGACCCAAACTCTGTCATATAATACATGAAGTCTTTTTTATCTCCCCACTGTCTCAAGAAGGCATTTTCTAGAGCTTCAATCCCATCAATAGATCCAGGGGTCAGTCCCCTAAACCATTTCCTAACCTCACTGTCTAGGATCTGGATGAAGACTCTCATCCAGACATCTTCATTTTCAATGTTCGGGTTGTCTGCATAAGTGTAGAAGGCATCAAGGTGCTCTTCAACATTTATGTCCTCCTCTCCAGTGAATTTAGGCATATACTTCAAATAATATCCAACAGGGAGATGATTCGTGGGCTGGGGTAGGACTAGAGGGGAATACCTTGCAACCACTATGGCATCCATTCTGTTTACAGGGGGATGAGCACCTACCATGGGGATATAAGGTGGAGGAGAACTAGGAGGAGAGGGAGTTCGAATAGGGGAAGTCATAACTAAGCTTGCAGGAGGAAAAGGAAACAACAAAGGATTTGAAGAGAGGGCTACTGGGATAGAGGGCACAAAAGTTTGTGATGGCACAACAATAGAAACAGTAAGAGGATGGATTATAAAGCTCGGGGTGGGAAAATATTTTGAATTCCTGGGTCTAGACCAGGTTGCAATGTGAGGGGAAATAGGAGTGACAAAGATCTCTCTCTCTAATCCAAGACTAGGAGGAGAAAAATCAACAGGAATGCTCCCAAATTTTAACAAATGAGAAACTCCAATAGGAGGTCTGATAGGAAAATGAGAAGTAGAAATTGCAGTTTCTAACAGAGGGCAATGAGAACTATCATAAATACCCGGTTCAGCAACTAAAGCTCCTTCTCTAAGAGATTTTCCCTTTCTGATAATCTTCTCTGAATCTTCTTTAGGTGTTGTCAAGGGAAACTGAGGGGTAGACCTCGTATGCCTGCCTCTGGAAGCCATAACTAAAAAAGTAGGTTCACCCCAGTGGGGTAGTCACAATAGAGTTGCCAGGTGCATAATAACAATCTTGTAGGGATATGATGCCTCATGCACTTTCGAAATCAGAGGCTCAATGTCCTTCAATCTCGGGGAAGATCTTCAACTTCATCCTCGACAACGACGCCAGAAATGTTGGCATGATAAGTCACTCCTGGATTGCGAAAAGAGTAAGCTTGATACCCATCAGTTTTATATGTCATGATAATTGAATTAGGGTGGTTGAATGGATGCAGACCTAGGAGAATACTATTTTAACTCAGAAAACTAGGCCAGGCATGCACGAGCAGGTCAGGTCCTGATCTAACTTCTGTCAGTAAGTTGGATTTAGGGTGAGCAGATGGAAGACTTGGTGAGAATATGAACAAGACTGCTATGGGAATCCGACCTTCCAACAACTTGGGGAATAAAAATGAGACACTGAAATATGTCGAACTGACACAACTATAATAACATAGTGATGGATTGACTCGATATTCTAATTCCGAGCATCGCAATACTGCTATAACATCTTGAATGTATCTTTCAATTCCAAGCTATTCAGTGTGAGAGGGAAAGGTAACATAAGAAACTGACTAAAACTAGTGTAAATATTTTAGTGATCAACCATACATCATCCTACAACATCGCAACCCTCAACTAGATCCTCCAATTCTGAGTGTCTTAATACAAAGTTTACAGAGAGATGGAAAGAAGCTGACTTTCATTAAACAAGAAGTCTCAAATGCTAATACATAACTAGGAAAACCAATGCTTCATCAAAAATTTACAATGCGGGAGCCTAGATCAACCATCGACCCAACAAAAATGGAAAAAAATGATTCTATATACTTGGAACTGGATCAACTACTGAAGACACGATCACAACATGCGTTTAATGCTTTGCATTGACGAGTTTCCCTGCTAGGATGTGCATGCAGACGATGGTTAGACTTCCAATGCAGTAGGCTGTTAGAAGCAATCTCTGTCAGGATGGACTGACAGTCTGCCTCTGCGCTGGGCATCTATTTATGGAAGGAGCGATGCTCAACCACCACCACCTACTATAATAACTGCTTTCTCGGGATCAGAACTGGCGTGAGTCAAACTTGTCACCTGGAGGACACGGGGGGCACTTTCTGCCTTCTGGAATCTAAGCTGGACCTTCATAGAGGGACTCGACAGTCGGTTGTGAAGGAGGCCCCGATGTGGTGTTGGCGCGAGAATATTGGACAAAGTTGGCCAGGTGGAGGAGACACTGAGGCTGGAACATCGGGCGATGAGGTGAAGCGTCATGAGGAGGTGACGAGGAGGTTGTAGTGTGACGGATCGGCGAGTGGGGACACAACACAAGTGGAAGTGGCGCGGAGAAAGGGGGGTATAGGTGTCGGGACAAGAGAGGGAAAAAGGGTATGATGTGGGCCAGGATGGCGTTGGGTGGAAAACAGGTACGAGGGGGTGAGAGGAGGAACTGGAGTGGGAGAAATGACAGGGGGAAGGAGAGAGGTTGGGTGGAAGACACATGTCAGAAGGAGGTGAAAGCGATAAATAGGGGGAAGGTAAGCGGTGAGAGGTTTGGGGGGGGGGAAACTTCCTAAAAGGACACCACTTTAGTGGGGGACCGCATTGGAAAACCGCCCATATCGGACCCCCCCCCTCATTATAAGAAGAACGACAAGGGGGGTCCAGAATTGAACCTGCACTGTAGATCTGAACGCGCTGGTTCTAGCCATCCAGATCCGCGCACTAGAAAACTATCATATTAGACCCCCCCCCCATTAAAGGAAGAAGAGTGGGGGGGGGGTCCATAATTGAATCTTGGCTGCATATATGAGCGTGCACGTCTTGTCCATCCATATCTACGTGCTGCATATCACAAGGCGGTCATGCTCCCCCAAAATTAGGATAAGTGGGTTCTTGACCCATTCTTCACCACTTTTTCTCCTTGGTTCCTTTTCCAAAGGAAAAACACCCCCCCCACATGATTGTGTGATAAGAGGTTCCTTGATTAAGAAAATCCCCTAAAATGAACGTGCTAATCTAAGATATATTAGTAACACTTTTTCTAGGGTTCACTAATAGCTTAGGCTAGGGCCTTGGATTAGGTGTGGAGAAGTAAACTCTCTAAGGCCAACCAAAAATTAACTAAGGTGTGGAAAATCCACTTTGTAATTAATCAGTCTAGGAAGCTCCTCTCACATAGGATTCAAACACGAGGTTGCATGGAGGACAATGACATAGATATCCACTCCTGATCTCGACAAAGAGTTTCAGAGAGTGTGTATTGGGGGTGAATCTTGTAGTGTTACTGACCAGACTTGTGTCAGACCTCTGAGACACTTGGATTCATCCAAGGTAATCTAAGAGTAATTCTAGACCTATTGTGTTTCATGCCTCAAGAGGATCTTTAGGCTTAGTTATCCTTCCCATACACTCGCCCAACTATCGACTGTAACCCCCTGGTTGTTGATTACAAGTTGGTGGCATAGTTTGTATTATATAGGTTGAAACATAGGTGACTACAAGGGATGTATCGTAGTACCCGAGGTAGACTCTGTACTCTTTGGGAGACACTCGAAGGGACTGTTGGTTGAAGGTCTGGGTAATTGTTTCTTCTAGCCAGTTGTTTTCCTTTTTGAATGCTTTAGAAGTCCATGACTTCATATCCCTGGGTTAGAAGTATCATAGGGGTAGTTTGTTTGGTTTGTATATTTTTAGGATTTTCTTCTTAGTGGTGTGATTTATGCTCCCTATTTTTCCATAGAGAGTTAGTCAGTGATTGATTTGGGTCTCTGGCCTAAGGTGGTAGACCGCCCACTCAACCGATCATTAAGAATTTTTGGTCTTCTTCTTAGAAACGTGGAGCCGCCTCTTTATAGGTGTTGTTTTTTATACCACTGGTTCGCTAGAGTCAGTGTGTGATACTTTTACATACTTGAATGATCACGCAAGGGAAGAACCCATGTATAATATATTCATGGAAATTTTTACTGATGATACCAACTAAGGAACCCCTTCACAAGGGGATTCTTGTGCTTTTCCTTTTTTTTGGAAATGTTGGTGTCCCTTTGATGGCCACTTTGTACATTCTTGGGTTGAATGTGGGGCTATCGGTTTGGTTGGGTACCATTCCAAATATCCTAAATTATCTTGATGCTTCTCAATTAATAACCTTATGTCATGGGAATCATGTTGATGTTCTTTCATCAACAAAGTCTTCTCCTCCTCCTTCTGCCTTCTCTGGTGAAAGTATATCTACTTGTAACAAGAAGGCTAAATGAAATAGAAAGAGGAAGAATAGGAAGAAGAAATCACGAACCTCTACAAGTCATGTTGGAGATGGGTCGTCAACCTCTGCAATTCATGTTGAAGAACAACACCCAGCCTCTGCAAGTCATGATGGGGTCCAACAACCAACCTATGAAGTCATGTTGGATAATTGTCAACAACCTTTGCAAATCATGCTGGGGGAAAATGTCCAGTCACTGCTAGTCATATTGGCGATAGGTCTGTGGCCTCTGCGAGTCATGTTATCGACCAATCAAAAACCTCTGCTAGTCATGTTGGAGACGTGAAACCAACAACTGCAAGTCTTGCTGGGGGTACGAGTCTCATGAATGCAAGTCATACGAGTGATATGCAACCAACCACTGCTAGTCATGCTGGGGGCATTGATTCTGTTGAGAAACCTGCATGGATAGGACACAAACCTATTTTCCCTTGGAATATTTGCAAGGGAGATCACCTTATTCATTTATGCCCTGGCCTTCCATAGGAATGAATATTGTGGTCCCTATCTACAAGCTCTTCTGATTCTGAGTCTTGTGAGGTTTCCTCACATCCTTTTAACCAATTAGTTGATGAAGTGGTCATGCCAATGCAATATTCAGTAGATCCCTCTCCTTTTTGGGGGGGCTATGTGCCTTCAAACCATGTTTTATCATAGCCTATTCATCCAACAATTGATGAAGTGGTCGTTCCAATGAAATACTCAGCCGATCCCACTCCTTTTTTGGGGGGTGATGTGCCTCCAGACCATGTTGTCTCATAGTCTATTCAACCGGTGGTTGAGGAAGTGGTCATGCCGATGCAAAATTTGGTTGATCCCACTCTTCTCTTAGATAATTTTGAGTCTACCAAAGTGGTCACACTGATGCAATCTTCAACCGATCCCACTCTTCTCTTGGAGAGTGTCGAGTTAAAAAAGTTGTCATGCTGATGCAATATTTGGCTGATCCCACTCTTCTACTGGGGAGTGATGTGTCTACCAACTATGTTTTCAACATTTCCAGTTCAATACTTTCAGAACAAGGGGGCATTCCTCTCACTTCGAGCGCACGCCCTCCAAGTCCTAGGATGGTTTCCTTTGATTGGAATGACCTTGTTGAGTCCTTCTTATACACCTTTTCAAATACGGGTTGAAGTCAATTCAAAAACCATTTACCAATGTGTTGTGGATAAAGGAGCCTCCACAAGTATTTTATCTTCCTCAACTTGGAAGGATTTGGGTTCTCCCGAGATTGTGTCTGCTTCACATGAGTTGTTGGATTTTGAAAGATGTCCTATTGAATATTTGGGGATTCTTCCTCAGTTACCTATCTCTTTAGGTGGGAAGATTGTACTTGTGAATGTTATACTGGTGCAAGGACCTCCCGTTAGATTTTAATATGCTTCTTCGGCATGACTATGTATATGATATGAACGCTGTGGTGTCTACCCTCTTTCGGGTGATGCATTTCCCTCATATTCGAAGCATTGTCACTATTGACCAGTTGGAATATGATAATCACCATCCTAATTCGACGTTAGTTCATGCTGCCTCTTTATATGTTCCTAGTATTTGTGTAGACTCTACCATGCCACAGGTTAATTATGCGGTGTCTTATCCTTGGTGTTCTATTTCTCTTGAGAAAGAACTTGTTTAATCATGTTTTCCTTCTCGAGGCATGGTATCGAAAATTGATAAATTTTGTTATCCAATGGGGGCATGGGAGCCCTTGCTTCCCCTTGTTGGTCCAAGTAATCTTGAGTCTCCTTTTGAGTCCGATATCACTGTTTGTATATCCTCAATCCCTCGTTCTTGTGATTCTTCGCTGATATACTCTGCGAGTCCCATCCATAACCTTCATCGTCATATAGAATATGGTTAGTTTTCTTCGCCCTTTGGGACTGTAGACCCTCCTCGCTCACATGATTTCTTGGATTTTGAATTTCCTTTGGATGAGGATATCCTTGAATCCATGACTATGGTTTCCATACCATCAGAAGACTTACACCGTGGTTTGTTTTTTCTTCCCTTTTGGGAGACTTTCCAGGTTGACTATCGAAGAGACTCTTGGTCAGAGCCTAGAAGCGGGCTCTACCTAAACTACTACCACACATGATTCGTAAGGATGTGTGGTACCTTGTACATTTTGTACAATACATGTTTGTTGTTTTCAAGTTTTGTATTTAGTAGAATCTATTATTTTCCAAAGTTTCTATCTATATTGGATCTATTAACTTCTAGATGAGTGTTATTGACATTATATGTAGGATCTTGGAGACAATTGTATTTGAATTTTTTTCATCGTATCGATCCGTTCTGACAGGTATTGACCTCAAAACTGGCATATATATTAGATTTTTCCCTACTTTCAATTTTTCATTATGCATTTCATGGTTCATTTGGCCATAGGATTGAACCCACAAAATTGTGACACTAACCTTACTTGTTGATAAGTGTGTCATACTTTATGTGGTAGAACCTTCCCTCCATAGGAATCCTAGTTAGAACCTCGTTTGGTATTTGGTTCCCATGCCGAAGTACTTCATAGGAATGAGAGTCCTTTTAGTCCCGCCATGACTTCATGTTGAAGCCTCATTCTTCTTCATCTTTTTCTAGCCTTACCCACGGGACTCCCTAATGAGCATGGTTTATTGTCTTTCAAGCTTGCTTAAATTTTGAAAGCAACATCCAACGAGACTATATTTATTCTTTTTGATCTCGCATGGATTACTTGAGAAAATAATCCCCCCTGTAGTCTTATTTAATCTCTTTTTAGACTCTAAAAAATTGAAATATTTCCAAGCGATCTTGTTGTCCTTCACACTCGCCAAACTCAAATTTGAAGGCACATCTCTATGGCGCTAGTTTACCCCTTTTTCAGTTTAGATGGCTAATTTTATGAATAAATGTATTCCCTAGGAACTTTGGTTTTCTAGGAGAGTATTCTTAGGTGTAAGTTTAACCCTTTTTTAGGACCGAGGGACTAAAATTTTGAAAAAGGAACATTCTCCTTGGTTTTGGTTTATCTCTTTTTCGGGCCTTGGAATTACTTATGAAAAAGGAACCCCCTCAGAATCCATATTTAATCTCTTTTCAGACTCCCTAAATATGAAAAAATCTCTAAGTGACCTTGTTCATTTCACACTTGTTAATTGGTCCAGAAAGAACATCTATTTGGAATGAGTTTAACCCTTTCTCCATCCAATAGATTAGCCACGAAAAAGGTAACCCTCGAGAGACTTGTCTTGCTGGGAGATTTCTCCTCAGTTATATTTTATACTTTTTTGGGCTAAGGAGACTAAACCTAGAAAAAGGTTGCGAGTCAATAGTTAATCTCTTTTCAAACTCCTTAAAATTGAAAAGATCATCGAGTGATCTTGTCTCAATAACACTCGATAAAATGGTTTTGAAGAGACGTCTTTTCGATATGAGTTTAACCCTTTTTCTAACTGACCAGGCTAATTGTGAAAAAGGAACTCCCTAGAGTATTCTTTTATCATTTTTTCAGACTCTCTAAACGTGAAAAACCACCGAGCTTATCTTCTCTGGGCTCGTAAAAATTTACATGGAAGGAGTCTTGTTGTGTCGTCCTTAATCACATTGTGGGTCTCATATTTTCATCTTTGGCCTAATGCCGACTGCATTTTTCTCTCAACTGAACCTTTAAATCATTCCTTATACTCAAGCCTTGCAACACTTTTTTCCTTTGTGATCTTACACCTTGACCCATGGAGGAATTTTCCTCGAGTGTCCTTAGCCTGCACATGTCACCTTGCCCTGAACATTAGTATGTTCCATGTGCTTGGAACAAGTTTTCTTTCTCGTGACACTCATTTCCTCCTTTGTAACATATAATTCTTTTATTCTTTTTCAAGCTTGTTAAAAATTTGAAAAAGACAAAAAAATCAAATATTCCAAAAAAGAGGGCATTGGATATATCAATTCTTTATTCGACAACAAGATAGTTTTCCTTGGAAAAAGCACATCCTTTCATTTGTTCTCCAAGCATTGGGATATAGTATGACCTTAGTAAGATGTTCTTGCTACATAGAGTCATGTCCTCCTCCATTTGGTTATTCTTCCAAACATATGGAGAGTTTTTGGTACCTCTTGCATCACAGACTTATGTCAATATTACGCTGCCTAAGTTTGATCATATTTTGTGTTTTTGTCCAAGGGAAGTTTTATCCAACCTGAGTCAACCATTCTGTATTTTGTTTCTTGACTTTCATGAGTCAACCATCCCAAGAGTCCAATCAAGTCCAGATTCAAAATCGATGAATTTCTGTGTCTGATGATCGAGATCCTACAGTCTTTCCCCAAAGGAATGTCAAAGACCTCAGAGTAGTGAGTCTTACACTCCTATTATACTGCTACCTGAGTTGTTGAAGATCTTGACGTTGTTTCTCAAGCTACAAAGTCCTCATCTCCAACCACAGGCATCAATACTTCTTTAAGATGCATATTATATTGTACTTAAATATCATCGAATGATTTTGAGATGTAGATCTGTTGTGTATTGCTCATGGCTAAACTTTATATAGACATTTATATGACATGGATATGTAGTGTACTTTATTGGAATCCATGATTAGTTCATCCCAAGAATGGGTATGTCCACCTTGGAGATATTATTGTTATTTTGCAGATGGCATGCTACCGAACTCTGGTCCTGGTCTCACTCGACTCTGTTCCTTACCACTGGTAAAGACATTGTAATGCATTTTGGCCATCATTTTCTCTTCTGAACTCACACATTATGGGGAATTTGTTATAGCCCCAAAAATCCCTACCTATGCATACATGACATTGGCCTTTCTACTTGCACAATTTTCCAAATTATTGCTGAGAATCTCTTTAAAAAACCATTTTTTGGAGCATGTATGGGCCCTGCTGCACTATTGCCCATGTACACACAAATGTTGCATACTAGACATCCCGCATACATATGCAGGCTGCATGCTAAACAACCTACGTACATACACAACCTGCATTCTAAAAAACCCCCGTTTCAAGGAATTCAACGGAGTTTATGGGCTATTGAGGATTCCCCAACCATTTTACCCATTGCAGCCCATCCCCAAACCAAATAACCATAATTTTTTCATATAAAAATATTTCTTGGGGTCTCATTCCATAATCAAGCAAGAGAATAGAGAAACTCTGCCAAAATCCCTTCCCCTTCTAGCCCAAGCTTTGCATCCCTTTCTGAGATTTGGCATCAACATTCCTCCTTCAACTCTCTCCCTATACAATCCATTCCCTTTTCCCAAGGAGATAATTTTATTGTGAGAGCTATCAAAGGAATGATGCACTTGGAGAAACATTAAGAGGACATCGGACCAGGTTCACGGAGCATCTGCCGATGAGAAGGTTGTAATACTTTAATCTTCAGTTTGAATAAAAGAGTTATTTTCTTGTCCAAATACTTTGCATATTTATATATTTGTTGATTAATGTATCTATGTTTATATATGAATCCTAACATTAATAGATAGAGATGGTATATTTGTAGCATTTTTTTTCTAAGTGTTCTTGTAGGTCAACTTTGGGAGGAGACCCACAACTTAGGAAGCTACAAAGCTAAAGGAATTATACATCGAACATTAGGGGCTAAGGTACATGTACCAATCTTCATTCTTCTCTTTTTTTCTTTTTGTTAAGATAGTTTGGGGTAGTTTATGATTAGGACTGTATTTTAAGGGAAATCAATGCTCTGCCTATATTCTGACCCAATATAGTAATAGGGAGATTTTCCTCGCTAGCACCAAAAACTTACCCTCCGTTATGGAAAAAATAGTTTTTTTGGGATTTAGGTATGGACCATAATTTCTGCACTTCAAAAACACTTTTCTCTTATGCTGGTAATGCTCTTGATCAAACTTGGAAAACATTGTAATTTCATCCAGATAGATAACCACACAATTCTCTTTCTCCCCAATAAATGCAATGTCTATTGCATGCTGTAAATTTTCCCTTGTATTCATAAGATTGAATGGCATCTTGGAATACATGAATGTACCCCAGGGATTAGTAAATGTTTTCTTCTCTTCATCCTTTGGAAACACATAAATCTTATTGTAGCCTGAAAACCCATCAATCATTGAAATCCTCATTGAGACTATCACCCTTTGCAAAATGTGTTCCATATTGGGTAAAGGGTAGTTGTCCTTTCTAGAACACTTATTTAGATTCCTGAAATCAACACAAAGCCTAATATCACCATTCTTCTTTCTGACAGGGACCAAATTAGAGTACCTCAGAGGGATAATGATTTGAGCATCAAGCACTTTCTTAACCTCTTTCTCCATAATAGGAAATAACATTGGATTAATCTGCCTGAGATTTTGTTTGAAAGGGTTAGTGTCATATTTTGAAGGTATCCTATGCTCAATGATGCTGGTATCATAATTCTTCAGGTCCTCATACTTCCATGCAAACACATCAAAAAATTCTTTCAACAATTTGACATATTCATCCCTCTGATTTTCTCATAAACTCAGGGACAATTTTACATGTTTGGGCTCTTCTTAAGTGTCTAAATTACAGTCTATAAGGTCTGTATTTTCTTTAGAAATGTTCATTTTAACAAAAAAATAATTATTATCAAAGAGCCTCTCTAAAGTAACCAACCCCTTAGGAATGTGATTACCAGGCAATTGAACAATTTTATGATCAACAATTTTATTTAGAAATTTATCAGCATGTAGATTCTGACCATCATCTAAATATTGGTCAATGTGCATGGAATAAAAATCATCCACTGTTTCCAAAAACCTCTTTAATTCTTCATCATATTAAAAAACATTCTATTGCCTGACATTGTCAGGAATTACAGGCCTGTATTTTATATCGACATCATATTTTATCTTGGAAGGTATGGGAACTTTGAAATTACTTGCAGAAACATCCAATGAATCAACTATTGAATTAACACTCCTAGGAATGTAAGAAATGTTGAATGATGAGAAGAAGTTATCTACCAGATCCCAAAATTCATTTCTATAGGTCCTCAACCTGGCATTCTTAGATTGATAGATGTTTTTTACCTGCTACACAATCAACTCAACATCACCAACTACTGATAGACCCTCAATCTTCATGTCCCTTGCATCCTTGAGCCCCATAATCGAAGCCTCATATTATGCAATATTATTTGTCACCTCAAACTCTAGTTTGAATGAAAAGGTTATGAATTCTTTGGAGGGAGAGATGAATACCATTCCTGCACCAACCCCATCTTTAGAATATGCACCATCAAAATAAATCTTCCACAGCTGAACCCACTGTCCATTTATTTCACAGTTTTTTGATTGTTGATTATTGATCTCTAAGGGTGGCTGAGGGGAATCAATAAGATGAATAATACTAGACCCTAAATTAGTATCAATAACATACATGGGATGGTTTTTAGGATTTTCCTCATCACTAATGATATAGGCCAGTTGGGATTCTCTATACTGTCTCCTGTGCTCACCCCGAAAGACTGGTATTGTAGCATAAGAAAGATCCATTTGTAAAGTTCCTCCTAACCTATTGATCCATGATCTGGACAAAAACATCCCAAATTTGGGGGGTACATATGCAACTACAATTTCCATGACCATACTTTTCATAGGTAGTTGGAAAATTGTGACAACTAGATCTTTAATAACCCCAATATACTTTACTTTCCTTGAGTCAAAAGAGTACAGGTCAGGATACATTTTAGTGATTTCCAAGCCCAATTAATCCATGAAAGCCTTAGGAATCAGATTATGGGATGCAATAGAATCCATAAGACAATTGTGAAAGATATTTTCATGCACATTCAAATAAGTGGAAAATGGAGGTGAATAATCATTTCTACCTTCCACCATCAACCCCAATATTACTGCAGGCTTCTCATCTTGTAAATTGATAGAATATGAACGTGTTGGATGAGATGTGTCTATAGAACCTTCAAAAATGATTTTTTGAACCCTTCATTGTTTACTAGCTCAAGCAAGGGAACATGAATCTTAATTTTTTGAATTTCATGCTCAAAATTGAAATTAGACAGAGAGTTTTCAACATATTTCACTTCAAGTGCATGTGATGTTATCACTGGTTTCTTTTTTTGTCCTTATGTTTCTTTGGCAGGGATAATTTCATAGGAACATCTGTATTTTTGGACTGAGGGGATGTAGTTCAATTCTCAACATTCTATTTTGATCTCAAGTTATGTTTTCTGACCTTCTCTCTGATAAACATGATCTTCTTGAGACAATTCATCTATCTGGTTACACATCAAGTACTCCTCATACTCACTTTGAGTAAGATGAGGTGAGGCAAGATTATCTGTAACATAATAAATCTCTCTTTCTACTCCTTCCACCTCTTTTGATTTATTTTCTTCATCAAATAGATTATTCTGGAAAGGGGCTTGAACTCTTTGATTTTCATTGTTCCTACGGTCTCTCTGCAAAGCCCGAGGTGGATTATTTTTCCTTCTAAAACGGTTCCTATTTCCAAAGTCTTGAGTATTTCTATTGGCTTGTCTCCCTTCAATATTTAACCTTTCCATTTATGCAGATAATGATTTGACCATCTTGGTCAACTCATCAACCTTTGGATCTGTACCTGAAGTATCTGAAGGAGAAGCTTCTATTTTTTGTTTTCTCCTCTCTCTGCCAAATCTGCCCCTCAACTTGTCTGTTGCTAGTATATTTGATTCAAATTCCAGGGAAACATATTTCATATGAGCCAATGTTGCAAACCTTCTTTCTCTCAATAAAAGATAAAACTTTGGGTCAAATTCTCTTTCATAAGTTATTTTTGCAGAAGTCTCAATGGGATTAATATCAATAGGAATCTTATTGTACATTTTTTTAAAACTTTTAGAAAAGTCAGACACAAATTCTCCCTCTTTCCTTTTGAGAGCCCCAAATTATGTAATATAGTACAAAAAATATTTCTTGTCACCCAATTCATTAGGAAAGCATCATCCAGGGCCTCAATTCTAGTTATTGATCCTGGGAGTAAACTTCTAAACCACTTGCGGACTTCCCCATATAGGATTTGCACAAAGACCCTCATCTAGACATCTTCATTTTCAATGTTCAGGTTATTTGCATAACTATAAAAGGTAGAAAGATGTTCTTCTGCAGAAATATCTTCTTCTCCAGTAAATTTGGGCATTTACTTAAGGTAATATCCAACTGGAAGGGAATTCATGGGTTGAGGGAGCACTAATGGTGCATACCTAACAACCACAATGACATCCATTCTGTTTATATGTGGATTGACTCCTTCCATCTTAGGAGAAGGAGGTGTTTGTCTCTTACAAGTTTTTGATGAGGTTACAACAGAGGAGCTAGCAGGCAGAGTAGAATGAGGTGAAGTGGGTTGTGACATTGGTGATCCTATTGAAGTTTGAGTAGAGGAAAAAAATTCCTCTGTTTCTGCTTGAAAATTTTTAGGCCAATCAAACACTTAGAACATCAAGAAAAGGGGATTCCCATTCCACCCACTCTAATCCTTTCTCAACCTTTTCAAATATAGATTCTTTTTTAGAATAAAAAAGTGATGGAATTTCATAAGTCTCAAAGATTTATTCTTCTAATCTAGGAAGAGGAAAAATAATTTCACTAAAAAGACTCTCTTTCAAGACTTTATAAGACTCAGACTTGACAGGGATTGTGATAGCCTTTGATGTTTCTATTGAGGTCCTCTTAGAGAAGGAATTTCCTTTATATTTAGTTTTAATGGACTTGAGTAAATTAGTATTTGGAGATCCTAAAGCTAGGAAATCTTCTAAAATTTCAAGTTTGAACCATTTAACAACTTCAGGTGATGCAAGGAAATAAAAAATTTCAAGGCTCTTTTCTTTCAAATAAGGGGAAATATGTGTATGTGCAACATGATAACCTTCTAGTTGGAATTTTACAGAGGTTTGAACTTCAGGTAAATGAATAGATTTAGAAATAACAACTGGTGTATGAAATGTAGAATCAGGTAGGTTCCCAGTAGTACCTGAATATTTAGAAGTTGATGCTCCTTTCAAAGCCTTTCCATTCTTTATTATTTTCTTTGGGTCTGGTACAAGTGTGGCCAGAGGTGAATGTGGATTAGCTATTTTTCTTATTCTCTTAGGAGCCAGAACTAAATTTAGAGTCTCTAGGTGCACTATGCAGTCTCTTTTGTTACTGGTTTCTGTACACCACCATAACCAGTAGTATCATTGTCATATATCCTAGGGAAATATCTCAAATTTCTTCTCCCTGGAATAACACCAGAAATGTTAGTTCTAGAAGTCACACCTAGACTACTATAGGTGTAAGCCTAATACCCATAATAAATTTTTAGTTTTATAAAGATAAATTTTTTAGTTCAAGTGTAATGAATGGATGAGATACTCAGTTCAAAGTATCAACACAAAAATCTCCATAAAACATACTTCAGCAAGCAAGGCTTGAACAATCTCTTATCATTTTACAGGATAACAATGAAAATATGGAAGAATGAAGAAGAAACTGTGAATATATGAACCAAACCACTTCAGGAATGTTGGCACACATATAGAGGAAGTATCACTAACAAGGAACCTCCAGTTTAACAAGATGATATGTTTTGAAAACACTTGCATCAACAAAAGACAATAAATCAGTCATTGCAATTCCATAGAAACAAGAACTAAAGGTAAATCATTTACCAGTAGACAATATCAAAACAAGAGAGAATAATAACATGTAACAATAGAAGAAAATCTGATCATTAACCATTCAAGATTCTTAAATATGTACATACATCATATGGAAAGATTTTACAGTATGAAACAAGAGTATGAGTCTAAAAAATCCCACTCGAACCCCCCTATGGAGTTAGATTACATATTAAATAGTAAATAACATCAAAATTCCCTCTAGGACTCACAAACAAACTACCACATTGGATTCTGCACCTGGAAGAGGTGTGGCAACAATAAAAATAAAATAAAATATGACAAACTGCTAGATTTCAGGAGGTTGTTGGAAGTAATAAATACAACTGTATCCAACTCATTGCATGAATATTTAATGGATCTAGATCTTAGGAACAAGTGTTCGTTAATGTATAACTAATATATAAGGAGGTACTTGAACCTCTTCTGACAGGTGGCAACCCTCCTACAGTTCGAATTCCAACTAACTGCCAAGTTCGTAGCGAGTGCACTGCCAACTGTTTCAATAGTCTAATATTGTATTGAAAGACCATATTAAACCTACCTTCACAAGTAAAATAAATCTAAATGAATTTTAGCATCTTACCAAAATTCTCCAGCATATGATTTCTAGGCATTCTCTTGGATAGGTTATCTTCTTCATATTCATGCTTTAATAAATCCTTAGAAAATGTAGAGTTCAGAGTCATGGCCTTGAACCATTTTTCTCCCCGAATTGGTATCTGTGTAGCTGTATAAATAGAATTCTCTCTAACCTCAAAATTCATTGTACCAAATTTGGTCTTTACCCCATTGAAATTCAATGAAAACTACTTGGAAACCTCAGGGTGGTATCTTCTCACGAAAAACTAGGCAACCCACTCTCTGAAATGCCTCTCTGAAAAATGGATCGGAATTGATTAGTTGCAGGTCATGGGGTTCGACCCTGAAAATATCCCCTCCTTTATGAATATTATTCCCTTTCTAAGTTTCCATGAAAGATAAGTCAAAACCCCCCCTTTGATAACAGTTGCTACCAGAGTATGTGATGGAAACTCATGAATTTATGGTTTTACTACTTGATTTTGCAAAAATAGGGTTTGCTGACAAACATATTTTATGCGAAAGAAACTCTGCATAAATTGAAATAATACTGAATATAGGATATTGGAGGAAAATGTGACAACCTGAAACTGGATGAAATCTCAAATGGACAAAACTTCGAAGCAACTGTGTAAAACAGGGAGCTTGTAGCACGATTTCTCAATTCGTAGCACGCTGGTTAAGTTTGCGACAACATATTTTAGACTAGGGTTTTCATCAGAAGGATTTGAAATTTAAAAGGTATGGAGAGGAATATGGTCTTGAGTGAAATTATTTTTTTCAAACTTGAGTGAAAACTAGGTTTGCTAAGGTTTTATAAACTCATAAAAACAAGGGATTTGTAGCGCATCCAATTCACAACGCAAACAATTAGCAACAAGTGCATTTTGCAATGAAAATGAATTTTGCAGCAAATGGAGTTATGGTTGCAAGAATAATCTTCAAGTTACTCTTTGACTATAAAAAATGTATCTTGGGTCTGCATAAAGGTTTGAAGGACAAGAATGTGCAAGCTAACCAAGCAAAGAGGAGTTTGCAACACCAATTGCATAAACCAGTTTGCAGTGCTAACAATTCATATCAATAACAATTAGCAGCAATATACAATGGTTACAAGAAATAAATATAAGTTGTCCTTTGGATGATGAGAAAAGGTAACCAAAGATTGGATGAAAGATTTAAACTAAGAGGGTATGAATTGATTAAGGAAATCTTATAGTTTGCAACGAGTAGAAAACTTGCAACAACTAGGGTTTGATGATAATAAGTTTTCAGACAGTGGAATTTGAACATAAAAAAAAGTACCTGGTATATAAATCTCACTCCTTTTTGAAGAAAACCAAACCAACAATCCTTCAATATTTTAATACACCATCAACCGCTATAGGAGAGTTCACAACAACAAGCAATTTGCAACACACTTACATATCACAATAAATCGAACCAATATGCGGCACACTTTTTGCAAATGGAAATAAAAGTAAAAATGATAAATCCTCCTTTTGAAACCGACCCTTTGAAGATGATTGATGATGATCTAGTTGGCTATTGGTGGCCTCCCACCTATTCCAAAAATCTCCTCTTGTCTATTTTTTAGTTCAACATGTTCTTCTGTACTTCTTTGTAATTGTGGGTTCTACACTTATGGGGTTGTCTGAAGCCCTACACATCTTCCAGGTGGATATTGGTGGCCTCTCACCTAATCCAACTAGCTTATTTTCTATGTTTTCATGTCATCACATCCTTTTGTACTTCCAGGGCCTTTTTGGAGGCCTAAACAATGTTTTTTTGGCTCTCCACAGTCAAACTGTAGACAGAGTCATACTTTGACAACAAAATGTGTATCTCTCTCAAAGACCTTTCCAACGGGCTATCATGCACCTAAAATGGAGTTCATATGGAAAAGTTACGACCCCAGGAAGTTGAGGTACCAACTTACCATAAGGGCCCACGTGACTTTTGACGTTTCAACTCCTAGGGGTAGGTTTTTGGATGTCTAGTGTTTTTTAATTCATGAGTAATATCAAAAAGACCTCTAAATCCTCATTGTAATCCATTATGATCAGAGAAATGTGTGTAGCTTCCACATCTCTTCTCAGAGATAACTACCACCATTCTAGAAAGTGTTTCAGTTCTGCAGTTTTATAGTTTCAACCTTTTTCATTATTCAATAGAAGATATTGTTCATTGGATATCTGTGTTATTCTTCATATCTTTGTGTTTATTGTATTCAGTCTATTAATCAATTTGTTCCTCTCCTAAATCCGGATCAGTGGTATCAGAGCGGTCTTATCTTCATTTATTTTTCTTTGTACATGTCCTCGACAAGATCTGGGTACAAGAAGTTGGGACTCGAACCAATCGATCCATTGAAATATCAGTTGCATCGAGCCCGACAACAACCCATGGGGAAAGAAAAAAATATTATGGAGCAGGAAATCCAATTAAAATGTTGCTCGAGGAAGCCCTCACGTGAATAAGGAATGAAATGATGGACAACTTCGCACAGATCCTTCGACGACTGCCCACAGGAGAAGCATATTCATTAAGCTACCATGCAAACCCCTTCAAGGTATAGGTAAATTTTGATATTCCATTATTTGAAGGACTGATAGAATCAGATGCTATAGATAAATGGTTGAATCTGCTCGAAGGGTATTTTTCGGTCCACAATTTTTTCGATAGGGAAAATATCACTTTTGCACTCCTCAAGTCCATTCCCCATGTTAAATACTGGTGAGATACTTACTTTGATAAAAGGGTCATAGAGGAATCTACAATGTTTGTCGTGTCCCCTACATGGGATTCCTTCTGGTACGCCATTAAATAATAATACTACCATGTTGGAAGATATGAGGACCAGTACACCAAATGGACCACCTTGTGTCAAGAAAGTGACGAAATAGTACCATATTTCACCAATATTTTCCATACCCTATGTTGGCACATGGGAAGACCCAGGTTTCAACGCTTAAGAGTGCGCCAACAAATCCCTAACTACCGGCCCTTTCGGCAACACCTGCGAAGCAGATGAAGTCTCACCCGAGGTAGAGGCAGGGGTGGTTGCAAGACTTAGGTGTCTGCAACCTTAGTTGGGAAACAGATCTGTGATTATATCATTTACAGAGAACTTAGCATCGATCATTCGTGAATATTCAACCCTGATTATACTTCATAGACAACACAGAGCATCACAGTGTAGACTCAGATCTACAGTATTTCAACACTTAACCATAGTAACCCAGATCAGATCTAGTAGATCAACACTAAGCATCCTCATACACATCAGATCTAAAAATCATATATATCTAAGATGCACAGAGCATAAGTGGATATATCAAAGAACATAGCATAAGCAAAAACACATTGAATCAAAGCACAGAGCATAACACACAGATTTATGTGGTTCACCCCCACCCTGGGGCTACGTCCACAAGATATTCTTCTTTATTATGGTATTCAATATTTTACAAGCACAAAGCCTCCAAAAACCTTCTTCACATAGGACAAAAGATCTATGAAACTTGCTAGATCCTTCTTCCTTGCGTTACAACACTTAGCTTTCTATAGCAACCTCACAGTAACTTGCACTTAGCCTTGCAATCCTTAAACAGTTTGCACATAGCACTTATTCAACATCACATAGATGCACTACCAATTTCACTAAGCAATTACATATACTACTTCTTACATTGCCTATCCTTCTATTTATACATTACAAAAGTGGGCCTAAGCGTGGGTAAACCCACTGGACGACATCCCTTTCCCATTACATATTCCCCAAAACCCAAAAAGGACCCAAAAGGGGGCCTAGCTTCCACAATTTACACTTTTCTTTACACTTTGTCTTTGACAGGCTGTCGAAGTCCCAAAAATGGTCAATTATGACCAAGTGTTCCTCAAAACTTGTTCAAGGGCCAACAGGCCCCCAACACTCACCTGTGACTCATCCCGAGTCACTCTGGTCTGATCAATTCCGCCTTGAATGCCTCGAGCATGGCTCAAGCTGCTACAGTGCGACAACCTATTTCTTAGTGAACTCCTGGATCACTACGTCATTTACTGGCCCTTCCAAGCGTTGTTCTGCGGTGATGACAACCTGTTCAAGCTCGACTCCCTCGCTTTCAACTTCAGTGAAAAATTGACATGCCTTTTCTTGGATTGGTTGAAGTCGTTGGGAGACTTCCATCACTTTACTTTGCAGCGTGTCTACCTATTGTTGGACGGTGCGTTGTTCTGGAAATATCTTCATTCTTTCGACTGGGGTCAAGGCCTTCAGTTGCGCCTGTAGCGTATCTGCGTGCTTCTTTGCTTCTTGGAGCTGTGCCTCCAATGCCTGCAACTCTGGATTCTTTGTGAGGTTCTCATAAGTCTGGGTGCTTCTAGCGCTCAACTGCTTGCATTCCAAGGAAAAGGTTTTTAATCGACCAACTGCGCTGTGGGCAGTTGCCTCCCTTAGATATTTATTTATTGAGGAGTCTCGGGCACGGTACAAAGTTCCAGATCTGCGATGTGCTGCTAAAGTTGCTGGATTACTTCTTCAAGTTGTGCCACCTACTATGGGACACGTTCTTCAATATTCACTTCTATGACCATAACAGAGAGAAGTGCTTTGTGAACCCTTTCCTATACTTCAAGTTGCTCTGCTAGCAATAGGTCCTTGCTCTGCTGTAACTGTGCTTTTTCCTCATCCCACTTCGATTGTAGGGAAAGATTTTCCCATTCTGCCTTACTCTGTTTTTCTACAAGTGCACTCTGTACTTGTGTCAAAGCCTGGGTGGATTGCATCGTGTCTTCTTGAGCTCGTCGAAGGCGAGCTTCGACTTTATCGACGATCTGGTGTAATTAGGTGGGCTCATCGCCTGTTCCTATTGTTCCAATTGTCAAGGGCGCAGTAGAAACTACTTGGATGGACTGGAGTGCCTGCTGCACTTCTTGAAGTTCACCCTTGATTTGGCTGAATACCTCCTCCTGCTTCGCTTCTTTGTTTTCTGCGATCTCTAGTGAAGCATCATTAGGCGTAATGATTAATAAGTCGAAGTCGTCCGGTGTGAGGGTAGTCTTAAACGTAGTCTGGGTGGCCTTAGTTTTATTTTAGGATTAGGGCTTTGGTGGGGTAATATTCCTTTTCTTAGAGGAATCCTCCTCCTCTCTAGGCGGAGTAACCTCACCTTTGTTTTGCTCAACTTCTGTCCCACCTAGTTCTTCACCATCACCTCCCTGCGTAGGTGAGATCGAAGTAGTCTTCGTGGAAGTGCTATGGACATCTTGAACTTCATCATCCTGCTTAATATTTCTTGGTCCAGGTGTATCTGACATAGCTTCAAGGCTATCCCCTTCAGAAATTTCTGTGGGGTCTGCTGCAACAAGGAGGTCCGTCGACCATTCCTTGGTAATCTTCTCAAAGTATTCTTCTATCAACTTGTAGTATGACTGGAGCTGCTTTTTGTGCTCATCAATGCGCATTGTGATATAGGTGAAGTGGCGGTTCGTGCTGAATTTTATCAAAGGTTTAAACCTGTGAAGTGTGTTTGGGGTGAGACACAGTGTAGATTGGATTGCATTCTTCAATTGGTTATAATAGGCATGGAAGACAACATTGGACTACCATTACTTGTTCATGTCGTTGGAGTACCACAATGTACAAAACTTCGCGGCCAGTGGTTCGAAGGGTTCGATCTTCGGAAAAGTGGCACCTTCTAGTAGCTCCCAGGTGATGAAAGTGATTAGTATGAGCAACCAACTAAAGTGGAACTCATACCCTTGGCCTTGCGCTTCTCTGCAATCAAGCTCTAGCTAGTTTACAAGGTACTGCGCCCAGTTCATCAGTAGTCCCTCGACGCACTTCCCTGCGAGGTCAACTACGAATCCAGTCACTTGTGTTGGTTTGTTTTTGGAACTAACTTTCCCACGATCAAATGACAAGCAAGGTGCACTGCACCACTTTGGATAGAGGCTACCTTGTAGCCTCACGTTCATTTCTTGACATAGCCATAAGTTTCTTTTATCCTCTGCATTAGTGCTTGGTCTGAGGTATTTCCAGGGTAAAAATCCTGTGGGTCAGGGCCTTGCATACTAAGTCCTGTGATTCAATTGATCAAGGTCGGATCCATAGTGATGTGGCGGTCCAACCATAAGTATCCTCCATGGTAGAAAGAAAACAACAACTTGATGCATGCATTGACTTCCCGGTGTCTGCCGAAGTGCGGGATATTCATTACATTAAGCAGTGTGGAATACGCGAGGTTATGGGTCCATGACTATGAGACAATCTTAGAATTCTTTCCTTTGGTCCTAGTTAAGTACTTATGTAGGGCTAACATGCTATAAACTTTATGATCTCCAAGGTTAAAATCACTAAATTTCAGTGCTGCGAGCTTATCCTGGTCATCACGAACTGCGTGCACCCCTTTCAGAAGGTACGCGGTGATCAAAGTGTACTCGAAGTCTTAAGGTACACTGTCATGGTTGATGGCACCGCTTAGAGGTGGTAAGTAAGTAGGTAGAATGTGTGGGATAATCTTGACATTTGTGATGTCATCCTTGTGCTTGGTCCATTTTTCATCGGTCGACCGGGATGGACCGACGCGAGCAGTGGAAGGGGAGGCTTGGAGTCCTCTCGTTGACGATGCTTGGAATCCTGTAGATAATCCTCACTCCGACATGACTCTCTCAGTCATTAAGTCAATCAAAACTTCTTCAACTACTTTCTCAGCATTTCTAAGCTCATCTGACATACAAGCTTGGGTCAACTAGCTCGGGTGTGAAATGAATTCAGAGACTACAGTGAACGGTATAGGAATAAGGCAATGATCATAGGGTGAAGTAATATCAAGTTTCAGGCTCAAATTCTCACTTAGAAAAAAGTATTCTCGGTGTGTGGTGCGATGGAATAAGTAGGGAAACTTAGCAACAGTCTGCTTGCAACGGGTATGAGGCTGCATTAACTTATGTTCTGTCCGTTATGGTGCAGTCTAATGGTTTAGTGGCGAGCCATAAATTCTTTCCGACCCATTTGAAGAGGCATTCGAACGATTATATTGGCTTCCAACAGTTATATTACTTTGCCTCGGCTAAGTGGCATATGTCACTGTTATGATATCCCGATGAAGCTCCAATTCTGCAAAGTGTCTTGCTGCAAGGCACCCTCTGGGATCTTCTATAATTTTTCAATCTTAGCCTTCTTCTTACTTAGATTTCTAGCCTTCTTTCTAGTGAGCTTCATCTCGGTGATTCTCTTCCCATTTTGGTTCTTATTTTTTATCCAATAAGGATCCAGAGAAGGTTAAGACAACTCATAACACATAGAAGCAAATCAGAATGCTCAGAATGGCTTCAACAAAGGGAAAAGGGTAAAAATTCAAATTTCCTAAAACTCAATGAAAATGGAATAATCATGAAGAGCACGTCGCAAGCTTTCTAAGGACACAAACATATCATCAAACGAAGTTAAAGATCAAAAGTTATAAGCGATCAAAGTTCAGTCAAACTTGGTCAAACAGGCAAAAATCAAAGTGATACGTGGCACCACTGCAAGGGTGACACGTGGCACAGTCGAGTTGGAAAGATGACGTGGGATGGAAAACACATGGGCATGTTCGGTGATGACACATGTCAACTTCATTGGCAAATCATATTGTGACAAGTGGCAATTTTGGTGGACCAGTTATATGGTGCCACGTGGCACCCCTACAATGGTTGGAATATGCAAAAGATTATTCGACTACCCAAGAGCCAAACTCATGACCTCCAAACAGCCCAAAGGACCACACACACGTGCTAACCACTACACCATACCATGTTTCTTGTGTGAAATATTGTTTAAATAATATTTAACTTCAAACTTGAACTAAGGTGCCAAAAAGGAGGGGCTAGGCCTTTGGCCCAGCCCTTGTTCATGTTTTGAACCATGCGACCACACACCAACGAATACCATATGCCGCCCAACTATCCACCAATAATCACGCGCTCCATAACTATATGCCACGGTTTTAGAGTTTGTTATATGCTATAATTATTCATATGGCTTATGCCATGCGCTTTATTTATAAGGGAGTTGTAATATGCCTTTTGTTATATGGTTATTATAAACCATATGCCATATTTAACTTATGGCTAAAACAAACCTCATGCCAATGGATCGAATGGCCAAGGATGCCAAACAACCCAACCAAGTGGGTTATTTTAAGAAATTTGTAATTAATTATTTTGTTATGTAAAGATGCTCCTTTTGGGTTATAAAAAGGGGGTTCATCTCTCATGTAAGGGAGTTCTCATTACAAGTTGAGAAGAACACTTGGTGATGAATTCTTTTGTATAGAGTTTTATTCTCATTTGTATTAGGAGGAGAATGAAGGGCACACGTACGAAAGAGGTATGAATTTTGAGACCGAGGCATGAAATTTGAGGTGAGATTTTTCTTGGGTCAAGAAGTGTCAGACTCGGATTGAGGCATAGAGATAGTCATTTTTAGGTAAAACGATGCCACGAACGCAGCGGTGGTGTTAGTTTTCTGATTTGAGCAAAGATTCTGTGGCTTAACTCTAGAATGAGGTATACTTATGTATTTTGCAAAATTATTTTGTGGAGTTAATAAAAAGACCTATTCATTTGAGAGAAGGACCTGGAGACGTAGTCCACCAGGGAAGAACTCCGTTATCAAGTTCTTTGTGTTCATATTGCATGATTGTGTCTCCTTCATTTTGAGCTTTTATTTCTATATGGTGTACTTTTGTTTATGCTCATTTTATGCAATTCTTTAATAAGTCACCTAACGAAAAGATCCCGGATCATGTTGGTATTAGAGCAGTCGTCTTTGACTTGAATTGTTGAGTATGAATGCTTACTAGGTCCAAGCATAAGTAGGGTGAAGGAAATCTTAAGATGTTCAATCCCGAAGTTGGTCATACATCCCGAAGGAAGAAGATGGTAGAAGAAGACAAGCATGATGAACAGGAGAAAAACTTTCACATGGTCTTTTATCGCATGTCAGAAATGGTCGAATGAATGTATGGAGATTATGAGGAGACGTTGACGAATAAGGAGAGGAAAAAGGAAGCACATGCAAAGGATGATGCTTCGGTAAACCAAAGGGTTGGAGGAGATCCTCCCGAGCCTCCGTCTTCACCTTCAAGTTCTAGTTCTTCTTCCTCTGAGAATTCTCATCACTCTCAACATTCTAACCATAAAGCCTCTTTTAAGAAACCTTTATTAAAGATTGATGTAAAGTTTGTTTTACCTATGTTTAATGGAGATGCTAATACTGAAAAGTTAGACAATTGGATCTGACAGGTTGAAGTATATTGCCGTGTTCAACATATTGACGAAGAGGAAGTTAAAGTGCAACTGTCTTCTCTTCGGTTGGAAGGCACCGCTCTCGTATGGTGGGAGAGTAAGCTACATGACATAAGTAAGTGTGGTAAGCTTCTTTCCTCATGGTCGGATTTTAAAACAGAGATAAGGAAGCAGTTCTATCCATTAGGGTATTTACATAAAGCAATGATGGAATGGAAAACATTGAGACATAGTAAAGGTCAAAACATACAAAGTTTCATAGAGGAATTTAGGTAGAAATATTTAGCATTGAATATTCCTTTGGATTCTTATGAAACTTTAATGAAGTATATTGGTGCACTTCATAGTTATATTCGTCATACTTTGCTCTTGCTTAACCCCACTAGTCTTGACGAAGTTTGTGTGCAAGCCACTCACCTTGAGAACAGGGGGAAACATGTTCAAGAAGATCTCACGAAGAAGCCTTCCAATTTCCCACAAAAGACTTTCAATAAGTTCAAAAGGAAGGGAAAGAAGACCGCTACAATAAAGAGAGAAGGAGAAAAACCATCTTGCACTCATTGCAAGAGGAGCAGTCATGATGAAGAACATTGTTGGAAACTGCATCCAGAAAAGAAACCGAAACAGTTCAGTGAAAAGGGGAAGAGAAAGACTATTGCTACAGTGCAGCAAGATCTTGGTTCTGAATCAGGAGATGAAGGAAAGATCACAGCAGCTGGAGGACAAGGTAAAGAATCTCTTCATGCTAGTTCAATTTCCAGTGATGAATCTCATATTGATGAACGAAAGAGGAATGAGTTATTTCATATATGAGTTGTATCTAAACATACTAAGATAGATACATTATTTGATCCGGGTTCCCAAGTAAACTTAATATCCGAAGCACTTGTCGAGAAGATGGGTTTTATAACGAAACCACATCCAAAGCCTTACCCTCTTGGTTGGGTATGTGACAAAGCAAAACTTAATGTCACCAAACAATGTAGGGTTATATTTTCTATTGCTTCAAAGTTGATTGATGAAGTAGATTTGGATGTTGTATCGCTTGATATATGTGGCATAGTGTTGGGAAGTCCTTATCTTTATGATAGAAAAACAATCTTCTTTCGTCATGAGAACAAATACCACCTTACTAAAGGGGGAGTGGAATATATTGTTAGAGCTCATAGCATGAGGGTGAATACGACGCTTGTTAGTGCAGGACAAATGAAAAGACTCATAACCACTAATAAGAGATATGTACTCATGGTCGTCAAAGAGAAAGATGTCAGGACATCCGATGCTTTCCAAGGGTGTGATCCATCTCATAAAAAGGAATTAACTAATATTGCTTCTAAGTATGATGATATTTTTCAGGAACCAGATGGATTACCTCCTAAGAGGGAAATCCAACATGAGATAAATCTGCAACGGGATTCTCCTTTGCCTAATGTGGGCATGTATAGGATGTCAGTTGTGGAGATGACAGAGATCAAGAAGAAGGTACAGGGCTTATTGGATCAAGGGGTCATCAAGCCCAGTTCATCTCCTTATGGTTCTTCGATCTTGATGATGCCAAAGAAAGATGGCACATGGAGAATGTGTGTCGATTACTGAGCCTTAAATAAAATCATGGTGAAAAATCAATACCCTCTTCCTCGCATAGATGATTTACTTAATCAGTTAAATAATGTTGTTTATTTCACTAAGTTGGATTTGCGCAATGGATATCATCAAATCAGGGTTGCAGAACATGATGCATGAAAGACTAATTTTAAAACCAAACAAGGATTGTTTGAGTGGTTAGTTATTCCGTTTGGGATTTGTAATGCTCTGACAACTTTCATGCGTGTGATGAATGATGTATTCAGGCCTTTCCTGGATGACTTTGTGATTGTATATTTAGACGACATTCTTGTTTCAGCGGGACTTGGGATGAACATGTCAGGCATGTAAAGAAAGTATTGTATACTTTGCAGAGGGAAACGTTGTATGTGAAAATGTCTAAATGTGAATTTGGAAAGACTGCACTTGTATATTTAGGTCACATCATGGGAGGAGGACAATTGAAGATTGATCCTTCCAAAATTGAAGAGATTGTGAAATGGCCTGAGCCAAAGAGTGTAACTCAGATTCAAAGCTTCTTGGGTGCAGTACAATATTGGAGAAGATTCATTCCGAACTTCTCTTTTATCGCAACCCCTTTGCATGCCTTAACCAATGTGAAGAACACTTTTCAGTGGGAAGGAAAGCAACAAAAAGATTTCAACATTTTGAAGGAGAAGAGCAATACCGCACAAGTATTAGCACTACCGAATCTTCAACAATCATTCGAGATCGAGACAGATACCAGTGGATACGCCATGGGTGCAGTATTGATGCAATATCATAAGCCTATATGTTACCACTCTAAGACTTTTAACCAAGCTGTTGTTAACTATCCTACATATGATAAAGAGTTGTATGCATTAGTTCAAAGCGTAAAGAAATGGAAGCATTACTTGTTAGGGAATGAAACCATCATACATACAGATCACCAACCCTTACAGTATCTTCAGGCATAGACCAAACTGTAGCAATCTTGGCACTACAAATGGATGGGTTTTCTACAACAATTTCATTTGGTAATTAAGTACAAGAAGGGTAGAAGTAACAAGGTAGCCGATATGCTTTCTAGACCTTCTATTGCTACTTCTATTATTTTGAAGAATAATTCTTTATCTCATGATAGCTATGTAGAACAATATGCCATCGATGAAGATTTTAAAGAAGTATATGAGAAGCTAACCCATGGTGCATAGGTAGAGAACTATTGTCTGTAGGGAAAGTTACTCTATCATCTTGGGAAGCTATGTATTCCTACAAGTGAACGAGTCCATGTAATACGAGAAGTTCATACTTCTCTTGTATCGGGGCATTTTGGGGTAGGAAAAACTATGGCTCATTTGCAGAGGTTTTGTTACTGGCCTCAAATGAAAGCATTTGTAAGTAAATATGTAAAGGGGTGTGTGATGTGTTCTACTTGTAAGCCCACTAATAGAAAATTGGGGCTATACTCACCACTTCTTTTTCCATCCCATCCATGGGAAAACATTTCCATGGATTTTGTAGGGGGTTTACCAATGACTAGAGGGGGTCATGATTATTTGTATGTCATAGTGGATAGGTTCAACAAGATGTGTATCTTGATGCCATGTAAAAAGAAGAACACTGCTGAGAAGACTGCTAATATCTTTTTTTAGCATGTTTGGGTTCACTTTGGATTACCCACGTCCATTGTCTCGAATCAAGATACTCGATTCCTTGGGGATTTTTGGACTAGCTTGTGGAGAATGATGGACACCAAATTGAAGAGGAGCACTTCTTTTCATCCATAGACCAACGGACAGAAAGAGGTGGTAAATAGAATTATGGTACTTTTTCTTCGAGGATACTGCATCAAGCATCCTAAGTTATGGGATGAACAAATACCTTATGTACAACATGCTTATAATCGAGCTTTACATTCATCCACTCAGAGTTCACCTTTGGAGACGTGTTATGGGTACCTACCAAAGGTTCCTTTGGACTTGATGTATGGGAGAGATGCCGATGTGAATGAAGAACACACAGAGGATAGAGCCCGCAAGTTCATCCAGAGGATTCAACAGATACACCAGGCAGTCAGAGAACAGTTGGAGAAGAGTCAAGCACAGTATAAAGCTCAGCATGACAAGCATAGGGTTGATCATCAGTTCCAAGTTGGAGACCGAGTATGGCTTCATATCAGCAAGGAACGATTGAAGGGTGAAGGAAAGAAACTCAAGCCCATCCGATATGGACCCTTCACTATTTTAGAGAAAAGCGGAACTAATGCTTTCCGTTTAGATCTTCCACCTTATATGCAGATTTATTTAGTTGTGAACGTAGAGAACTTGAATCTTTTTGAACCTCCCATGATCATGGATCAGGATGAGGAAGTTTCAATACCATCAGTTGATGAGTTTTCACCTGAGTACTTAGACGAGTTAAAGGAAGATATCATATTGGACAGAAGGACGAGGGCTTCACGCAGAGGTGATGTTGATTATCTTCGAGTAGGCTTAAAGGGCACAAATCCAAGCAAGGCAAAGTGGATTGAGAAAGATAAGATGAGGGAACTCTTCCCTCACTTACCAATTGATTGATGAAATCTTTTGGTGGTCCAAAAATATCTCAGTGGGAAGGCATGATCCAATAAGGATCTAAAGAAGGTTAAGACAACTTAGAACACACATAAGCAAATCAAAATGCTCAGAATGGCTTCAGCAGAGGACAAAAGGGTAAAAATTCAAAGTTCCTAAAACTTAGTGAAAATGGCATAATCATGAAGAGCACGTCGCAAGATTTATAACGATGCAAACAACTCATCAAACAGAGTTATGGATCAAAAGTTATAAGCGGTCAAAGTTCAGTCAAACTTGGTCAAACAGGGAAAAATCAAAGTGACACGTGGCACCACTGCAAGGGTGATACATGGCACAACTGAGTTGAAAAGATGATGTGGCATGGTAGACACAAGGGCATGTTCGGTGATGACACATGTCAACTTCATTGGCAAATCATATTGTGACAAGTGGCAATTTTGGTGGACCAGTTATATGGTGCCACGTGGCCCAGTCAAGGGCTGCCACGTGGCACCCCTCCAATGGATGGAATATGCAAAAGATTTTTCAACTCCCCAAGAGTTGAACTCACCTCCAAACAGCCCTAAGTCCCCCCACACACGTGCTAACCACTACACCATACCATATTTCTTGTGTAAAATATTGTTTAAATTATGTTTAACTTTAAACTTGAACTAAGGCGCCAAAAAGGAGGGGCTAGGCCTTTGGCCCAGCCCCTGTTCACGTGTTTTGAACCATGCTACCACACACCAACGAATAGCATATGCCGCCCAAATATCCACCAAGAATCACGCGCTCCATAACTATATGCCACGGTTTTAGAGTTTGTTATATGCTATAATTATTCATATGGCTTATGCCACGCACTCTATTTATAAGGGAGTTGTAATATGCCTTTTGTTATATGGTTGTTATAAACCATATGGTATATTTAACCTATGGATAAAACAAACCTCATGCCAATGTATCGAATGGCCAAGGATGCCAAACAACCCAACCAAGTGGGTTATTTTAAGAAATTTGTAATTAATTATTTTGTTATGTAAAGATGCTCCTTTTAGGTTATAAAAAGGGGGTTCATCTCTCATGTAAGGGAGTTCTCATTACAAGTTGAGAAGAACACTTGGTGATGATTTTTTTTGAATAGAGTTTTATGCTCATTTGTATTATGAGGAGAACCAAGGGCGCACGTACGGAAGAGGTACTAATTTCGAGACCGAAGCACGAAATCCGAGGTGAGATTTTTCTTGGGTCAAGAAGTGTCAGATTCAGATTGAGGCATAGAACCAATCATTTTTAGGTAAAATGACGCCATGAATGAAGCGGTGGTGTTAGTTTTCTGATTTGAGAAAAGATTCTGTGGCTTAACTCCAGAATGAGATATACTTATGTATTTTGCCCAATTCTTTTGTGGGGTTAATAAAAAGACCTACCCATTTGAGAGCAGGACCCAGAGACGTAGTCCACCAGGGACGAACTCCGTTATCAAGTTCTTTGTGTTCATATTGCATGATTGTGTCTCTTTCATTTTGAGCTTTCCTTCTATATGGTGTACTTTTGTTTATGCTCATTTTATGCAATTCTTTAATAAGTCACCTGACGAAAAGATCCCACATCAATTTTCCTTGGACATAGTCACTTCGTGCTGGTGAGCTTCTCTCCTAGGGTTTAGGTATATCGCTTCTTCTTTGTCTGGGGTTGAAATTTCAGCCTTTTGTGTAGCTTTGGCCTCAACATCTGGGATTCTCGTGTCAGATGGCTTCAAGCGGTTCTCCTGTTCTTCTATCAACTGTGCGATCCTTTTAGTCATGAAATATTTTAACTCTTGTCTCTGCTGTTCTAAAACCTCTTCTTATTCCTTCTTTCTGGCTTGATCTCTTTCAATCCAAGGTTTTCTGAGTAGCATAGTAAATGGGGCACTGTCCTCAATGAATTTGATAATCTCAAAATCTTCTTTTGTCGAAGTTCCATTGACTGTCATAGGTATCTCAGTGAGTTTTCCACATAACATCATCAGTTTTCCTCTGAATAGCCCTATTCCTCCCAATGAAGGAATCATGGCAGGATTCCCAAGTTCTTTCTGGCATAATGTTCACTTGTGTTTCTTCATCAAGAATACAGTCAATGTCGAAGTCCCTTATTCTTGCTTTGACCTGCTCCTTTTCTTTGAAGATCTATGGTAATCAGACATCTTTATGTTCCTTCAGGGTTTTTTTCATCTGTATTAATACTTTCTCTGATTCTTGCTAGGTTTCCGCCTTTTCTGGATCTGCCTTATGGTCTTCTTGATTCAGATTTATCCTTTCAAGCTTAGCAATCATTCTAGGGCAATCCAATACCTCATGGTCCCTAGCTTTGCAACAGAGACAACTAAGTCTTCTACCAGGGAATTCCTTAGCTAGATGGCCCAGTTTTCTACAACTGTAACATAGTATTAATCCTCGTTTTCTTTTAAATGATCCCCAACCTCTTATGTACTATGCACTAGAATCGTGATAGCTAACCTGCAAAAAATTCATTCTAGGATACTGCATCCATTTGTTAGTCCAGACATTCTTTCTATGCATAGGTATAACATATCTATCATTATACTTATTAGATCTATTCATATCAAACTTTCTTTCATTTATTAATGCCCTAGTTTTTAAGCTAGGACATAATCTATCAAACATACCTAGATCCATGCTCTAGAAACAAACAATTTCACTTATCTTACTTCTACAGAGCACCAAGCTTCCAGATCTATTAAATTTTAACTATTCTTACCTTTATTAGAGCACAAAGCTTACAAATCTTACCTCTTTTCTGCAGATCTGACCTCTTTCTTTCAGAAATTTCCACTTTTACTTTTCTTAGAGCACATAACATTCAGATCTCGCTTCTTTTCTTCAGATCTGATCTTCCTTTCTTCATATCTGACCTTATTCCTGGAATAAAGCTTCACAGGTCGAGTAAAAAGATGCACACTAGGGAAACAGATCTATGCACAGAGCTTTCTTTTGCATAAAGTTTCTTCTTCCTCAGTTCCTAGCAATCAAAATTCCAGGTCTCGACAATAGAGCCATTTGTTGGCATAGGGGCAGACCCAGGGTTCAATGCTCAAGAGTGCACCAACAAAGCCTTAAATACCGACCCTTTCGACAACACCTGCGAAGCAGATGAAGTCTCACCTGAGGTAGAGGCAAGGGTGGTTGCAAGACTCAGGTGCCTGCAACCTTAGCTATGTCACAGATATGTGATTATATCATTTACAGAGCACTTAGCATCGATCATTCATCAATATTCAATCCTTATTATACTTCGCAGATAACACATAGCATCGCAGTGTACACTCAAATCTACAGTATTTAAACACTTAACCATAGTAACCCAGATCAGATCTAGTAGATCAACACTAAGCATCCTCATACACATCAGATCTAACAATCATATATATCTAAGAAGCACATAGCATAAGTGGATATATCAAAGCACATAGCATAAGAAAAAACACATTGAATCAAAGAACATAGCATAACACTTAGATTTACGTGGTTCACCCCCACCCTGGGGATACGTCCACAAGATCTTCTTCTTTATTATCGTTTTCAATTTGTTACAAGAACAAATCCTCCAAAACCCTTCTTCGCATAGGACAAAATATCTGTGCATCTCTCTAGATCCTTCTTCCTTGCATTACAACACTTAGCTTTCTATAGAAACCTCACAATAACTTGCACTTAGCCTTGCAAGCCTTACACAGTTTGCACATAGCACTTATTCAAAATCACATAGATGCAATAACAATTGCACTAAGAAATCACATCTACTACTTCTTACATTTCCTATCCTTCTGTTTATACATTGCAAAAGTGGGCCTAAGCATGGTTAAACCCATGGGCCGACATCCCTTTCCCATTACATATTCCAAAAAACCCAAAAATGACCCAAAAGTGGGCCTAGCTTCCACAATTTTTGCTTTTCTTTGTTCTTTGTCTTCGATAGGCTGTCAAAGTCCCCAAAATGACCAATTATGACCAAGTGTTCCTCAAAACTTGGTCAAGGGCCAACACCCTGCGCACCAAATTGGGTATCAAAGACTCTGATTGTCATCTGGTGCTCAAATACTATAGTTTTTTGCATAGATACATTCAAACATAAATGAGTTTCTGGACATTGGCTCATTAGGTACGTCTTATAGATACGCTGTCAAGATCGAGAAAAAATTTAAGAAGAAAATGCGAGATTTTGGATCTGCAAACTCCTCACAGCCGAAGCAGGGAAAAGGCGGCCTCGACACACATAGAAAGGGACCAAGTTGAGAAGGTCTTCCTCAGGACAAAAATTCCAAGCTACAACACAATAAGGGCAATGAGAATATGAAGAAGAACACATGAAAATGGTGTGAGTACGATAAAATCCCTTAGAACAACACCGAAGAATGCCGCTCCAGGTAGTCACTCGTGGTCAAATTGAAGGCTTCTGAGTCAGAGGTCGATTCTAATTCCAAATAAAATCCTGAAGGAGGGAAGTGGATTATTGATGCTAAAACCAATGTCACTATCACTACCACCAAAGTCAGGCCAAGCGAACCAGAAGAACCAGAGGAAGGGGAACGCCTCTTTCACTTGTAGATGTGGGTAAAGGGGGCTCCGATGCATTTCATTTTCGATAGCGGTTGTTAGAAGAACCTAATTTCAGAAGAGGTCATCAAGTGACTAGACCTGCCAAAGAAACCACACCCGCAACCCTACACCATCGGATAGCTTCACCAAGGAAGAGATCTCTGTGTCATCCAATAGTGTCGTCGGCCTTATGGCATCAAGCCTTTCAAAGATGAAGATGACGTATTGTGTGATATTGCTCCCCTTGAAGTTTGTGATGTTATTTTAGGACAACCATATTTATGGAAGCATCATGATGTGTATGAGTCTAGACCCCCAGTGTTATTATTACTTTGGGTAGACAATTGTTCATGATACTAGAGGTAGCGCCGCCTACTGCTATTTCTTTAATCTCTGCTAAGCAATGCAGTAAGTTCATCTCACAAACCGAAAAGTTCATCTTCTTTGTGATCCATGCTCATAGTAAGTAGAAGGTCACCACCACATATGTGGCCTCTACACAGAGCCTCTCTTTGAAGCAGAAGAAATTGGACGAAATCATGGAAGAAGACAAAGACATATTCTCCTCACCTACAAGGGTATCGACACACTGCTAGGTCAAGTGTCCAATTGATCTGACCCCCAACACACCTCTACCTAATGGACCAGTCTCTCATTGCTCGCCAATGGAAAATGATGAAATCAGGCGTTAAATCCAAGAACTTCTTCAAAAGGGGCACATTAGACCCAACTACTCCCCTTGTGGAAGCCTGATTGTACTGGTGTAGAAGAAGGATGGGACTTGGAGACTCGACATTGATTATAGAGCCTTAAAAAAAATCAAAGTCAGGAACTGGTATCGCATTCCCAGGATTGATGACCTTCTTGACCAACTCAAGGGGGATAAGTTATTCAACAAGATTGACCTAAATTCTGGCTACCACCAGGTTCCCATCGAACCAACTAATGTATGGAAGACAACCTTCAAATCTAAAGAAGGTCTCTTCGAATCGCTAGGCACGCCCTTTGGCTTAATAAATGCACTAGCCACTTTCATGAGGTTGATGGATTATGTATTGAGACCCTTCACCAACTCCTCTTTGGTGGTATATTTGTATGGCATCCTCATCTTCAACAAAACGTGAGAGGAGCACATGCGACATGTTCAACAGGTTTTGAGCACTCTATGACAACACAAGCTATATTCCAACTTGGAAAAATGCTCTTTTGGCATGAACATGGTCCAATACTTGGGCTACATTGTTGATGAGCATGGGGTACATGTTGATCCAATGAATATCCAAGTCATCCATGACTGGCTAGCCTCGACCACACTGACCGAGCTTCAGAGCTTCTTGGGACTAGCCAAATTCTACTTAAGGTTCTTGTTGGGATTCTCCCATATTGCATGGGCCCTCATCTAGGTGACCAAGGGCGGTGGCAAGGCCAAGTTCGTGTGGGGGAAGGAAACACAACGCACATTCGATGATCTGAAGCATAGATTGTGCTCTTCTCCAGTACTCTCTTTGGCCGATCTGCAACAACTGTTTGATATTGAGACTGATGCATCTGACTATTCTCTAGGGACAATTCTCACTCAGTACATTCATCCGGTGGCATACCATAGTGAGACACTCTCAGATACTGTCTGGAAATACCCCACCCATGACTAGGAAATTTATTCCATTGTACAAGCATGTCGTCAATGGAAACATTACATTTTGGGAAAGGAGACAATCATACACACTGATCACAAGCCTCTGCAGTTCATACAGACACAAGGGAAATTGCAGAACGACCTTCATTATAAGTGGTCCACCTACCTGAAATAGTTCCATATCAACATCAAGTATAAGACAAGTATCTCAAATCATGTCGTTGACTGCCTTAGTCGACCTCCTGTGGCTGCACTCACCACTATGATCCATTCCTATGGACATGAAGCATCTGAGTGACCCCAAATTTATCAACAATATCCAGACTTCACCACCATCTATCAGGTCTTGGGTATAGGCACGATTGTCACCAATTTTCACATTCAAGACAAACTCTTATGACACCTAGGACATATTTTTGTTCCTACAAGAGAGTGTGCAAACCTGATTTGGGAAGCCCACTACAATTGGATGGCAAGACATTTTGGCATGGAGAAAAATATGGACATTCTTAGAAACATTTTTATTGGCCAAAACTTCGATAGGATGTCAACAAACATATCAGATCTTTCATTGCATGTGCCATTTCCAAGCCATACATCAAGAAGAAAGGCTTATACACCCCTCTTTCTACTCTTGAGAAGCCTTGGAAATCCATCTCAATGGATTACATGTTGGGCCTTCCATCCACCAAGCAAGGAAATGACTGCGTATTTGTGGTCGTTGATCGATTTTCGAAGATGGCCATCCTCACAACCTGGAAGAAGAATATAAAAGTGACATATACTGCCAAGATATTCTTCGAACGAGTGTGGGTCCACTTTGGGATACCATAGACCATCATCTCTGATCGAGACAACAGGTTCCTCAACACATTTTGGTCAAGTCTCTGGTCACTGTTGGACACCAAGATCACAAAATCCACTGCTTTCCACCCCCAAATAAATGAACAAAAAGAGGTCATCAATTGGATGATTGCACACATCCTGCACATGTACAATTCTAAGAATCCACATACATGGGAAGAGAGTCTCCCCTATGTCAAACACAGTTACAACATGGCTTTCCATAGCTCCACTAGCCATAGCCCATTTCAGGTGGGTCTGAGATTCCAACCCTTGGGACCTATTGATGTTGCACTTCCTATTTCCACCACACAGATAAACTCTTCCCATGATCAGTCTACAATCGAAAAAGCCACCAAATTCATTGAGCTGATTCAGCACATCCTCCAACAGGTCTAGGAGATTTTACAGAAATCCAATGCTAAGTAAAAGAAACGCCATGATCAACATAGGGTACCATACCAATTCGAGGTTGGAGACAAATTATGGTTACATTTGTAGAAGGAGTGTCTCACAGGGTCCCATCAGAAGCTCCACCCACTTCGCTATGGGACTTACACTATCGTCAAGGCCATGGGTATAAATTCTTTTGATCTCAACACTCCCCCCTTCCTTGGACTACACCTAGTGTTCAATGGGGACCTCCTTCAACCATATTTTACACCATTATTGGACACCTCCGACATTGCAAAACAATTGATACCCACAGAACTCAACCTTGACTGCATGGAACAAGCATCCACTGATTAGATAGTGGAAACATAGGTCAAGGGCACTCGCCAACAAAGGATCCAACTTTATCAGGTTGTCAAGGTAGGGAAACTCCTACACCAAGGAAAGTGGCTCACCCTGGGCCACATCCAACAAAAGTTTCCTCACCTGATGGGGGAACTCAACACAATGGAGACCATTGCTTCCTAAGGGGGGAAGGATTGATCCAATTGGCTATTGGTGGCCACTCACCTATTTCAACTGGCTCCTCTTGTCCATTTTTTAGTTCAACACGTTCTTATGTAATTCTTTTTAATTGTGGATTCTACACTTCTGGGGATGTTTATATCCCTACACATATTATAGGTGGATATTGGTGGCCTCTCACCTATTCCAACTGGCTTATTTTGTATGTTTTCATGTAAGCACATATTGTTGTACTTCCAGGGCTGTTTTGGAGGCCTAAACAATGTTTTTTTGGCTCACCACAATAAAATATTAGACAAAGTCACAATTTGATAGTGGAATCTATAGTTCTCTGAAAGACCTTTCCAACGAGCTATCACATGCCTAAAACAAAGGTTGTATGCAAAAGTTACAACCCTGGGAAGTTGAGGTACCAACTTACCATAGGGGCACACATGACTTTTGACGTTTTACCTCCTAGGGTTAGGTTTTTGGATGTCCAGGATTTTGGAATTCATGAGCAATATAAAAAATGCCTCTAGAGCCTCATTGTAATCCTTTCTGCTCAAACGGATGTGCGTAGCATCCACATCTCTTCTCAGAGATAGATACCACCATTCAAGCAAGTGTTTCAGTTCTGTAGTTTTACAGTTTCATCCTATTTCATTATTCAATAGAAGATATTATTCACTGGATATATGTGTTATTCTTCATATATTTGTGTTTATTGTATTCCATTTGTTAATCAGTTTGTTCATCTCATAAATCAAGTTCACTTTATCTTTGAGAAGAGATGTGACAACTATGCTCATTCGAAGACGATCATTACAATAAGGCTCTAAAGACATTTTTATGATAAACATGTGATCCAAATGAATCCAAGAAGGCCTAATTTTTTTTATTATTAGAATCGGATGAAACCAATGCCATTGCGTCAGGCTCATTGCATCAATTCTAACCACACACACACACACACACACACACACACACACACACACATATATACATTTTTTTCTGAAAATGGACACCATATGCAAAAGTTATCACATTCTGATCAATTTCCCAAATAGGAGAAAAAGTCAAAAATTCAAAGTCAATAGGCTATACTACTGACATCGACAGTACGTCAACATGATGTTTCAGGTGGTGTTAGCATGAAATCATGATGACATCAGCAGGGACACATGGAAACACCAGGGCATGCCACATGGCAGTCATTTTTGGCATTTTTAGGGTTGAGTTGGACCTATAACAATTTGACACGTGGCACTGTACAGAAGTGACATGTCGTTGTACATACGCTGACATGGTGAAAGGTGGTAGGCTCTGGGCACAACACATGGTTATACGGATGTGACGTGACACCAGTGGTAGCATGACACATGGAAGGTACTGTAGAGACGTGCCAGTGTTATAACCCTAATTTGCACCAGACATGCATACCTAGCATCAAGCCATCTCATTTTCCATTTTTTCCAAGCCACTACTGAACATCTCTTCTTAAAAACACAATTTTTTAAGGCACACACACCCTGCTCCACTACTGCACGCGTGTATACACTAGCTGTCCCACTATAGCCCGCGTATACCTACAAAAGAATGAAAAATGGAAAGTTGCATACAGAACTCACAGTTTTGGGTAAGTTACCTAAACTGTTTGATTGCACATAGTCGATCACTCAACCAAATACCTAGCCCTTTCTAGCCGATTTCACATTCCCTTTGTCCCATTTGGAAGAGGAAAAAAATTGTAAAGAAACTCTACCCGATTTCACATTCCCTTTGTCCCAACCTTTTGCAACTAGTGTGTGAAGAGAAGCATATACAAAAGAAGTTGGAGCAAAATTGAAGAGGAGCCCAGGACCATATTCGAGGAGAAGTGGCCGATCTCACTATTGTAAGTTACTCTTGTGAGCTTAATAAAAATAATTACTTTTCCCGTCCCGCCATATGAGACTTTCAATGTTTAAATTTGATTATATTTTGATAGAATCTCTAACCCATTAGATCATATGCATGTGGAGTTCTTTGTTTGTATTTTATGGATGCAGGTCAGTGTTGGGATGAGATTTGCAGTCAAGGAGTGACCAAACGTTAAAGGATCGACATCAAACATGAAAACTAAGGTATAGTAACTTGATCTTTTTAACCTTGTATTTGCATATGAATAATGGGGTTTATGATTGGGATGTTGGTAAGAAGTAGGAGACTTTAGGTCATTTTCTGCATGCATTACAAAACCCTTAATGCTAGTCCATAGGGGGATTTCCCACTCACAGCATAATTGACGACCATACTGGGGAGATCTCTAGGGTTTTTGGGGATACTTTTTGGGTTTTTAAAATTGGTTTTATTACCTTTTTTCCAAGTTTCTGCAAGAGTTTGAGCTAGTAGGGATTCTGGTCTTCCATACTAGTACTCCTTGCTTTCTTTGCTTTACTGTTTTATTTTTATTTTTCGAGAATATATAGAGGCATACACGGCTTGTAGAAGGCCTTCACGCGTATACACACACCGTGACTTCACACAACTCATGTACATACGCTAGCTTCTGAAGGATCAACAACGTGTATGTTTCCATATATATATTTTTTTAAAGAGAGGCATTCATTCTCTTCCCTGTCAGAAGTGATCCTTCTCAGGGGTTTTTTGGATCTAGTTCTAGTCTCTGTTGTTTCATTTTGTAGCCTAGGTATAACCTCATATTAGTTTTTTCCTTACGTCTTTTTATGTCAAAGTAAGTTTCTGTGTCTTCAAGGGATTCTGGTTCTCAATACCAGTACTCCCTACCAGTGCTTGATTTCTTGTTTTTCAAATTTTGAGGAGTTTCAGAGGTACACGCGGCCTGTAGTGTTGATACTAAGAGGGGGGTGAATTAGTATCAAGTACAATTTGAAACCTTTTTCAACTTATAATTAAACCATTCAATTATATCCAATGAGAAATTAACAATGGTATAAGAGTTACACCAATACACCACAATACACCATGCAC
>ML776891.1:1042184-1092262 GCA_009831015.1 Picea engelmannii | reverse complement strand
AGGGCCTACATGTACAATTCACTTTGTCATCTTCAAAAATTCATTTCTCCTCAACCATGAGGATCCACGTGACGTGCCACATACCAACGGAAAGAGCATGATGTATACTATCCATCCATGGGTGTTGTATCTACATGTGCATTTTCCTTCATGTTCAAATAACTTCATCAATCTTGTGGTCCAAAACCCATGACTAGGGTTGACATCAATGACAACAACCAATCTTCCAACATGTAGTAGGCCTGCATGCATGTATACGCGCCCTGAACTTACACAACCCACGTACATACGCTGGCTGTTGAAATTTTAGTAGCGTACCTGTTGAGATTTTTTTTTTTAAGAAGAGGCAGTCATCCTCTTCCCTGTCAGGGGTCACAACTCTCAGGGATTTTCTTGATCTAGTCCGGGTCTCTGTCATAGCAGTTTGTTGCTTAGGTTTGATTACAACATTACTTTATTTTTCAGTAAAAATGTTTTCCTCTGTTTTTAGACAAGTTTGAGAGTCTGCTTCAATCAACTTGTGTGTTATTGTTAGTAACTCTTTGTGATCTATGGTTAGGCCAGAAGTCATTTCTTGGTCTTTACTTGTCGTCATTTTTCCTTTTTTTCTTCTTAAGCATTAAACAATAAAAAAAAATCTTTTAATTTTTGGTTTGGTTAAGTAGTTGGTTGTCTGCATTAATCATCAATAAAAAGATTGCTTTCGTAAGTTCTTGGATGTTGACTTAGGACAATAAGTATCTCGTAGTTGAGTGAAAGCTTGTTTTGAGTTTTCTGTTAAAAGATCTTAGAAAAAAAAAAGTTTGAAAAGTTGGTTAAAGAGTTTGAATGAATGTGCAAATTTGAATTTGTGAAGAAGTAATTTGTTTTTAGTTTCAGTATATGCTCTTCTCTTTCGTCTCTAAAAACATCACTGGTTTCATTTTCGTTCCCTTTGACTTAATAAAGCCACTAAAATTAACGATTAATTAAAATCAACTAGACTTTATGTATGTAGGGTCCATCAACTAGTCTAGGCTAGAGCCTTGATTTAGGATTTGAGAGGAAACTCTTCAAGGCTGCTAAAACAAACATAAGAGTCTGTGCTAGGGAGTGTCAAAAGTCCAGTATCATGAAAGTTATCTGGGACCCCCCTCTAACATAGGGGCTAAAGACGAGGTCGTGTAAGGAAAGGTAGGGGAGATAACCCCTCCAAAGCTGGACCAAGCGTAGTGGGGAACACATATAAAGGGCTTATCTTGGGATTTCGTTGATCGCATTTGCCACAGAGCTTCATGGGTCTTGAATTTGTTTGAGGTCCTTAGTCGTCTTCCAGAACACTTGCTTTTGATACCCTTGATAGGTTTTGGGCTTGATACTCTGCTCATTGCGGTCCACCTGACTGTCGACTGTACCTGCCTGGTGACTGTTTGCATGTTGGCAACCTAGTTTCCTATCTTTCTAGTGACTTACACAGGTGACTGCGTGGGTATACCGCAGTACCTAGGAAAAACATTGGGCCACGCTTTGCAGAGTATACCCAGAGGGTTCTTCGGTATTCAAGTTTCACTTGCACCGGTAAGTTTCTCTAGTGTTGGTTGTTGTAACTATTCTTCCAACTAGCTAGTGACACCTTGTTTTATCTCATAGGTACTTTTTCTAGTGTGTGCTAGTTTTCAAATGATTATAGATTTCCCTAGTGTTTCTTTGATATTCTCACACAGTGGAGGATCAGGAATTCCCCTGGTCGCGAAGGCTTTTGGTCCTGCCGCTGGTTGACCTCGAACCCCCCCGCCACCACTAAGGTGAAAACTAGACTAGCAAGGGTATTTTGAGACAACCAGGTTATAGGAAACTGTGCCTGACCCATCTTCAAGAGGAGAACATTTGATTCTAGAGGAACCAATCATTTCTAACCTCGAAGAAAAATATTTTGGTCCATATAACCCTTCCATCACTGATTTATCAGCGCCCATCATCATACAGGTTCTACCTTATGAGCATTAGGTAGTGTCACAAGCAACAATGGAAGAAAACACTACTACTTCTTTAGGGAATACTCATATTTCCTTCACGACTGTCACTACAGGGGGTGTTCCACCTCCTAACCAATTGTTGCCGCTCCGGGCCACTATCGTCTCGACTTCTTCTACCTTGGGTATCGGTCTGATTCCGTCTATGGCGACGATCACTGCTCCATTTACCCAGAATGCGACAGGCCCTTCGTTCTCATACGGGATGCCTGGCTTCAGTACGAGTACTGTACTTTCCTCCTCCACTATACATAATTTAGGTTTGGGGGAAGGGATTTCCAACGCTCCTCTGCAAGGATCTATGGGGGGCACTTTAGCTCCCTTTATCACTTTCCCTTACGGTGGGGGTCATATACCCCCTTCGTCCCCCTCACTCGATGGTGTTCCTCAACACTCTGTTGGGCCTAACATAAACTTGTTTGGAGTAGGTATTCAATAACTCCCTCCTTATAACATGCCGGTTGGTTCGACACCTTTCTCTTTGTTCGACGCATCTGGTAAAAATGCTTTCTCGTCAGCTATTGTTTTAGCCGAGGGAAACCCCGGTTATGGAAAACCACATCCTGTACAGAGTACTATTCCTGCACGGCGGGAACACTTAGGAATTCCTTCCTCACAAGGACCTTGCAATCCATGGCAGGGACCAGTCCCCTTGCTAGGGATTCCGATCGGGGGAAACCCTTTCCATACCTAGTGGAACCCTGGGCAAGGCCCAATGCCTGTGCCCTTCGGATCAGCAGGGAGAAACCCCTCCCAAAATCCTTGGAATGTGACGCAAGCTCATCCCTTTACATCCTATTACGGGAACCAACCGATGTTGTCTCAACAAGCGCGTAATCCGTATGCTGGTCACAACCATGGTTATTACCAGATCCCTAGCCAACAACCTATCTTTTCCTGGCAACTTAGTGCCAATCAAACTCCAGGATCCTTTTTCCCTGGGTACAATCCGCAACCCAAACTACCATTTCTGGCAACCCTGCACTTTCCATATTTGACAAGGCTTTTAAATGACCCCATTTGTCATGATCCGAGTTGGCCTCCTATGCCGACCAAGTTGCCTTCGGACATTCCAAAGTTCGAGGCCAATCCTAATGAAAATCATGATGATCATGTGACTACCTTCCACTTATGGTGCTCATCCAACTCATTAAGATATGACTCTGTTCAGTTGCGATTGTTTGAATGCACTCTCATAGGAAGTGCTGCGAAATGGTACATCAAGATCGACCGCTCACGATACTCTTCGTTCGATGAATTGGAAATGGATTTCTTAAACCATTTCCAATTATCTGTGAGATACGATGCCGACACTGAATTGCTGGCCAACTTAGAGAAGACAAAAGTAGACCATATCTCGGATCACATTAGAGAATGGAGATGCCAGAAGAGTTTGATTAAAGTGCCAGTACCACTAGCATTGTTGCTTGAGTGGTTCCTTAAGTCTTTGGTACCCCAGTTGTCTAAAGACATCACAACATCTGGGGTATTTTCCGAGGAAGATGTGATAATGAGAGCTCAACAACTAGAACTTATTTACTCTCAATCTGGTTTACTTTATTAGATTTTTCCAGATACATCGAGGTCAATACTTGACAAGACTAGAAAAAGGTCTGAACCACATGTCGATGAAATTATTGGTTCAGAAAAAATGAAGCCCGTTGATCCATTGTCAAATCAATTTCAAAAATTGTCAATACAACAGACAACGACCAGCCAGACCACCGGTTCAGTTGTTCCCCCTACCCAAAATTTGGATGTATACAGTGTACAAACAAAATTCCTAGAGGCCACCCAACATCCTGATGGAAAGAAGAAACAACGAAAGAAGGGTGAGAGGGATAAGAAACCCACCGATAGTGCTGGCGGGGGTGACACTGAAAAGAAGAAGTCAAAGTATCCTTGCAATATTTGCAAGGAAGAACACCCGACCCATCAGTGCCCTCAGCTTTCAGAGGCCCATAAGTTATTGGCACAACAACAACTTTCCGTGTTAACGAACCCATTTCCACACGGGCAAAATCTAACTCAAGGCTCCTCAAGTGTGGAAGGGGGCAGTCAAGGACCCCCTTCATCCTCGAGTAATCCTTCATCCGCAAATGCGTATATGATGAAAGGTGATGCCTATATATAGACTAGAGCACATGATTACAGAAAGACAAGCACCTCTGAGAAGGGTAAAGAAGCTGGAAACCCACCTCTTCCTCTCCAAATTGAGAAGACGTTGGGAAAAACAATGACACACATCCAAAAAGGTGCATTCAAGAAAGATTCTCACAATCCAAACACATGGGTCACCCATAACTACTATGTGGTGGAGGATTTATCACAAACCCCTTGTGCGATGTACGCTTTGGAAGTCCTCCAGAGTTTCCCTTCCCAGAGAAAGGCCCTGTTAGCTACCATAGGATCTGCTGAGACTTATAATCCATGAACGATCATGGTTGATATGACCAACTTAAAACCTCATCTTCCCTACCACATAGATTTTCAGATAGTAGTTGCTTACACCACGAAAATTTTTACTCGTAATATTTTTCGTACAGTGGTGGATGAGGGCACCTCAACATGCATGATGTATTTGGCATGTTGGAAGGCCATAGGCCAACCTGTTCTATCTCCGTCACCTACTCTTCTTACAACCTTTGACTATCATTCTTTTCAACCACATGGGATAATTCCCTCTTTCCCCGTGTAGTTAAGGGGGAAAACCACGTGCATCGAATTTGAAGTGGTCGATGTGTCTCTCGACTACAATATTTTGTTAGGAAGGAGTTGGACCTATGCTATGCAAGCAGTGGTCACGACAATTTTCTGGGTCTTGTTGTTTCCACACGATGGTCAGATCATGACCATTGATCAATTATCCTTCTCTCGTCCCAACCCTTCATCGGGAGTCTCCATGGTCCCGATGATTGATAACCCTCAACCCGACATCGTCAACATAGGGGTTGGTTTGTGTCCACCTTTGATGGGTACTTTTGATTAGCCACCTCCGACCAAAAATTTCCATTACATGTCAGCTGACCTCGACCAGCCTTGGGCCGAAATATTTCAAATATTTTCGTTTCACATGACGTACTTTAACGATCCGTGGAATATTCCTTCCCCATCAGCTACGATGGAAGGGATAGAGCACCATGGAATGGACATGCCTCTGTCCGTGCCAGAATTTGCATACTCGATAATTCAGTGAGCTTTTGCCGACCTCGATCCAACTCCGGCACAAGAGTTAGATCAAGCGCTCGAGCCTATTTGGGATCAAGGTTCCCTTGTTGATACAAATTATTTAGACTTAGTTTTGCCCTCAGACGAGGCAATTATTGAGGCAATGACTAGTTCGAACAGACCCTGGGAGGATCTCCATCATAGATCCTACTTCCTCCCAGAGTTAAGAAGAATTGAAGCAGGTGAATTCACTATGACTATGAATGGAGATAAAGATTGTCCTATCAATCCTTTGACAACGTACACTGTTTATGCTGAAAAAAATATGGAAACAATAGCTGAAATGATACCTATTGACATCTTCATAACCCTTGGCATCGTGGAGAATATTTTTGTCGAAGCGGATTGCTCCCCCGAGGAGATTCATATCTACATAGATTTATTTAAATAATTCCACGACGTGTTTTCCTGGTCTTACGAGGAATGCCATGCATAGATCTAAGAATCGTCAAACATTAAATCACGAATTATCTTGATGTCAAGCCGGTCTGGCAGAATCTTCGTCCGATCAATCCTAGGAAAGAAGCAACTATCAAGGCTGAAGTAGAGAAACTACTTAAAGCTGGTTTCATCTACCCCGTCCAATTGACTCAATGGGTGTCAAATCACGTGCGAGTCAATAAAAGACAGGGTACAATTTGCGTATGTACGAACTTCCGTTATCTAAACAAGGCCTGCCCAAAATATAATTTCTCCACGCCATTTATTGACCAAATAGTCGATGAATGCGTAGGTTGCGAGGCATTTTCGTTCATGGATGGTTTTTCCGGATACAATAAGATACAAATCAAACTCGAAGACCAACACAAAACCACTTTCATTTGTCCATGGGGTACATTCGCTTATTGTAAGATGCCTTTTGGTCTGAAAAATGCTGGAACTACATTTCAGCGGGCCATGTATTTTTCTTTCCACGACCTCAAACATATAGTCGAGGCTTATCTTGATGATTTAGTGTCACGATATCGCAAGAGAGATGACCATCTAGCACACCTCCGACTTATCCTTGAATGGTGTCGCTACTACCGAATTTGCTTAAATCCAAACAAGTGTAGTTTTTGCGTCACATTGGATCGTCTGCTAGGTTTCATGGTTTTGACAACGGGGATCATGGTCGATCCTCTTAAGGTTGAGGCAATAGTTCAATTGCCTCCCCCGTGCACCATCCCTTAGCTTCAAAGTTTGCAAGGAAAAGATAACTTTTTACGACGTTTCATCGCAAACTATGCCAAGATCACAAAGAGTTTTATGCATTTATTGAAGAAGGATGTTCCTTTTCATTAGGATGAAACTTCTCAACACTCTTTCACATAGTTTCATTAGGATGAAACTACATGAAACCCCCCTTCAACAAGGGGGCACCGCTATATCATCGTAGCAGTAGATTACTTCACCAAGTGGGTCGAAGCTATGCCAATGTTTAAAGACGATGAGGAGACAACAACTCTCTTTTTGTTCAACCATATAATAGCAAGGTTTGGCATCCCGAGAGAGATTGCCACTGACCATGGCAGTCAATTTTAGAACAAAATGATGATCGAGTTAACGTCAAAGCTTGGGTTGTGGAAAGAAAATTCATTTGTAAATACATTTGTAAATACGTGTATTCCATAAAACACAAAAAGATAAAAAAAATTCCATATATATATATCGCAAAGCGTCAGAGTACATAAGTGGGTGCGAGCGCCTCAAAAAATATGTGTCCAGTAAAGAGTCATCGGGCTTATGCCCTCAAAAATATACAAAAGGTTCCCTCGACACATAAGAAGTCTAGTCTAAGCTAAGGGCAGGGCCTGTTGGCCTTGCCATAATGAAAAATGACGTTGGCCAAACGCTGGAAAAGATGGACCCAAGTCTAGGGCACCCCAACAACATGAGGTTGCATTGATGGTGGAAAGTCCTCGATCTCTGCCATTGGGACTGTGCGAGTGAGCACGGTAAGGTTCCGCTCCAATCATCTCAAAACTCTATCGGCCTCTCTGTCTAGAGGCCCCCCTGCTGCTGATGGCCTTGCCTCTGGTGGAGGACGTCGTCGGCTCCTCGCAAAATATGCTGGACGCACTGGTCCCACATTTGCACGTAACAGATACATACTAGTTATATACTCTGGTACACAAAAAAAAAATGATTTATATAAAAAGAAATAAAAATTAAATAAACTTTGAAAAAACAAAAACAAGTATACCTAACTCTCCTTGCTCTACTTCGGGAGGTACGTCCATGGAGAAGTTGATCCCGACATAGGGGTATTCCTCTATCACCGGAATCTGTCATGCCCACCAAGAAAAGAATTTGTCATCGAAAGCCTCGATAGTCCTCCCTCCCCCCCGTCGTGGCAACAATGCCACCCACCTACATAATGCTGGGAGAGAGGCCTCGTGCCCTCGTATCGTCTCTCTAGGGATAAGACTGGGTACTATCTCTCGAAGAAAGCACAAAGAATAGTCCCAAACCCAAAGTTCCTGTGCACCCACATTCGACAGTCTGTAAACTATTTTTTCATACATATCAAGAAGCTGGTGCTCCAGTAAAAAAATTGTGCATTTAAGCACTGAACCGCACAATTCATGTGCGCCCGGGAAGCCTGATGTAAATATGCAGATCCAGTAATCCACCCAATGAGTAGAACTATCGCTTTCAGTGATAGGTTAGAAATCCTGCTTATTGGCACCTGTGTGCCCACTTTGTTGGTACTAGCCTCGCAATGGAGTCCAATCAACTCCGCTATGTTGTGAGGCCCAGAGGGAAACGTGTGAAAGTTGACTGGTTCCCCTCTCCTTGAGAGGCCAGTCAAAAAGTAGATATCTTTAGTCATTGGAGTCAACGAATGTCCCTCAAGAATGAATGCCTCTACATCTGGGTGCCAATAATCTACCAAGGCATTCACCAGCCTAGGTTGTGCCCGCATAAATGGACACTGAAATAATTTCAACAAACCACATTGCGCCAATGCGGCAACAACATCAGGATCCTCTTTGACCAAATTATCAATGTCCTCATGCTTCCTCTCCCTCCAATGAACATACATCCTACAATTCACAAATTCATGAAGGATTAGCTCTTGTTTGTTTTTATTTTTTCCACAAAAGGAGGGTACATGCGGGCTGCCATAGGACAACCCATATATACATAGGGTCGACCTTTTTAAAGGTCAATGCCTCTCCTAAAAACAAAATTAAATGCATAAAAGAAGAATGGAATAGCAATAGGGGTTAGTATGTACTTACTTGGTCCAAGCGAAAGTTCGTTTCGTCCACTGAAGCTCCCAGAATAGACTTTTTTAACAAAGGGGTGTTTTTGGCTTTTTGTCAATTTCTCAATTTGCAATGGTGATAATGAGCTGCCAGCTTCTATTTATAGACTTTTTGGCCCTTCTTTTGGCATTTTTTGGACCTTTTTGTCATTTTTTCTAGCCTAAAAATCATTTAGTATGGTTCAAGAGTTTCTTATGGAATGTTACGATAAATGTTACTTTGGGTATTGGGGTTTTTTTTGGAGATTTGGGTCATTTTCAAGGTCTTTTGGTAAAAGGTCATTTTTTCAACTTTGTGCATGTAAGATAGGATTCCACCTCATTGCCTTTTTTGCTTTGCCATAGGATCGATCCCACCGAATTGTGACACAAAACCATCATTGTTGGTTTAGAAGTGTCGTAATTTAGTGGTATAATCCTACATGTACATGGACGCCCTAGATAGATCCTGGTTTCATTTTGTCATCCATACTGTCACTAATGACTATAGGCCCAGGAGTCCTTTTTAAATTTTCCTAATTACAAGTATGAGCCTCATTCACATGATTCATTATCTTTCTTTACCTCACCCTCAGGACTCCCAAAACATAACGGGTCTTCTTTTAAGCCCTTTTCAGACCCTCTAAAAATGAAAAGATTGTCAAACGATCTTGTTGACCTTCACGATTGCTAAACTGAAATTGGAAGGCACGTCTGTCCGACGGTAGTTTACCCCTTTTTCAGTCTGGATGGTCAACTGTACGAACAAAGGTATACTCTAGAAGCCTCGGTTCTCTAGAAGAGTATTCTCAGTTATAATTTTACCCCTTTTTCGGACATGAGAGACTAAATTGACGAAAAATCCACCCCCATAGAGTCCATAGTTAAGTTCTTTTCAAACTCCCTAAAATTGAAAAGATCACCGAGTGACCTTATTCCTTCACACTCGTTAAAATGGTCCATAAGAAAATTCCTGACGGATTCCATAGTTAATCATTTTTCATACTCCTTAAATATGAAAAAATTGTCGAGTGATCTTGTCTTTATCACACTTGTTAAAATGGTTTTGAATAGACGTCTTTTCGATGCTAGTTTACCGCTTTTTCGAACCGACTAGACTACCTTCGAAAAATGTACCCCAATGGAGTCTCCTTTTACGTTTTTTTAGACTCTCTAAAAATGAAAAAACCCCGAGCTTACCTTCTCTGGGCTCGTTAAAATCACATCGAAGGACGTTACCATTGTGTCTTATTAATTGCATTTGCATACCTACATCTTTGGCCTAATGATGGATCCATATTTCTCTCAACTGAACCATTTGAAGCATGCCTTATACGCAAGCTCTGTAGCACTTTGCCTTTGCGTCTTGACACCTTGGCCGACAAAGGATTTTTCCCGAGTGTCCTTTTCTTACATATATCCCTTTGCTCTGAGAATCCATGTGTTCCTTGCACTTGGAAATAGTATGTCTGCGACACTTGATCTTCCTTTGTAATGTAGCATTCTTTTATTCTTTTTCAAGCTTTCCAAAATTATTTAAAAAGACAAAAAAAATCAAATATACCCCAAAAAGAGGAAGGGAAAAGTATTTTCTTTTTGTTGGTAGCACAATGCGTTGCCCTTGGACAAATCACAATGATTCACCCTTGGACAAAGCACATCCTTTCGTTTGTTCATCAAGCCCTGGGATTTAATATGACCTTAGGAATTTGTTCTCGCTACATAGAGATGTGTCCTCCTTCATTTGGTTATTCTTCCAAACATATGGAGAGTTTATGTTGCCTCCTGCATCATGAACTTATGTCAACATCACACTGCCTGAGTCTCATCATTTTTCGTGCTATTGTCTGAGGGAAGTTTTTACCAAGTTTGGGTTGGCCCCTTTGCAGTTTGTCTCTTGCCCTCATGCCCGACCATCCCGAAAGACCAATCAAGTCTTTGTTCGAAATACATGAAGCCCTCAGCCTGATCATCAAAATCCTCTAGTCCATTCCTGACAAGCCATCAAAGACCTCTGGATAGTGAAGTCGTACACTTATATTACGCTCCTACCCAAGTTCTGAAGATTTTGAATCTATTGCTCACGCTTTGAAGGCCTCATCTCTAGCCATCAGGCCTTATTAGCTTCTTTAAGATGGATACTATACATGTATACATTTTTGATTTCGAGATGTAGATCCGCTGTGTATTGCTCGTGGCTACACTTTATATAGTTATATGACATGGATCTGTAGTGTATTTGATTGGAAACCATGTTTTTATTTCATTCCGAGCATGGGTATGCCCACCTCGGTGAGACAATTTTTATTTTGCAGATGGAACCTCTCGAACTCTGGTCCCTGGGCTCACTTGTTTCATATGTTGGTGAAGATTGATAATATTATTCGGCCATCATATTCTCTTCTAACCTCACACATTAGGTGGCATCTGTTATAACCTTAATTTACACCAGACATGCATACCTGGCATCAGGCCATCTCATTTTCCATTTTTTCCAAGCCACTACTGAAAAATTCTTCTTAAAAACACCCTTTTTTAAGGCACACATGCCTTGCTCCACTACTGCATGCGTGTATACGCTATCTGTCCCACTATAGCCCGCGTATACCTACAAAAGAACAAAAAATGGAAAGTTGCAGACGAAACTCACAGTTTTGGGTAAGTTACCTAAACCGTTTGACTTCCCATAACCGATCACTCAACCAAATACCTAGCCCTTTCTAGACTATAAAAGAAGGGGTAGGGGTCCCATTTGGAAGAGGAAAATAATTGTAAAGAAACTCTACCCAATTTTGCATTCCCTTTGTCCCAACCTTTTGCAACTAGTGTGTGAAGAGAAGCATATACAAAAGAAGTTGGAGCAGAGTTGAAGAGGAGCCTAGGACCAGATTCGAGGAGAAGTGGCTGATCTCAATATTGTAAGTTACTCTTGTGAGATTAATAAAAAGAAGTACTTTTCCCGTCATGCCATATGAGACTTTCAATGTTTAAATTTGATTATATTTTGATAGAATCGCTAACCCATTAGTTCATAGATCATATGCATGTGGAGTTCTTTGTTTGTATTTTTATGGATGCAGGTCAATGTTGGGAGGATATTTGCAGTCAAGGAGCGACCAAACATTAAAGGATCAACATCAAACATGGAAACCAAGGTATAATAACTTGATCTTTTTAACCTTGTATTTGCATATGAATAATGGGGTTTATGATTGGGATGTTGGTAAGAAGTAGGAGACTTTAGGTCATTTTTTGCATGCATTACAGAACCCTTAATGCTAGTCCATAGGGGGATTTCCCACTCAAAACAACTAGGATGACAGATCGATATGTGGTGCACAGGCTGACTGTGCAACTGACTGGGCAGATGACTGGACAGGGTGATTGTGCAGTGACTGGATTGTACGGGCCAATCCAGAGGTGACACATGTGTTGGGTATGTGTTATATTATTTGCATGAGTAGTAGTGTCTGAGCATATGCACCGGGCGTGTAGGGGGGTTAGAGGGGGGGGGGGGGCTAGGTCCCCCCCCTGATTTTTTTTTGCCTCGGGAAACGTGACACCTACCTCGGGAAATGTGTCATGTATTTAGGTGGTTTTTTCGGCACATGGTTTTTGCCGATGGTTTTCTATTTCCGGTTAAGGAATTAGGGTTTTGGACTAATCCAGGTCATTGGTTTAGGGTTTTGGATGTCGCTGGATCCTATATGTATATTGTATTGTAAACAATGTAACACAATGAATGAATATAATATATGTTGGTTTTCTCGGTTTGGGTTTCCAGGGGAAAAATTTCTATGTAATGTTTGTATTTTCCATTGTGTCTTTTCTGTTCTTTTCTAAATATCTATTTACAATAGACATTGTACAAGGTTAGAATTTACATTTGGTATCAGAGACTTATTGGCTTCAGGGGGATGCCTTTGTGGTACCCCTACCCCTTCTTTTATAGGCTAGAAGGAGCTAGGTATTTGGATGAACCCTTGACCATGCATGGCCAGGAGTTTCAGTTAACTCACCCATAAATTTTTGTTCCGTCGAAAACTTTCCTTTTTTCATGCTTTTGTCAGTTCATGCAAGCTGTTTTGGGTCAGCCAGTGTGTACACGCGTGTAGTAATGAGTTAGGGCGCGTGGGCCTTTATTCAAGAGGATTTTCAAAGAGTTGTTCAACAATGTTTTGGCAAAGAAGGGATATGAGTTGGCCTGATGCCAGGTAAGCATGTGTGGTGAAATTTAGGGTTATAACAAATGCCCCCTAATGTGTGAGGTTAGAAGAGCCTCTGATGGCTGAAATACATTACCAATGTTTACTGATGTGCCAAACGATTGAGCCCAAGGATCAGGAACCAGAAGGTGCCGTCTGCAAAATAACAAATGTCTCACCGAGGTGGGCATACCCATGCCCGGGATAAAAAGAGAACCATGGCTACCAATCAAATACACTGTAGATCCATGTCAAATAACTATAAAGAGTAGTCGCAAACAATACACAACAGAGCTACATCTCGAAATCAGAAAGACATACATATAAAGTATCCATCTTCCAGAAGCTGATTCGGCCTGATGGCTGGAGATGAGATCTTCAGAGCTCGAGCAACAACTTCAAAATCTTCCAAAAAATTGGGTAGGAGTGTAATATGAGTGTACGAATACATTACCCATAGGTCTTCGATGGCTTGTCAGTCATGGACTTGATAATCTTGATGATCGGATTGAAGGCTTCAGCGATTTCAAACAAGTACTTGATTGGAATTTTAGGATGGTCGGGTATGCAGACAAGAGACATATTGCAGAGGGGACGACTCAGGCTTAGTGACAAACTTCCCTTGGACAATATCATGACAAGTGATGAGACTCAGACAACATATATGTTAATCATAAGTCTACAAAGTAGGAGGCAACGCAAACTCTCCATATTTTTGGAAGAATAACCAAACGGTGGAGGACACAAATTTATATAGCGAGAAAAGATTCCTAAGGTCGCAATGCATCCCATAGTCCGATGAACAAACAGATAGATGTGCTTTATCCAAGGGCGACTCATTGCGTTGCCAATAAAGAAAATACTTTTCCCTTCCTCTTTTTGGGGTATATTTTATTTTTTTGTTCTTTTCAATAATTTTGGAAAAATAATAAAGGAATATTACGTTACAATGGAGGAACGAGTATTGCAAACATACAAGATCAAGGCACAAGGACAAGACTGATATTCTAGTAAAATGATAATCGGGAAAAATACTTCGGCGGCCAAAGGTGTTAAAATGTAGAAGCAAACTGTCACAAGGCTGGTGGATAAGGTATGCAAATGCGGTTGATAAAACACACAATGGTAACGTCCTTTAATTTAAGTTTAACGAGCCCAGAGAAGGTAAGATCGGTGGTTTTTCATATTTAGAGAGTCTAAAAAAACATAAAAGGAGACTCCATTGGGGTACCTTTTTTGAATATAGTCTAGTCGGTTTGAAAAAGGGGTAAACTAGCACTGATTAGACGTCGATTCAAAACCATTTTAACGAGTGTGACAAGGACAAGATCACTTGGCCATTTTTTCACTTTTAAGGAGTTTGAAAAAAGATTAACTAAGGACTCCTTCAGGAATATTCTTCTGGACCAATTTAACGAGTGTGAAAGAATAAGGTCACTCGATGATCTTTTCAATTTTAGGGAGTCTGAAAAGAGCTTAACTATGGACTCCGTGGGGGTTTATTTTTCGTAAGTTTAGTCCCTCAGGCCCGAAAAAGGGATAAAATTATACCTAAGAGTACTCTTCTAAAGAACGAAATTTCCATAGAGTATACCTTTGTTCGTACAGTTGACCGTCCGGACCGAAAAATGGGTAAACTACCACCGGACAGACGTGACTTCAAATTTCAGTTTAATGAGCGTGAAATGCCACAAGATCACTCGACAATCTTTTCATGTTTAGAGGGTATGAAAAGGGCTTAAAAGAAGACCTGTTATTTTTTGGGAGTCCTGAGGGTGAGATCAAGAGCGAAGAAGAATCATGCAAATGAGGCTCAAACTCATATTCAGGAAATACTATAAGGACTCCCGAGCCTACAGTGTTTTAGAGACGACATGGACACCATAATGCAACTAGGACCTACCTAGGGCATCCATGTTCTGGTAAGCTCTACCACCAAGTTGCGACACTTCTAAAGAAGATATGATGGTTCTGTGTCAAAACCTGATGGGATCAATCCTATGGCAGAGGAAAAAGTCAATGAGACACAAAAGTTGGGGTAGTAACCTAACCTATATGCTCAAGTTGATTCGTGGAAAAAATTTCATGGACCATCAAAATTTTCTCAAAACTCAAAAACGTGTCCCAATACCCGATCAAATCCCTCTCATGTAACTCTTGAATCACTCTAAATGGTTTTTGGTATAAAGAAACTGATAAGGGAGGCCAAAAAAGTGACAAAAAGAGGCCAAAAAGTCTATAAATAGAAGTTGGAAGCTCATTATCACCATTGCTGATTTGGAAATTGACTCTGGAGCCAAAAGACTCCCTTTGCTAAAAACGGTGATTCCGGGAGCTACAGTGGACGAAACAAACTTCCTCTTGGACCAAGTAAGTACAAACTCCCCTATCTAGCTATTCAATTCTTCAATTTTGCATTTGCTTTTGTTTTTTGGGTGGGCGTCGACCTTTAAAAAGGTCGGCCCTAGGTACACGCGGGTTGTCTCTGGATAGGCCACATGTACACTCGGGCAGAGTAAAGGCTGCCCATGTGTACACGTGACTGTTGCCTCTACAACTCGCATGGACCCCCCTTTTGTAGCAAAAAAAAGAACTAAAGGGCAAGTACTGACCCTCCTGAACTTTGGTGTGTTGGCAGAATATATGTCCAGTGGAGGGAAAGGGAGCATGAAGCAATCAATGAGTTGGTTGTGGGAGATCCGAATGTTGTGGCCGTGTTGATGCAATGTGGTTTACTGAAGTTCTTCCTGTGTCCATTTATGCAAGCACAACCAAGGCTACTGAATGCCTTGATTGACTACTGGCACCCTAATGCAGAGGCCTTCATGCTAGAGGGGAAATCACTGGTGCCCACCACCGAGGATATCTACTTCTTGACTGGCCTCTCAAGGAGAGGTGAACCGATCAACTTCTGGATGTTTCCTGCAGGACCGGATAACATAGCGACACTGATAGCCGAGCACTGTGAGGCTGGGACTAACCGTGTGAGCTCCCAGGTTCCCACCAGTAAGATCACTAACCTATCGTTGCAGGTGATATTATTACTGATTGGGTGGATTACTGGTTCAACAACCTTGCATCAAGCGTCTCGCGCACAGATGAAATGTGCTATCCAGTGCTTGAATGCACAAATTTTTGACTGGAGTACCACACTACTGGAGTGTATGAAGAGGCAATTGAAAGATTGCCGACAGTGGACACCGAGGAACTTTCTGGATCGGGACGATTTTGTGTTCATTCTTCTTTGAGAGAGTTCCGAGCTTTAGTCCTTGGGAAGTGGTACGAGGACATCAGGCTTCTTTCCCTGCAGTGTGTAGATGGGTAGTATTACTGCCGCGACAGGGTGGTGGAAGGACCAATGAGTCCTTCGATGATGACTTCTTTGCATGGTTGTCACGACAGATCCCTGTGATCGAGGATTACCCATATGCAGGGATAGATTTTTCTAGAGATCTTGAGATACCTGTGCCTCCTGGTGAGGAGCGAGGGGAGATGGGTAAGTCTCCACCTTTGTAGTGTTTTTGTTTTCATATGTAATTTTTATGTCATTTTTGTTATATATATCATTTTTTTTGTATGCCAGAGTATTTGACGGGTATACATTTTTTGCATGCAGATGTGGGACCCGTGCGACCTGGTGATTATGCACGAAACATGCGTCGTCCTCGGCCAGAAGCTGCAGCTACCGCTGCCAGGGGAGAAACAATAGCAGGGAACCTCCCAGCCGGGGAGGCTGAGAGGGTCCTTAGATGAGTTGAGTGGAACTTCACTGCACCTACTTGCACAGTCCCGATGGAATAGATAGAGGACTTGCCTCCATCCATGCAGCCTCATGTAGTGGGGGCACCTCGGACGTGGGTCTGATTGTTTAGGTGTTTAGCCCATGCTGTGGACTATTATTACAGGGTCCATAGGCCCTGAACCTATTTAGACTTTTTACGTGCCATGGGCACTTACTTGTATATAGTTTTTGAGGGCATAAGCCTTGTGACTCGTTATTCGTCCCATTTTTGAGGCGCTTGCGTCCATCTATGTACTCTAGTTATTTTATGATGTTATATATGGTTTTTTGATCTTTTGTGTCTTATGGATCATGTGTGAAAAAATGTATTTACATGCTTATGTCAATGTTATTTCATATGTGTGCAAGATGCTAATCTAAAATTTGATTAGCTAGAGTATCTGTAATTTGGTTTAATCTCCTAGGAACATGAAAATATGTAATATAATCAAAGTTTCGTTCTAAGAGACGTACCCTAAAGAATCGTCGGTGTAAAGTTGGATCATGAACCCAGTATACTCTGTTTAGCTGTAACACAACCAGTTGAGCGTCGAGATAGACCCAGAGATGAGAGATACCCAATGACTAGGCGTCACGAAGCAACTCAATAACTGCACTATACTCGACGACATTATTTGTGGTGTCACCTAAGCATATACCTCCAGAAGATAACAACTGGCCCTGAGGTGTAAATATTACCCAAGCCGCGGAGGCAAGCCTCTGAGTGTGTCGACTAGCACCGTCTGCATACCCAACGAACACCTCAGAATCACTTGACATTTGCCATATTGACGAAATATAACATCAATGACACGTCCATAACACTTAAAAGAAATTAAAAAGTAATAGTACAAAGACTATACATATGTTACAAAAAGTTACCCACAGTGACCTACCTATGAGTAATACTTCTTGAGGTAGAGCCCATTTCTAGGCTCCACCAAAGCATTCCCTTCAAAATCAACCAAACAATAAGAGCCCTTTTTAAAAACCTCTTTTATGATGAAGGGTCTGAACCACATGGGTTTGAATTTTCCTGCCCCCAGGGGGTCCTTATCTTGGTCATAGACTAGGACAAGGTCGTCTTTAGAGAAAATCCGAGGATGAACATACCTATCATACTGACACTTGACCTTATGTTTGTGAGCCTCGTTGGCCATGGCCACATCACGACGCTGCTCATTGAGCTGCTCAAGGTGTACTAACCGTTCTTCAAGTGGAGACGTGTCTGGAAATAATTGTACTGCCAATTTCAGAGATGGGATCTGACATTCGGTGGGAAATACTGCCTCCAACTCGTAAACGAGTTGAAAATGTGAGAAACCGGTTGCAGACTTAACAGATGTTTGGTAATCCCATAATGCCGAGTATAACATCAAATGCCAATTTGACTTGGCTGAGTTGATAGTTCGCTGTAGAATAGTATTAAGAGTTTTGTTTACAGCCTCTACCTGCCCATTGGCTTGGGGGTAGTAAGGTGATGAATGCTCTTTCCGTAACCCAAGCTTTGATGTTAATTCGGTCATCATTTGGTTTTGAAAGTGACTGCCATGGTCAGTGACAATCTCTCTTGGGACGCCGAACCTTGCTATGATCTGGTTGAATAAGAAGAGAGCTGCAATCTCTCCATCATATTTAAATGTTGGCATAGCTTCGACCCACTTAGTGAAGTAGTCGATATCTACGATGATATAGCAGTGCCCCCTTGCTGACGTGGGGTTGCAAGTAGTGTAATAAATCCCCCACTTGGTGAAGGGACCAACTGTGATGACATGAAACATAGGAGCGAGATGCGCCCTCATCTTTCAAGAGAAGACTTGGCACGGATGGAACTTCTTGAACGATTCTATACAATCTTTGATAAGTGTTGGCTAGAAGTAACCTACTCGTAGAATGTTTTGGGTTGTTGCCAACCCAGAAAAATGACCGCCACAAGCTCCGGTATGGCAATCCTTGAGCACGATGACTGCCTCCTCATGTTTGAGACATCGACGTAAGATGCAGTCTACACCTCTTTGATATAACGTATCATTGAGTATGAGATAATTCTCATCCTGATGGCGTATACGCCGACGCTCATCACGAGAAGCAGAGGTGGGGCACTTCAAAGTCCGGAGATAGATAAGTATATCTCCATACCAGGGATCTGAAGATGTGATAAAAAACATATCTCCCCGGATAGGTGATTCTTCAGGCACAACGTCACCTGACTCAATCAGAAGTTTTGAAATAAGCTCTGCGAAGACCAATGACTTTTTGGACTTTGCTGAAACGAAGTCTAAGTCAAATTCCTGGAGGATGACTATCCATCTACTAATTTTTCCACCTATAACCCGTCGTGTCAACATGTACTGGAATGGATTCATAACAACAATGACGGTGGTCTTGCGAAACATAACATAATGATGAAACCATTGAACAACATGAACTGCTGCCAACACAAGTTTTTCGATATGAGAATAATTAAGTTCCGGTCCTACGAGGCCTCGACTCAGGTAATAGATCACGTATTCTGAGAACGAATCATCTTCCTGAACTAAAACCATGCCAATGGTTGACTCTACGACAACCAGATATAATAAGAAATCTTTGTTATAGTTAGGTGGCCGTAGCAAAGGTGAAGTTGCGAGGGCATGTTTTAATGTGTCAAAAGAGTGTTGAGAGGATTCATCCCAGAAAAAGGGAACGTATTTCTTTAGTAAATGGATAAATCCCTTGGTGATTTCGGCATAGTTGGCGATGAAGCGTCGTAAGAAGTTCGCCTTGCCTTGTAGACTTTGAAGTTATAGGATTGTGCGTGGGGGGGGGGGGCAACTAGATTATTGCCTTCACCTTGAGAGGATCGACCATGATCCCTGTTGTTGATACAATGAAACCTAACAAATGTCCTGACCTTACACAAAAGCTGCACTTGTTTGGATTCAAGTGAATCCTAAAGTAGTGACAGTGTTCGAAGATTAGTCTAAGGTGTGTAGGATGATCCGTTCTCTTGCGAGATCGTGATGCTAAATCATCTAGATATGCCTCGACTATATGCTTGAGATCATGAAAAGTGAAATACATGGCCCGCTGGAAGGTGGCGCCAACATTTTTAAGACCAAAAGGCATCTTACGATATGTGAATGTACCCCATGGACAAATGAATGACGTTTTGTGTTGGTCTTCGGGTTTTATTTGGATTTGATTATATCCCAAAAAAATGTCCATGAAAGAAAAGGCTTCGCAACCAACACATTCATCAATGATCTGGTCGATGAATGGTGTTGGAAAATTATCTTTGGGACATGCCTTGTTCAAATCATGGAAATCGGTACATACACGAATCATGCCTTGTTTTTTATTGACCAACACAAGATTTGATACCCATTGATTCAAATGGATAGGATATATAAAACCTGCCTTTAGCCATTTCTCAACCTCAATCTTGATGGCTGCTGCTTTCTTGGGATTAACTGGACGAAGTTTCTGTCGAACAGGCTTGGCATGAGGATACGTTGTGATTTCATGTTCAAGTATTTTTGGATCGATACCTGGCATTTTACTCATAAGACCAGGTAAAAACGTCGCGGAATTCTTTGAAAAGATTCATGTATATTTGAATCTCTTCGGGGGAGCAATTTGCTCCAATGAAGACGTTCTCGACGATGCCAGGGTTTCAGGAGATGTTTATTGGTATAGTTTTAGCGATAGTTTCCATATTTTCCTCAACATAAATTTCATGTGTAGCTAGGAGGTTAATAGGACACGACTGATCTCCCGTCATGGTCACGGTGAATTCTCCTGCTTCGATTCGTCTTAACTCTGGGAGAAAATATGATCTGTGATGAAGATCTTCCCAAGGTTTGTCCAGACTAGTCATTGCTTTGATTACTGCTTCATCAGAAGGCAAGACTAAGTCTAATGAATCGATGTTAGCGAGAGAACCCTAAGAGCAAATAGGCTCTAAAAGTGGATCTAACTCTTGTGCAGGAGTTGGATCAGTGTTAGCTGAAGCTTGCTGGACTAAAGAGTACACTACTTCAGTGGAAGACAAGGGGATGGACATGCCAGGGTGCCCTGTCTCATCCATCGTGGCTGATGGGGAAGGAAGAATCCATGGATCCTCGAAGTAAGTCATGTGGAACGACGAAACTTGAAAAATCTCAACCTTATGGTGACTAGATATAAATTTTATATCGCCCTGCGGAGGTGGGTAATTGAAGGTACCCATCAAATATGGGCACAAACCAACTCCTATGTTGACAAAACCTGGTTGAGGATTATCAATCATCAGGACCGTGGATGCGCCCAAAGTTGGGTCAGGTTTGGAGAAAGTCAATTTATCGATGGTCACTATCCGGCCCTCGTGTGGAAACAACAAGACCCAGAAAACTGTAGAAACCACATCTTGCATAACATAAGTCCAACTCCATCCTAACAAGAGGTTATAGTCAAGGGGAGCATCGAATACCTCTACTTCGACACACACAGTCTTCCCTCCTAACTGCATGGGGAAAGAAGGAACGATGCCATGTGGTTGGAACAAATGACCGTCGAAAGCAGTGAGGAGAGTAGGTAATGGAGAAAAAACGGGCTGGCCAATGGCCTTCCAACATGCCAACGACATAATGCATGTCGAGGCGCCCTCGTCGACCACCGTGTTGAAGATATTCCGTGTAAAAATTTTCGTGGGGTAAGCCACTACTATCTAAAATGCTACGTGGTAAGACAGGCGAGGTTTTAAGTCGGTTGTATCTAACATGATGGTACCTATATTACAAGTCTCAGTAGAGCCCAAAGTGGTTAACAAAGCTTTCCTCTGAGAAGGTAAACTTTGGAGGACCTCCAAAGTAGACATCGCACAAGGGGTTTGTGATAAATCTTCCACCACAAAGCAGTTCTGGGTGGCCCTTGCTTTTGGGTTATGAGAAGCCTTTTTAAATGCACCTTTTGGAATGTGTGTCATTGTTTCTCCCAACGTATTCTCAATATGTAGAGGACGAGATGGGAGGTCAAATTCTTTGCCCTTCTTAGAAATGCTTGGTTTACTATAATCATGCGCTGTAGTCGATATGAAAGCATCACCCCTAACCATATATACGTTCACAAACGAGGGGGTTGTTCGGAGGTGGGTAGTTTTCCTGGCTTCCCCCTTCCATACTTGTAGAGGCTTGAGTTAGATTTTACCCATGTTGAAATGGGTTTGTCAACACCGCCTGTTGTTGCCGCGTGACAAATTTTTGGGCCTCTGCAAGTCGAGGACATAGATGGGTCGGGTGGTCTTCCGTGCACAAGTTGCAAGGATACATCGCCTTCCATTTTTCAGTGTTGTCCCCACCAACATTATTGTTGGGGTTTTTATCCCCCTTACCCTTCTTTCATTGTTTTTTCTTCCCTTCAGGCTGCTGGGGGGCCTTTGGGTTAGTCAACTGCACTGTGTGTACCTCCGACGTTTGGGTAGGGGGAGCAACCAAAGAAGTAGTTTGGCTGTCCGCTGTGTGTTGTATGGATAACTGTTGCAACTGCTTTGTCAATTTTTCAACGGGCTTGGTTTGTGATGAACTGACAATACCATTGGCATGTGGTCTAGCTCTCTTTCTAGTTTTATCTAGTATTGAACGTGGCACATCTAGCAATATGTTGTATAATAAACTGGACTGAGGATAGATGAGCTAAAATTGTTGAGCCCTCATGATGGCGTCTTCTTCATAGAAAACTCTGGATGTTGCGACGTCTTTGGATAACTGCGGGACCAAAGACTTAAGGAACCACTCAAGCAGGAATGTTGGTGGGACTGGTACCTTGATTAAACTCTTCCGACATCTCCATTCTCAGATGTGATCAGAGATATGGTCCACTGTTGTCTGTTTGAAATTAGCGAGTAGATATGTGCTAGCGTCGTATCTCACAGGTAACTAGAAATGGTTAAGGAAAGCGATCGCCAGTTCGACAAAAGAAGAGTATCTTGAGCGATTGAGATCAATGTACCATTTTGCAGCACTCCCAATGAGAGTACGTTGAAACAATCACAACTGTATGGAGTCATCTTTCAATGAGTTAGATGAGCACCAAAGATGAAAGGTAGTCACATGATCTCCTGGATCTTCATTAGGCTTGGCTTCAAACTTTGGAATGTCCGAAGGCAACTTCGTCGGCATAGGAGGCCAACACGAATCGTGAAAAATAGGGTCATTCAACAACCTTGTCAAATCTGGCAAGTGTAAAGTTGCCAGGAATGGTAGTTTGGGTTGCTACTGGTAACCTAGGAAAAAGGGTCCTAGAGTTTGACTAGCACCAGGTTGCCAAGAAAAGTTTGTCTGCTGGCCCAGATTTTGGTAGAAACCATGGCCCTCGCCAGCGCAAAGATTTTGCATTTGTGGAGACATCATCGACTGATTTCCCAAATAGGACATGGATTGTTGGGCATGCATTGTATTCGAAGGACTTTGGGAAGGATTACCCCATGTCGGTCCTGTGGGGATAGGCATAGTAGTTTTTCCAGGGTTCCATTGATTGTGGAAAGAATTACTCTAGATCGACATTCTAGAGGAGGGAACAGATCCTTGCCCTGAATTCCAAGGTCCTGCTAGGTTTTCCCCCTGTGCAGGAATAGTACCCTGCACAGGAGTAGATTGTCCAAAAATGGGGTTTCCCCCAGTTGGGAAAGCGGCTGACGAGAAGGTGTTGTTACCAAAAATTTTGTTCCAATAAAATGGTGTTGAACCTACCGACATACTATGCGAAGGTGGACCTTGACTCCCCGCTCCAAATAAACTATTGTGTGTAGGTTTCCTAGCGGATTGCTGATGCGAACCACCGAGTGAAGGGGACGATGGAGGGATATGACCTCCTGTGTAAGGAAAATAATTAAAAGGGATAGGAGTGCCCCCCATGTGACCTTGCAGATGAGCGCTAGAGCTCCCTACCCACAGAACCAAAGTCTGTAAGGTATAGTAGGAAATTACAGTACTTGTACCCGAACTAGGCATACCGTATGAGAACAGAGGGCCTGTCGCACTAGGTGTAAAAGGGGTTGTGGCCGCCGCCAAAGACGGGTTCAGACCACTGTGAAAAGTAGTTGCGGTTGAGACCATGGTGGCTTGGACCGACAATGGTAGGTTAGGAGATGACTCTCCTGTGGTGACAATCGTGGTGGGAATTGAAGAATTCTCAGAAGAAGTAAAAACATTTTTTTCCATTGCTGTGTGGGGCACTGTCTAGCGCTCATGAAATTGAATTGGTATAATAAAAGGTGCCAAGAGATCAGTGGTTGGGGTTTCAACCGAGCCAAGAGTGGTTGCTTCAAGTTCCAAAATGGTTGATTCCTCCGGGGGTTGTTCGGGCACAATGGTTTGTAACCCGGTCGCTTCAAAAGACCCTTGTTGGTATATCTTCCGCCTTAATGGTGGCGGGGGTGGCTCTAGTGTAACCAGCAACAGCCAAGAAGCCTTCGTGACTGACGGAGCTCAGGATCCTCCACTGTGTGAGAATATCCAAGATACTCTAAGGTAGTTTAAACACTCAAAAGTAACACACACTAAGAAAAAAGTCCCTAGAAGATAAGACAAGCACACACTAAATTAATTGGAAGAACAGTTACAACAACCAACACTAGAGAAACTTACCGGTGCAAGTGCAACTTGAACACAGAAGCACCCTCTGAGTATACTCTACAAAGCGTGGCCCAATGTCTGTCCTAGGTACCGAGGTATACCCCCAAAGTCACCTGTGTATGTCCCTAACAAAGATTGGAAACTAGGTTGCCAGCACGCGAACAGTCACCAGGCGAGTATAGTCGAAAGTCGGGTAGACCACAATGAGCAGGGTATTGAGCCCGAAAACTGTCAAGGGTATCGAGAGAAAATGGTCCGGAAGACAACTGAGGACCTCAAATGGATTCGAGACCCTCAAAGCCCTGTGGCAAATGCAAATGATGAAATCCCAAAACAAGCCCTCTATATGTGTTCTCCATTACGATTGGTCCGACTTTGGAGGGGTTATCTTCGCTACCTTTCTGCATGTGACCTCTTGTTTATCCCCTGTGTTAGAGGGGGGTCCCGGATAACTTTCACAAAACTGGACTTAGACACTCCCTATATTAGACTCCAATGTTTGATTTAAAATGGCCTTGAAGAGTTTCCTCTCCAACCTAATCCAAGGCCCTAGTCCTGGACTAGTTTGTGAACCCTACAAACATAATAGTCTAGTAGATTTTAAATTACTTTTATGGATTTGTCTTACATCAAGGGGTATGAGGGTGAAACTGATGATGTGTAAAATACGAAAGAAAAAAATGAATAAAAAAGATGGAAACAAAACTTTTACTGACTGCAAAATTTCAACAACTTTTCAAAAGAAAGATTTTTTTTTAAACTTTTCTAAGATTTTGAACAACAAACTCAAAGGAATTTCACTGGACTACGAGCTACTTATGATCTAAGTGAACTACAAAAACTTATGAAATGAAAGAATTTTCCCTAGCTAATGATGCAGAAACACACTCTTCAACCAAAGAAGAAAAATGAAAAGAGATTTATTTATTTATTTAAGTGCTAGTAAAGAAAGAAAGGGAAAATACTGACAAGCAAAAAACCAAGAAAAAAAATTCTGGCTTAAAGCGCAGATCGCAAAGAATCAAATTAAAAAATCACACAGTAGAAATTGTAAAAACAATGACTCTCACGCTTGTCTAAAAACCGTAAATTTTTTATTTTATTTTTCTGACAACATTTTAAATGAGAAAAAGTAAGCTAAGGGTAAAAATAATCCTAAGCTACTGACTGTTCAAACAGAGATTCAAACACTTGAGAGGAATACTTCCTATCAAAGGAGAGGATGACTGCCTCACCCTTAACAAAAAGTAGCCTGTACAAGCACACGACTATCACTCAAACAACACGTGTGTGAACACACGCTGAACAACAACAAAGGGCATGTACACGCGGGCTGACCTTGTACAGGCCCCGTGTATATCTAAACTCTAAGAAAAAATGAAAACAGACAGACCAAACCAGGAAAATACCACTGATATTGATAACCAGGATCCCTTGAAGGCTTGGATACTCTTTCTAATAGAAAAACAAATAATGCAAGGAAAAATAATAAGGCAAAAACAAGCTGAGATAGGACTGTTAGAAAACAAGACTCAGACAAAATTATAGAAAACCCCCTGAGAATGTGTGATTCTGACAGGGAAGAGGAGGATTGCCTCTGAGGTTCTATGAACTCTACACGCTACTGATACCTCTATAGCTAGAATTCACACGCGGGCTGTAAGAGGCTAGGGTGCGGGTACACGCGTGCATGCCTTGTGCAGGCCGTGTGTACCTCTGTGGGTCCCGAAAAACACAGTCAAGCAAAAGTCAGGGAAAGCTGGTATGGAAAACCAGACTCCCTGCTAGCTCAGACTTTACAGAAACGAAAAGAAAAGATAGGCAAGAAAAACTAGTCTTTAAACTACCCAAAAACTAAATAAACTTCCAGGAACCCTAGAGATTCTCCCTAGTATGGTCACCAATTCTGTTGTTGGGGAAAAACACCCTACGGACTAGCAAATGGAGTTCAGACTTTGCATGCAGATATGACCGAATAGAAATTACTTTCTACCTTCATCCCTAGATTTAAATCCCCTTTTCTTAGTAACTGCATGGAAAGATCAACCTACCTCGTTACCAGCGTTTGATATCGATCCTCCATTGTGATTGATTACTTTTTCGCAATGCTCCTTCCAAATATGACCTGCATTCAAGACAAGCAACAACTATGCATGCATACTACTTATATACTAATGGGGTAGAAATCAAACATAAACTAATCAAACCATAACAAGTTCATGAATTGGGATGGGAAAATAATTCTCTTTATTACTTAAAATAAGTCAACTTACAAAAGTTGAGACCAACCACTGCTCCTTGAACCTGATCCTAGGCTCCTCTTCTTCTATCCTTCAACTGCTTTGCTTTAAATCTCCTTTGGCATTAGGAAAGGCTAAAGGTTTGGGACGATGGAATACGTAAATGGGCAGAGTTTCTTTGCTATATTTTTCCTCTCCCAAATGGTACCCCTACCCCTTATTTTATAGGCTAGAAGGAGCTAGGTATTTGGACGAACCCTCGGCCATGCATGGTCGGGAGTTTCAGTTAACTCACCCATAACTTTTTTTTTCGTTGACAACATTCCTTTTTTCATGCTTTTGTTGGTCCGCGCGGGCTGTTTTGGGTCAGCCAGTGTGTACACACATGCAGTAATGAGTTAGGGCACGTGGGCCTTTATTCAAGAGGATTTTCAAAGAGTTGTTCAACAGTGTTTTGGCAAAGAAGGGATATGATTTGGCCTAATGCCAGGTAAGCATGTGTGGTGCAATTTAGGGTTATAACAAGGAGATGAGATGAAAGAATATGGAAGGACATAGCACAGATGCATTATTTGCAAGAGGACGTTCCTAGGAAAGAAATAGATCTAATTTCTCAAGTGGGAGATCTAAGTCTAAGGGTAGATCTAAATCTCTTGGAAAGTTTGTAAGGGTATGTTGGAGGTGTTGAAAAGAAGGGCACTACAAGAAGCAGTGTAGATCCAAAGTTGAGAAAAAGAAGGGATCTGAAGAATCTTCTTCTACAGAAGAAAAGACCTCCAAGGAAGAAGGAGGGGATGTGTACTTGGCCTCTTCAAGCACACATTTATATCATGAGGCATGGTTTATTGACTTTGGTGCATCCTTTCATATGACTCCCCACATGGAGTGGTTCTGTGAATATGAAAAGTATGATGGAGGTAATGTTTTTTTAGGTAATGATTCGACAACCAGAATCATAGGAAGAGGAAGGGTCAAATTGAGACTCATAGATGGAAGGATTAGAACATTGCTTGGCGTTCTACACATCCCAGGTATGGCCATAAATTTGATTTATGTAAGAAAAATGGAAGATGCAGGGGTAAATTTTTTTTTTGAAAAGGGAACTTGCAGGATGGTTTGAGGAGCAATGGTGTTGATGAAGGGAGTTCGGTTTGGAACTCTGTATAAGATGTTAGGAAGCACTATTAGTGATGGGTGTAATAGCTCCATTGTTATTGATATTGGATTTGAATAAGAAAGAACTCCTATAGTCTCTGGAGAAAAGGTTATGATGTGGCATCAAAGACTGGGGCATATCAAACAAAAGGGTATTCGACTACTACACAGTAAAGGTATGGTTGAAGGTATGTCTAACTACTCTCTGGATTTTGATTTTTGTGAAAAGTTTCTATATGGGAAGCAGAATCATGTAAGATTCCCCTCTGGTGCAATGAGGGCAGAATGAATTTTACATCTAGTTCACAGTGATGTTTTTGGACCTGTGTCGATCCCATCATTGGGAAAATCTGTGTGGCATCAAAGACTGGGGCATATCGGAGAGAAGGGTCTTTGACTACTACACAATAAAGGTATGGTTGAAGGTATGTCTAACTTCTCTCTGGATTTTGATTTTTGTGAACATTGTCTATATGGGAAGCAAAATCGGGTAAGATTCCCCTCTGGTGCAACGAGGGCAGAAGGAATTTTACAACTAGTTCACAGTGATGTTTTTGGACTTGTGTCGGTCCCATCATTGGGAAAATCTATGTACTATGTCTCATTTATAGATGAATTCTCGAGGAAAACTTGGATATATTTCCTCAGGAAGAAATCTGAAGTCTTTGTCAGGTTTAAAGAGTTTAAGGCTCTTGTTGAGAATCAAACAAAGAAAAGAATTAAGGTGTTGAGAACAGATAATGGCGGAGAGTTATGCGGGAATGAATTTGAAGAATTCTGTAAGAAGTGCGGTATAGCAAGGCATAAGACTACTCCATATACACCTCAACATAATGGAGTTGCAGAAAGGATGAACAATACGTTGATGGAAAAATCAAGGTGCATGCTCAGTGGTGTCGGGTTAGGGAAAGAATTCTAGGCAGAGGCAGTGGGTACTGCATGTTATCTGGTCAACATATCACCCTCATCAGTGTTGGGTGACAAGACTCCACAAGAGGTATGGACTGGTAAGGAACCTTCTCTCACACATCTTAAGGTATTTGGATGCGACGCATATGTTCATGTTCCAAAGGAAAAAAGGAGTAAAAAGGAAAAATGTATCTTTATTGGATATAAAGATGGTCTCAAAGGTTATAATCTTTGGAACCCATAAACTAATAAGGTAGTGTATAGCCGAGATGTGGTATTTAGAGAAATGAAGGATGTTAAAAAGGAAGTCCTACCAAGTAAGGAAGAACTAGAGAAGATAGAGTTTGATTTAAAGGATGATGAAGCAGACTCTACAGAAGAACATGAATAAGAAGAATAAGATCCTCATACTCCAGTATTGAGGAGAGCAGATTGAGAAAGAAGGCTACCGGAAAGGGAGGCAGTGCATTTAGAGGATGGAAATCTCTGGAAAAGGGCCATGGAAGAAGAAATGGCATCTTTGGATAAGAATGAGGCTTGGGATCTAGTGGAGCTGCCAACTGGAAGAAATCCCATTGGCAGCAAATGGGTATTTAAAAACAAGATGAATGCAAAAGGAAAAGTAGAGAAATACAAAGCTCGATTAGTAGCAAAGGGTTATTCCCAGGTTGAGGGAATTGATTTTGGTGAGATTTTTTCTCCTATTGCCAAGTTAACCTCTATAATATTTTTGTTATCTGTTGCTGCTACATTTGATTTTGAAGTAGAACAAATGGATATGAAGACAACATTCCTGCATGGGGATCTGGAAGACGAAATCTTTATGAAGCAACCAGAAGGTTATGCTGTGAAAGGAAAGAAGGAGTTGGTATGCAAGCTGAAAAAGTCCCTGTATGGTTTAAAAAAATCACCAAGGATGTGGTATAATATTTTTTATACTTATATGCTGGGACTTGGCTTCACAAGAAGTAAAGAGGATCATTATGTGTATTCTAAATTAATTGGTGATCATTTGATTTATTTGGTCTTGTATGTGGATTACATGTTGCTGATAGGAAACAACAAGAAGATTATCCAGGATGTGAAAACTCAGTTGTCCTCTAAATTCAACATGAAGGATCTTGGTGCTTTAAATTTCATTTTGGGCATGGAAATTAAAAGAGATCGAAAAAACAAGAAACTCTGGTTAAATCAAAGAAAATATGTCGAGACAATATTGCAGAGGTTTAATATGCAGGAATGTAAACCGGTCAAGGTTCCTATTCCTGTTGGTGTAAAGTTATCTGCAGATCAGTGTCCCAAGACACATGAAGAAGAGGAGGACATGTATCATGTTCCATATGTGAGTGTAGTTGGTAGTTTGATGTATGTAATGGTTTATACTAGACTGGACATTGCACATGCAGTGGGATTTTTGAGCAGGTATATGTCAAAACCAAGGAAGGAACATTGGACAACAATAAAAAGGGTTTTCAGGTATTTGCGTGGCACTGCTAGCTATGAATTGTGCTACGAAGGAAGACCAGTATTGGACAGAGTGGTAGATATACATGGATTTGTGGATGCATATTGGGCTGGAGATTTGGATCGCAGGAGATCTACAAGTGGGTATGTGTTTAACCTGTTTGGAGGAGCAATAAGTTGGATGAGCAAAAGACAGGCTGTAGTGACACTTTCAACTACAGAATATAAATACATGGCATCCACTCATGCAAGTAAGGAATCAATATGGTTACAAATATTGTGTTTAGGTATTGGGTTGGTACAACAAGCTGTAAGGATAGAGTGTGACAGTCAGAGTGCAATTTTTCTGGCAAAGAACTCTGCTTATCATTCAAAGACAAAGCACATTGATGTTCAATATCACTTTGTGAGAGACATGATTGAAGAAAAGAATGTATCACTGATGAAGGTGGACACTTTGAAGAATGTTGCAGACTCATTAAAAAAATCTGTGAGCACTAAGAAGTTCTCTTAGTGTAGAGGATCCATGGGCATTGCTGCCTTGGATTTTTGACTATGTAACCCTGTAATCCCCTGTATGCAAAGAAAACAACAAGTGGGAGAATGTTGGGTATGTGTTATATTCTTTGCACGAGTAGTAGTGTCTGAGCGTATGCACCGGGCATGCAGGGGGGTTAGAGGGGGGTGTAGGGGAAGCGCCCCTGGAAATTTTTTTTCTGCCTCGGGAAACATGTCATGTATTTAGGTGGTTTTTTCGGCATATGGTTTTTGTCGATGGCTTTCTATTTCCGATTAAGGAATTAGGGTTTTGGACTAATCCAGGTCATTGGGTTAAGGTTTTGGATTCCGCTGGCTCCTATATGTATATTGTATTGTAAACAATGTAACACAATGAATGAATATAATATATGTTGGTTTTCCCGGTTTGGGTTTCCAGGGGAAAAATATTTGTGTAATGTTATTTGCCATTGTATCTTTTCTGTTCTTTTCTGAATATCTTTTTACAATAGACATTGTACAAGGTTAGAATTTACAACATGTCCCAATCACAGGGTGCCACGTGGAACTCTAGATTTGGCCAATGTTGGTTGGGTCAAAAATTTGTTACACCATGCGATATTTGATCTCGAGACCTTCAAGCATACCAACGACCCCACCAAATGCTCCAACCGCACGGGCTACCAATGTTCCTTGTTCAACATATGGCATATTATGGTTTTAAGTTGGTAATCCATGGGATTTGTGAGATAATCCCCGGTCGGCGGGGGCTACCCCTCGACCAGAGCCACCTTTCCATGCGACTGGCAGTAGAGACCAAGGGCGAAAGACTAGGAAGAGGCACCTAGAACTTGGCCACATTGTAACCCACATGACTTGGAGCGCAGAGGAATGGGGGCACGGTCCTGCTGGAGGATTAATGCATGGCCACATGCCTTCCCATATGACTAGGGGGCCTAGAAAAAGGGGTGCACACACATTATTTTCAATTTGTGGGTTTTAAAACCATATTGTATGATTTTTTGGGTTATTTATGCTGATTTTTGGTGATTTGTGCCCAAAATTGAGGATATAGAACCCTTTTTGAGGCCAGATATTGGGGGGAAGTTGGGAAATGAACCCCAACTCAAAATATATAAAAACCAGAGGTTTTGATAGCATGAGGGGGTTTAGAAATAATAGAATGCTGAATATTTTGGAATCTTATGCCATTTTTATGCAGGGAAGCCATTGAGGAAGCGAGCTTTGGAGGCCATTTTTGGGAGCTACGCTCATCCTTTTTCAGTTCCATCAGTTGTGTTGGATTCTTGAGGTTGAGAATAACACATATAGACCATTTTTTAATCTAATTGATGTACTTTTGATGTAATTTTGAAGCATTGAAGATTAATAAGAAATCCTTCCCCACTGTGACAAAGGCCCAGAGACATAGGCAACCTTGCCACCGTTAACAATATTGGCATTATGGTTTTCTATTCTTAATGTTTACTTTCTGTTATGTATTCTTTGTGATGGCTATGGAATTCTTTCATTAAGATATCCTTCCTCATTTAAGTTTTTGAATGGTAATTTAACACATGCTTAAAACTCAACCAAGTATTTAAGAGATCATTTTCGAATCAACATGAATGCCAAAACCCTAGACATACAAAAACATAACCCTAGGAGATGAAGCGCCAAAAGTCATGTGGGCCTCGTTGGGGTAAGTTAGTACATTAACTTCTCGGGTTCGTAACTTTTGCATACGATCTCCATTTTTAGCGTGTGATAGCCCGTTGGAAAGGTCCTTTTGAGAATTATGCATTATGCCATCAACTATAACTATGTCTATAGTTTGACCGTGGAAAGACAAAAATCATTGTTTAAATCCCCAAAACCACCTTGGAAGTACAAAAAGATGTACTGTTATGAAAACTTCCAAAATAATCCAGTTGGAATAGGTGGGTGGCCATCAATATCCACATGGATGTTGTGTAGGCCTTCAGGATAGCCATGTAAGTGTAGAACCCACAATTACAAATAAATGTCCCCATTACAGAGAAACGTGTTGAACTGAAAACTATCCAGATGAGCCAGTTGAAATTTGGAACAGGTGGGTGGCCACCAGTATCCACCTGGATCAATTTCTATGTTAATATTATAAATCTATGGTTTCATTTTGTTCTGCTCATAAATCTGGATCAGTCAATCTCCAAAACATTCCCTCAATCACATATTCCAGGTCCCAACAATTGAACTATTTGTTGGTGCACAAGTGTAATACCTTAGGTTAAAGTTATCTTAACTGAAAAAACCCTTCAGACACCATCCCTTTCGGCATCACCTACACTCAAGTGAAGTCTCACCTGAGGTATCTATTGGGGCTACATGAACCGATTTTCTGCAATAGTGAGGGAATGGGAGGTGATGATCTTGTTCCTTCTTACTCCACTATTATGTGCACGTTATTCTGCATTTGTGCTTCCTTAGTTACTTAGTGAGTTTAGTATTACCATTACTGATCCAAATTTAGGAGTGGAATGAACTGATTAACAAACTGAATACAATAAACACATATATAGGAAGAATAAAACAAATATCCAGTGAACAATATCTTTTATTAAATAATGAAATAGGCTGAAACTGTAAAACTATAGAACTGGAACTTGCTTGAATGGTGGTAGCTATCTCTGAGAAGAGATGTGGCTGCTATGCGCATCCATCTGAGCATAATGGATTACCAGGAGGGTCCATAGGACCTTTTCATATTATTCATGAATTCCAAAACCCTAGACATCCAAAAACCTAAACCCAGAAGGTGAAATGCCAAAAGTCATGTGGGCCATATGGGTAAGTTGGTGTAATTTTGCACCTCAACTTCCTAGGGTCATAAATTTTTCATACGACCTCCGTTTTAGGCGTGTGATAACCCATTGGAAAGGAATTTTAGAGAGCTACACATTCCTCCATAAAACTCTAACTTTATCTATAGTCTGACTGTGGCAAGAAAAAAAAACAACGTTTAGGGCCCCAAAACAACCCTCAAAGTACATAAAGATGTGCTGACATGAAAACATAGAAAATGAGCCAGTTGGATTAGGTGAGAGGCCACCTGCATCCACTTGGAGAATGTGTGAGGATTCAGACAACCCCATAAGTGTATAAATCACAATTATAAAGAATTACAGAAAGACATGCTGAACAGAAACAGACACGAGGGGCCAGTTGGAATAGGTGGGTGGCCACCAATATCCAACTGGATCAATCCTCCCTCCTTAGAAAGCAATGGTATCCACTACATTGATTTCCCCCATTAGGTGAGGAAACTTCTGTTGGATTTGGCCCTGGGTGAGCCACTTTCCCTACCTTGACAACTCGATAAAGCTGGATCTGTTGTTGGTGACTGCTCTTGGTCCAGATTTTATGAGAAGAACGAAGCAAATATAGATTATTAACATGATATTAACGCAAAATAATAGAGATACAGTAAAACTGGTTTTCTATTCAATAATGAAATAAGATGAAACTGAAAAATGCAGTGGAAACAAGCTTGCTGGAATGGTGGTGGCTTATCTCTGAGAAGAGATGTGACGGCTGCGCGCATTCGCAAGAAGAAAAATACAATGAGGCTCTGAAGGAATTTTTACAATAAACAAGAATTCCAAAATCCTAGACATCCAAAAAACCTAACCCTAGGAGATGAAGCGCCAAAAGTCATGCGGGCCCCGTTTGGGTAAGTTAGTACATCAACTTCCTGGGGTCGTAACATTTGCATACAATCTCCGTTTTAGGCGTGTGATATCCCGTTGGAAAGGTATCATTGAAGAGATTCATTTTGGGGGATAAATTATGCCTTTGTCTATCATTGAGAATATTGATCCCGAAAAATCTTCATTTAGGCCCTCAAAATGACCCCAGAAGTTAAAACTGCTAAAAATAGTAAATTGCCAAAATTGTCAAAAAACTGTTTTGAGCCAGTTGGAAAAGGTGGGTGGCCACCAGTATCCATATGGATCAATCCTCCATCCTTAGGAAGAAATGGTCTCCATTGCATTGACGTCCCCCATCATATGAGGAAATTTCTACTAAATTTGGCCTCGGGTGAGCCACTTGCCTTGGTGCAGGAGCTGCCTTCCTTTGATGACTCGATAAAGATGGATCCTTTGTTGTCGAGTGACCTTGATTTGTGTGTCCACAATATGATCATTGGATGCCTGTTGTATGTAGTCAGGGTTGAGCTTTGTGGGTGTCAGTTTTTTTGCTACTTTTGAGGTGTCCAATAATGGTGGGAAATAAGGGAGAAGGAGATCCACGTTGAACATTGGGTGCGGGCCAAGGAAATGAGGAATGTTGAGCTCAAAAGAATTATCCCCCACGGCCTTGGTGATAGTGTACGACCCATATAGTGGGAGAACCTTTCGATGGGGTCCTGTAAGACGTTCTTTCTGCAAGTGCAACCAAATTTTGTCGCCCACCCGAAACTTATGTGTCATCTGATGTTGATCATGGCGTTGTTTGTACTTGTCATTAGACTTCTGTAGGATATCCTGAACCTGTTGGTGGATGTGCTGGATCCTCTCAATGAACTGAGTGGCTTTGTCAGCTTCGGTTGGAGTAGGAGATGAGTCAGTCGAGGTGACTGCAAGGTGAAGTGCAACATCTATGGGACCCAATGGTTGGAATCCCAATCCCACCTAAAAGGGGTTGTGGTTGGTTGAGCTATACCGAGCTCAGTTGTAGCTATGCTGGACATAAGGAAGGATCTTATCCCATGTGCGAGGGTGCTTTGAATTATACATGCGAAGGATATGCACAATCATTCAATTTGCAACCTCGGTTTTTCCATATGTTTGGGGGTGGAAGGCCATGTATTTGGTGAGCTTCATGTCCAGTAGTGACCAAAGGCTCGACCAGAATGTGCTGAGAAAAATACTATCCCGATCTGAGACAATGGTTTGTGGGATTCTAAAATGTACCCAGACTCGTTCAAAGAAGAGCTTGGCAGTGGCCTCTGCTATGATTCTCTTCTTGCAGGCAACCAGAATTGCCATCTTAGAAAAGCGATCAACAACCACAAAAACACAGTCATTTCCCCACTTGGTGGATGGGGGGACTAACATGTAGTCCATTGAGATGGATTCCCATGGTCTGTTAGGAGTAGGAAGAGGGGTGTACAGGCCCTGTTTCTTAGTGGTCGGTTTGGAAATAGCACAGGAAGTGCAGGACCTGATATACTTATTGACCTCCTATTGAAGTTTCGACCAATATAAATGTTTCTGTAGCATCGCCACTGTATTTTCGACGCCGAAGTGTCCTGCCACCCGACTGTAGTGGGCTTCCTAGATCAGCTTTGCTCGCTCACTTGATGGAACATAGATATGGCCCAGATGGCACAACAACCCATCCTGAAGATGGAAATTATCGACAACTGTGTTTGCACCCAACATTTGGTAGGTGGTGGAGAATTCAGGGTCTATCTCATAGAGTTGACGCCATCCAGATGTTTCATGGTTGCAAGAGTCTAGCACTGTGGTGAGTGCCGCGACTGGAGGTCTGCTAGGGCAATCAACGACACGATTGGTGCTTCCTATTTTATACTTGAAGTTGAGGTGGAATTGTTGCAAGTATGTGGACCACTTTTGATGGCGGTCATTCTGCAATTTTCCCTGTGTCTACATGAACTGCAGTGACTTATGATCAGTGTAGATGACTGTCTCCTTCCCAAGAATGTAATGTCTCCACTGGCGACAGGCTTTCACAATGGAGTACATTTCTTTGTCGTAAGTAGGGTGATTACGGACAGTATCTGACAATGTCTCACTATGATAGGCCACCAGGTGGTTGTGCTGAGTGAGAACGACGCCCACAACATAGTCTAAAGCATCTGTCTCAATCTCAAAAGGATGTTGTAGGTACATTAGTGAAAGTACTAGGGCTGATCACAAGCGTTGCTTCAAATCATCGAACGCTTATTTTTGGGACCGAACCCACGCAAATTTCTCCTTACCACCACCCCTATTTATTTGGCTGAGGGCCCATGCAATATGGGAGAATCCCAACATGAACTTGCGGTATAAATTGGCAAGGCCCAAGAAGCTCCAAAGCTCTGTGAGTGTTGTTAGGGCTGGCCAGTCACGAATGACTTGGATATTGGCTAGATCCACATGTATACCATGTTGATCAATGATGTAGCTCAGGTAATGGACCCTGTCCATGCCGAAGGATCATTTTTCCAAGTTGGCATATAGCTTGCATTGCCGCAGGGTGTGAAGAACCTGTTGAATATGCTGCAAGTGTTCGGTCCAAGTCTAGCTGTAAATTAGAATGTCATCCAGATACACCACTACAAAAGTATTGGTGAATGGTCACATGATATCGTCCATCATATTCATGAAAGTGGCTGGAGCATTTGTCAAACCAAATGGCATGCCCAACCATTCAAAAAGGACTTCCTTTGACTTGAAGGCAATCTTCCATACATCTGTATGTTCTATCGGGACCTGGTGGTAGCCAGACTTCAGATCAATCTTACTGAAGTATTTGGCCCCCATGATTTGATCAAGGAGGTCGTCGATTCAGGGAATCAGGTACTAGTTTCTGACTGTGATTTTATTCATAGCCCAGTAATCAATATAGAGTCACCAAGTTCCATCTTTCTTCTGCACCAGCACGATTGGGCTCCTGCAAGGTGATGAGTTGGAATGGATGTGCCCCTTGTGGAGTAGTTCTTGGATATGTCGCTTGATATCATCATTCTCTAATAAAGAGCGGTGATAGACTGGCCCATTGTGCAACGATGCACCGGGGGTCAGATCAACGGGGTGCTTGACCTGATAGTGCATAGGTAACCTTGTAGGTGAGGATAAGATATCCGAGTATTGTTCCACGACCTTATCTACTTGCTTTTGTTATGTGGAGAGGTCGGCCACAAAGACTCTAGATGTGGTTGTGACCTTTCTCTTATTCGGATAGAGAATCACGAAGAAGACAAACTTCCCCATCTGAGAGATGACCTTCCTGCATTGCTTTGCAGAGATCAAGTAAATAGAACTAGGTGGGAGTGCCTTGGGTATCCTATACAATTTCCTATTCAAAGTAATAATAACACTACGAGGCATAGACTCATATACATCATGACGTTTCCATAAATAAGGTTGGCCCAAAAGAACATCACAAACTTCGAGAGGAGCAACATCACACAATACCTCATCTTTGAAGGGCTTGATGCCGTATGACAGTCAACACTGTTGGCTGACGCAAAGATCGCTTCCTTGGTAGAGCCATCCAATGGTGTAGGGATGTGGGTGCGGCGTTGTTGGAAAGGCCAACTGCTTGACGACCTCTGCTGATATGAGGTTCCTCTGGCTACCACTATCAATGATGAAGTGCAGCGGGGTGCCTTTTACCCACATCTGTGAATGGAAGAGGCACTCTCCTTCTTTTATCTCATCTGGTTCACCAGGTTGGAGCTTGGTGGTAGCAACGGTGGCACTGGGTTCCACGTCAATGATCCATCTTCCCCTTTCTAGTTCTATCTCAGAGTCAGAATTCTCATCTGATTCAGAGGCTTTCACTTCGGCTACCAGCGACTGCTTTGAGTAGCAGTCAATAGTGTTATGCCAAGGGCTCTTATGGAAGTCACACCACTTCCCAATATCTTTCTTTGTCTTTCCAGTGTCCTTCTTTCCTTTTGTCTAGGACTAGTTGTCCCGATACTGTCCATATTTACTCTGTTCTTTGTTCTGTGGGTTGGGGCCGCCCTTTCCTGGCTTTTTTTGTGTGGGGTTCCCAGGCCCAAATTGTCGTGTCTTTTGTTTGAGCTTCTGCTCGATTTTGATGGCATATCGGTAGGTCGCGCCCAAGGATGAGATGTCCAGAAATTCCTTTTCGGTCTGGATGTATCTATGCAGAGCACCGTGATACTTGAGCACCTGATGTCACTCTGAATCTTTGATACCCAGCTTGGTGCGCAAGGTATGGAAGATATTTGTGAAATCTGGCACTGCTTGGTCTCTTTCTTTTCGCAGTGTGGTCCATTTAGTATACAGGCCATCATAACTTCTGACAGGGTAGTATTGTTCCTTAATAGAATCCCTGAAGGATTCCTAGGTGGCCATGACTGAAAATAATGAGGTTTCCTCTGTTTCCTTTTGCTCACAGAAAGTTTCCCACCAAACTTTGACACGGGGAACGACTTTGAGGAGCGCAAAAGTAATCTTTTCTCTATTTGAAAAGTTATGGACAGAAAAATACCCTTCTAGTAGATTCAACCACTTGTCTACAACATTTGCATCTATCTAACCTTCAAATATAGGAATATCAAAGTTTATTTGTACCTTGAAGGGGGCAATGCCTCCGTTCGAAGAAGATGCGTTGCCTGTTGGTAGTTGCCGAAGGATTTGCACGAAACTATCCATCATCTTGTTCCTCTGTTGCATGAGGGCTTCCTCAATAAACTGTTTGAAAGGATCTCATGTCCCATCATATTTATTTTCTCCTACCATGAGAGGTCGCTTGGGTGTGCGAGAGATTATGTCCTCAAGAGAAACAAGCTCGAGACCCAACTCTTTGTACTCTGACCTTGTTGGGGACATGCATTAAGACGACAAGGAGCAAACTACTCTGATACCACTGATCTGGATTTTATGAGAAGAACGAAATGAATACAAATTATTAACAAGAGATTAACACAAAATAACAGAGATATAGTAAAACTGGTTTATTATTCAATAACGAAATAAGCTGAAACTGTAAAATGCAACAGAAACAAGCTTGCTGGAATGGTGGCAGCTTATCTCTGAGAAGAGATGTGACGACTGCACGCATTCACAAGAAGAGAAATACAATGAGGCTATGAAGACCTTTTTACAATAAAAAAGAATGCCAAAATCCTAGACATCCAAAAAACCTAACCCTAGGAGATGAAGCGCCAAAAGTCACGTGGGCCCCGTTTGGGTAAGTTAGTACATCAACTTCCCGGGGTTGTAACTTTTGCATACGATTTCCGTTTTAGGCGTGTGATAGCCCATTGGAAAGGTATCATCGAGGAGATTAATTTTGGGGGATAAATTATGCATTTGGATATCATTGAGAATCCCGATCCCAAAAAACCTTCATTTAGGCCCTCAAAATAGCCCCGAAAGTTAAAACTGCTAAAAATAGTAAATTGCCAAAATTGTCAGAAAATTGTTTTGAGCCAGTTGGAAAATGTGGGTGGCCACCGATATCCATCTCGATCAGCCCTTGAACTATGTGTCCATGATCTAATCAGTGGATGCTTGTTCCATGCAGTAAGGTTTGAGCTCTATTGGTGTCAGTTGTTCGATGATCTCAGAGGTGTCCAATAATGATGGAAAATATGGCCTAAGGAGGCCCACTTTGAATACTGGATGCAGACCAAGGAAGGGAGGAGTGTTGATCTCAAAATCATTGCTACCCACAACCTTGGTGATAGTGTAAGGCCCATAAAGGAGTGGGTGAAGCTTTCGATGGGGCCCGATGAGACTCTCTTTCTATAAATGTAACCAGACTTTGTCACCAACCTGAAACTAGTGTGGTACCTTGTATTGATCATGGCACTACTTGTACTTAGCGTTGGATTTCTACAAAATCTCCTGGACTTGTTGGCGGATGTGCTAAATCCGCTCAATGAATCTGGTGGCTTTGTTGATCGTAGACTGATTAGGGGAAGAGTCTATCTGTGCGAAGGCAAGAGAAAGTGCAACATCAATGGGTCCCAAGGGTTGGAATCCCAGACCCATCTGAAATGGGTTGTGGCTAGTGGAACTATGAAGAGCCATGTTGTAGCTGTGTTGGAGATATGGGAGACTCTCATCCCATGTACGACGATGCTTAGAATTGTATATGCGCAGGATGTGCACAATCATCCGATTGACGACCTTGATTTGGCCATCGGTTTGGGGGTGGAAAGCAGTGGATTTTGTGAGCTTGGTGTCCAACAGAGACCAGAGACTCGACCAAAAGGTGTTGAGGAACCTGTTGTTGTGGTGAGAGATGATGCTCTGTGGGATCCCAAAGTGGGCCCAAACTCATTTTAAGAAGAGCTTGGCAGTCTCGACCGTTGTGACATTCTTCTTACAGGCTGTGAGGATGGACATCTTCAAAAATCGATCAACGACCATAAACACATAGTCATTTCCGTGCTTGGTGGACAAAAAACCAGACATGTAATCCATTGAGATGGATTCTCATGGCTTCTCGGGAATAGGAAGAGGGGTGTATAAGCCTTTCTTCTTGATAGCTATCTTGGAAATGGAACAGGTAGTGCAAGATCGGATATACTTGTTGACGTCCTGTCGAAGTTTTGGTTAATAAAAATGTTTCTGAAGAATGACCACAATTTTGTCTATGCCAAAATGTCCTACCACCCGACTGTAGTGGGATTTCCAAATCAGCTTTGCACGCTCTCTTGTAGAAACACAGAGATGGCCCAGGTGGCATAAGATTTCGTCCTGAATGTGAAAATCAGTAACAATGGCGCCTATACCCAAGAGCTGATATGTGGTGGCAAAGTCTGGATCTTGTTGAGAAAGTTGGGGCCACTCCGATGCTTCATGTCCACAGGTTTGGAGCACACTGGTGAGTGCAACCACAAGAGGTCGATTGAGACAGTCAGTGACACGATTGGAGACACATGTCTTATACTTGATGTTGATATGGAACTGCTACAGGTAGGTGGACCACTTCTGATGGCGATCGTTCTGCAATTTCCCCTGTGTCTGTATGAACTACAGAGGCTTGTGATCAATGTGTATGATCATCTCTTTCCCCATAATGTAATGTTTCCATTGACAAAAGGATTGTACAATAGAATACATTTCCTTGTCATAGTTGGGGTATTTCTGGATAGTATCAGAGAGTGTCTCACTATGGTCTGCCATAGGATTCCTGTGCTAACTGAGAACTGTGCCCACAACATAGTCAGATGAATTAGTTTCAATCTTGAATGGTTGTTGCAGATCGGACAAGGAGAGTACATGAGCTGAGAAAAAATGATGTTTCAGATCATCGAATGCTCGTTGCTGCTCCTTCCCCCACATGAACTTGGCCCTACCACATCCCTTGGTTACCTGGATGAGGGCCCATGCAATATGGGAGAATCCCAACATGAACCGTCGGTAGAAATTGGCTAGTCCCAAGAAGCTGCGAAGCTCGATTAGTGTGGTTGGGGCCAGCCAGTCATGGATGACTTGGATCTTAGCTGGATCAACATGTGCCCCAGGCTCATCAACAATGTAGCCTAGGTATTGGACCCTATTCATGCCAAAATAACATTTTTCCAAGTTGACATAAAGCTTGTGTTGCCGCAGAGTGCTCAAAACCTGCTGAATATGCCGCATGTGCTCCTCCCACGTTCTGCTGAAGATGAGGATGTCATCCAAATATACTACCACAAAGGAGTTGGTGAAAGGTCTCAATACATCATCCATCAACCTCATGAAAGTGGTTGGTGCATTTGTTAAGCCAAAGGGCATGACTAGCCATTCGTAGAGACCTTCTTCAGACTTGAAGGCTGTCTTCCAGAGATCAGTTGGTTCGATGGGAACCTGGTGGTAGCCATACTTTAGGTCAATATTGTTGAAGAACTTTTCCCCCTTGAGTTGGTCAAGAAGGTCATCAATCCTGGGAATGGGGTAGCGATTCCTGACTGTGATTTTGTTTAAGGATCTGTAATCAATGCAGAGTCGCCAAGTCCCGTCCTTCTTCTGTACTAGTACAATCGAGCTTCCACAAGGGGAGTAGCTGGGATTGATGTGCCCCTTCTGAAGAAGCTCTTGGATCTGATGCCCGATTTCATCATTTTCCATCAGCGAGCGACGATAGACTGACCCATTAGGTAGAGGTGCACCGGGGATCAGATCAATTGGATGCTTGACTTGGTAGTGTGTCGGTACCCCTTTAGGTGAGGTGAATATGTCTCTGTATTCTTCCATGATCCCGTACACTTGTTGTTGCTACAAAGAAAGGAATTATGTAGAGGCCACAGATGTGGCAGTGACCTTCTGATTATTGTGAGAAAAGATCACAAAGAAGACTAACTTCTCGGTCTGTGAAATGACCTTATTGCATTTCTTAGCAGAGATTAAAGAAATAGTAGTAGGTGGTGTCACCTCTGGGATCCTATACAATTGTCTACCCAAGGTAATAATAATGCTGTGGGGTCTAGATTCATACACATCATGATGCTTCCATAAATATAGTTGTCCTAAAAGAACATCACAAACTTCAAGGGGAGAAATATCACACAGTACCTCATCTTTGAAGGATTGATGTCGTAGGGTAGAAAAAATTGTTGGCTGACACAAAGATCTCTTCCTTGATGAAGCCATCCGATGGTGTAGGGCTATGGCTGCGATGTCGTTGGCAGGTCTAGCTGCTTGAAGACCTTTGCTGAAATCAGGTTCTTCTGACTATCGCTGTCGACAATGAAATGAATCAGAGCCCCCTTGACCCACATCTGCGAGTGAACGAAGCGTTCTCCTTCCTCTAGTTCTTCTAGTTCGCTTGGCCAAACTTTGGTGGTAGCGACCGTGGCATTGGGTTCAACATCGATAATCCGCTTCCCTCCTTCAGGATTTGACTCGGAATCAGAATCGACCTCTGACTCAAAACCCTTCAGCTTGACCATGAGGGACTGATTGGAGCGACATTCGTTGGTGTTATGCCAAGGACTTTTATGGTACTCACACCATTTTCCCATGTCCTTCTTCGTCTTCTCGTTGACCTTCTTGTGTTGTGGCTTGGACGAATTGTCCTGAGGGAGGCCATCACAACTTGGTCCCTTGCTATGTGGTTTGGGGTTTCCTTTTCCCTGCTTCCGATGTGAGGGGTTTGCAGATCCAAACTCCCATCGTTTATGCTCGATTGTGACAACGTATCTATAAGTCGTTCTCAATGAGGAAATGTTCAGGAACTCCATTTCTGTTTGAATGTATCTATGCAAACAACCACGGTATTTGAGCAACAGATTACGCTCATAATATTTGATACCCAATTGGGTGCGTAGGGTATGGAAAATATTGGTGAAGTCTAGTTCCTTTCTTGATGTAGGGTGGTCCATCTGGTGTACTGGTCCTCGTAGCTTCCAATAGGGTAGTACTTTTCTTTAATGGGGTCCCAGAAGGAATCCCATGTAGGGGCCACCACAAAAATCACAAATTCCTCCATGGCCCTTTGCTTAGAGTAAGTATCCCACCAGTCTTTAACATGGGGAACGACCTTGAGGAGTGAAAAAGTTATCTTTTCCCTATTGAAAAAATTGTGGACTGAAAAATATCCTTCGAGTAGATTCAACCATTTATCTACAACATTCGCATCTATCAGTCCTTCAAATAACGAAATATTAAAATTTACCTATACCTTGAAGGGGGTTGCATGGCCGCTTGATGAAGATGCTTCTCTCGTAGGCAACCGTCGAAGGATCTGCACAAAGTTTTCCATCATTTCATTCCTTTTTCGTGTGAGGCCTTCCTCGAGCAACATTTTAATAGGATCTCCTGCTCCAACATCTTTCTTTTCGTCTCCCATGGGTTGTTGTTGGGCTCGGCGTGATCGATCTGGTACTGGTTCGATCGTTTTGAGTCCCAACTTCTTATACCCAGACCTTGCCAGGGACATGCACGAAGAAAAATAAATGAAGAGTAGACCGCTCTGATACCACTGATCCGGATTTAGGAGCAGAGCGATCTGATTAACAGACTGAATACAATAAACACATAGATAGGAAGAATAACACAAATATCCAATGAACAATCTCTTTTATTAAATAATGAAATAGGATGAAAATATAAAACTGCAGAACTAGAACTTGCTTGAATGGTGCTAGCTATCTCTGAGAAGAGATGTGGCTGCTACGTGCATTCGTCTGAGCAGAATGGATTATAATGAGGCTCCATAGGCCCTTTTCATATTACTCATGAATGCCAAAACCCTAGATAGCCAAAAACCTAGCCCTAGAAGGTGAAACGCTAAAAGTCATGTGGGCCCTATGGGTAAGTTGGTGTAATTTGGTACCTCAACTTCCTAGGGTCATAATTTTTTCATACGACCTCCGTTTTAGGCGCGTGATAGCTCGTTGGAAAGGTCTTTCAGAGAACTACACATTCTGCCATCAGACTCTAACTTTGTCTACAGTCTGACTGTGGTGAGCCAAAAAAAATAATTTAGGGCCCCAAAAAATCCCTGAAAGTACAACAAGATGTGCTGACAAGAAAACATAGAAAATAAGCCTATTGGATTAGGCGAGAGGCCACTCGTATCCACCTGGAGAATGTGTGAGGCTTCAGATAGCCCCATAAGTGTAGAAATCACAATTATAAAGCAATACCGAAAGGCATGATGAACAAAAATTGACACGAGGAGCTAGTTGGAATAGGTGGATGGCCACCAATATCTACCTGGATCAATTACACTATAGATTTCACTAAAACCCATTTACTCTAACATTCATAGCTATGGATCACTTACCATGTAAGAAACATATCTATTATAACATGCATAAAGATAGTACTCATAATCAATCAAACAATAGACAGGCAAACACAATAGGTAACATGGTTCACCCAACTTTGTGCTACGTCCACAATGACTGAATTATTTATTATTCTTTCTATAATAGTCTCGGGTTTGCGCACTGTGCTTACAATAGATATATCCTTCTATATCTTCCTCCATCTTCCCTAGCCGATCTGCAGTGCAAGCCTCTCTCTCTCTCAATAGCTTCTCCCTAACACACATACACAGATTCTTTCTTCTTTAACCTATTTTATCACTCTTCTTACTGAACATGAACTCTCGAGCGACTGGAACGAAACTTGACGGTACATCTAGAGAACCCCTACCTTCCCAACCCATTACAAATTTATACATAAATTCTATGGCTTCAAACCCTACTTTGTTCATCCCAAAACCCTATTACAACTCCTTACAACTCATGTTCAGTTGTTGTTCGAACCGTCTTTCCTACTTTTACGCTTGTATGTTGCTTTTGCCTTCTCGATAGCTAGTCTTTATGCTTTTGTGTGTATTTTTGCTTTTAGCATGTCGAGCTGTTATCCTTCCTTTTCACCCACTTTCTTCTCTGCTTAATTCTACTACTTTGTTCTTCTGTTTTGTTTGTTCTTACTGCACATTGTACCCCTGAATGTGTCTCAGTTGCGCACTCCCGAGCCTACCTTGTCTTCCTTGTCACTTAGTGTCAAATATTTGAAATGAAACATAATTTTTTTACCAATTTATAGAGATGGTAAGTTTGAGAATAATTCACTATACTCAATTTTGAAAATGACCATTAAACTTCATGAGTGCATAGGCATTATGTGTTTGATTTTCATGCTTAATTAAATATGTGTCACGATAGACAACATAAGCATCAAAGGAAATAGCCACCATCCATGAGCACAATAGCACAAAAGGAAAAATGTCCTCAAATCCCCGTATTGAATTTCAGCAGAATCTAAGACACAACCAAAAGAAAATTGATTTTATTGTGAGATAACTTTCTATGATAATGCCTCAATATAATTGAATATTTCAATATTTCTTCATGTTGGGCATACCATGGAATATTTTTGATTGCCACTTCAACTTTGAGAAGAATTAATAGACCTTATATCCCTTAAATCAAGATGTCAATTTGTCAATTTAGTTTAGCTTGATGGTTGTGAGGAATGCTTTTTATCCTCCACACCTGGGTTCAATTCCCATAATGAAGTGAATAAAGCTCATAATGAATTTTTTTGCTTGAGGTGGGTTGTTGGGTTGCTGATTGATATGTATTGATTTTGGTTGCTGTGTGGATCATTTGCAGCTTGAGGTGGGTTGTTGGGTTGTTGATTGATGTGTATTGGTTCCAGTTGTTTTGTGGATCATTTGCAGAGTTCAGCTAGTCCAGCAAAATGGAGAGATCGGGCTCTAGATGATATTTCTGGTGTATTTGAACTGATCATATAACTGCATATTGTTGATGGCAGTGATTAAAGATCGCCCCAAACTATCATTCCCGGTATTCAGAAGACAGAGGGTCAAAAAACAACTCTGAAGAAATAGAGCAGGCTTTAGGCAACAGATCTGGCACTCTTCCAGTTGATAATACTGGATCGCGCTAGATTGCACAAAGTGAAGATGTCTCTCATAGGCCCCTCGAACAAAACCCATAATGACCCCGGTTCGAATCCCATATCCTTCTGTGAATTTTTCGGAATATGAATCTCATATAAACCTGGAGGTCTGGTGGGGTTTCCAAGCTTTTATGGATGATCGCCTTCATCTGAATCCGTTTTCCAATGAAAATTTCCGTTGAAGATTTCGTATTGGAGCCTTAGAGGCCTACGATGCATGACATACTGCATTTAATTACAAAATTATTACGGCTGGCTTCTGCTTCCTCCCATACATGGCACTACGAAATATTTTTGATATTTTATATATATTTTTAATTATTTTGTTTTTTTATAAATTTATTTAAATTGAGAAAAATTTTCAAATCAATATTATTCACCAATATAAAATTAAAAATATTTTTATTTAAAAAAAATCATTTAATACTAATATGTATAAAACATTACAAGACATTCTTAACTATTAAGTCCATTGGAAGAAGAGTCTTAGGATGAGGAGGTGACTAGGGTTTTGCAATGTGGGGTTGGAAGTAGTTGTGGATCCGTACTAGGGATCCAATATTTGGTAAAATCCACATGTATTAGGTTCTCCTAGCTCATTGAGGGTAGGAACCATAGTACAAGTCGTTTTGTGGGGTCTAAACTCTTGAAAGAAGATATTATTGAAACTTGGCAAGGAATCATAGTAAAGTCTTGTAGGGTCTAAACTATTGAAAGAAGACATTATTGAAACTATGTCAAAAGTTGCTAAATATCTTTACGCGGGTGCTAACTAGGATTTTGAGAGTGTTCTCAATGGATCTTGTTATGGTTAGTTAGTTCCATTTAATACTTGGCAGGTGGGCAAGGGAAACAACCTAGATGTAGAGAAATAATGTTTTGTTTTGGATCCCAATGGTGGGTCTAGTGACAATGCAACATATGGTCATATTCTTCACTCAGGGTTTGAATTCAGAGCTTTCCCAATTGAGGGTTTTGTGTCTCTTATGCATTAGAAAAAGCTTGTTGTCGAACCCCTATTTTGGGGAGGGTAATCGGGTTTTTTTGGGAATATTCTAGATTTGGATGCCACAAGAGGTGCTGTTAAGGTCCTAACCCGCACATAGGTAGATCAATGTATTCGGATGTAATAAAGGTCAATATTAGTAAGGCCTTTCAATAAAATAGAATAAGGCGGATGTAAGAAGACCTAATAGAAGCTTCCGCTTCTAGAAGGATCTTCCTCTAGATGCTTCTCTTAATAGACATATTTAGTATAAATAAGGGTCGAGGGTATGAAAACCCTAGCTTGGAGATTATTATAACAGAGCGCTGCTCGACTGGAGGTTGCCCCCTCGAAGAGGCCTGTGAACATTGCTTTTTGAATCAAAGTGCTATTTCAGTTGTTGTTCTCATATTATTTTTGTGTTATTGTGGAGATTATGCTGGTTATATTACTGTTATTCTGCCATTTCTAGCATTTTATTTCTGTTTTGCGTATTGATTATATCTAGTATCTTGCAAGTGGTATTAGAGCACTTTCCTTGGCATAAATTGTGGGTATTTTTTTTTCAAGGTAGAGACGTATTCCGGCGTCTTTAAGCCACAGAGATCTATCGTTACGTGCATAAACCCGCGGTTGAGGGATTCATACACGCAGGAAATACAAGTGGTTGTTAAGCGCACATCTGTTGGCCACCCTTGTAACCCCTGTTGGTACCCCTTTGAGTGGTAGCACATCAGACAACAACTGTGTACGGATTGACCTAGATTTCCTGAAGCCCTCTTTAGATAAACCTATTGGCCGCTGGACTGCTATAGTGTCATTGAGAACAACACTCAGGAAGATACTCTCTAGTACCTGGGTAGTCGGGTAGTACGGCTAAGGGTACGATCTATCCTCCTTAGTTAGTGCCCTGAGATATTGGGCTGAGTACTACTGTTGGACCCCGCACGTATATCATAGAGCTATAGCACAGGGAAAACCCTTGTTTGTAGAACCCTTGAATACCTAACCCTTGGGGAACATAAACATAAACAAATTAAACCGGCCAGATCTATTGCCACACATCTGTGTTCGAGTTGCCAAGTAAATACACATTTCTTTCTGGTTAATAATTTGGGGATTTCAACACTGCAACATTCTTCAGACCGAAGTATCACCCCGCAGCTGTAAAAGAAAAAAAAAAAGTCTGGAAATTTTTTCACCATTATTTGAGACCTATTCCATTAGATTCATCTTTTGTCCCTTATCACATTCATCCATATTATTTTTTTGCAAAAACTTTTGACCCCGCCCGCTCCCTTTTCAGTTCACCCATCCTCTTGGCCCATACTCATAGCCAAGAATTGGTGTCTCTCTTCAACACCTTGCAATCCAGTTTCCTCGAGACCCAACAAGAAGTGCAACAACTCAGTGCTATTATTGCCTCCCATGATACATCCATCAATACCACCATAAATGCATCCGTGCAGTCCGCAATGGTGGAAGTCAAACAAGAACTGACCACCCAGCTTGAATCTGTCTTTGCATCACTCTGCACCAAACTCAAGATCCCTACCGATGGCCCTTTTCCTGACGCACATACAAAGACTGAAGGGGAAACTTCTTCCCATTCCCATACCTTTCAGCCCCATCACTTTCAACGGGACATACGCCTTCCGCAGGTGGATGTAACCAAATTTGATGGCTCAGACCCCACTGGTTGGGTCACCCAAATGGAACATTATTTCTCTCTCTACAACATTACAGATGACTTGGCCAAACTCCGGTATGGTGTTCTCCATCTAGATCAAGAACGCTGGCAATGGAGAAAAACTTCCCGTCAAGGGTATATTGCTTGGACCCAATTTGTGACTGAGCTTTATGAACACTTTGACACTGATACCAACCATTTGGGCCGTTTGAAAAAATTGAAACAATCTAGAACCGTAGAAGACTTCATAGCTGCATTTGAGCGCTTGGCTTTTCGAACAAAGGGCATGACTGATGCTTTCTTTCGAGAGTGTTTTATCAGTGGCCTCAAGGAAGAGATTCGGGCCCATGTCCTCATGGCTCGACCTGCGACTTGGGTGGAGGCTACTAAAAAAGCTAAAGAAGCACAACAAATTATTTCCTCTCAAAACTGTAAGCCTTCCTTTATCCCTCGCCCTAAACCAGTAAACCCCACTATTCCCTCTGCCCCATTAAAGATCCAAAAATTGACCAGGGCTAAAATGGCTGAACGCCAACTCAAAGGCCTCTGTTATAATTGTGATGACAAATATTTCTCGGGCCACAAATGTAAGGAACAAAAGCTTTTTATGGCCATCTCTGAAGATATTCCGGAAGAGGATGTTGAAACTCCCCTTGTGCCCGAGTCACCAGAAATCATTGACATAAACCCCCCTCTGACCCTCCCGAAGTGGAACCGATCATTTCCCTCAATGCTCTCATCGGCTTCTCTGCCCCCCAAACCCTCAAGTTAATTGGTTACATCAAGCACCGAAAGGTCATCATTCTGGTTGATAGTGGCAGCACCGACAATTTTATTCATCACCGCATTGCCCAAGAAACCCATTGCTACATCCATGTTGTCAACAATTTCCAAATCATGATTGCCAATGGTGGTTCTATGAAATGTGGCGGGCACTGTGAAAATGTGCGTCTCCAAATCGGTGACTAC
>ML776891.1:1006832-1041732 GCA_009831015.1 Picea engelmannii | reverse complement strand
TGTAACGCCCCCTCCACCTTCCAGAGCCTCATGAACCATGTCTTCCGCCCTTTTCTCCGTCATTTTGTCTTAGTTTTCTTTGATGATATCCTCATCTATAGCAAAACCTAGACATACCATCTTACTCATGTGGATCAAGTTCTCTACGTACTCTCTTAGCACCAACTTTTCCTGAAACAATCCAAATGTGCTTTTGGTGCCTCAGAAGTAGAATACTTGGGTCACCTGGTGGGAAAGGATGGTGTCAAGGTGGACCCGAAAAAGATTGAAGCTATGCAAGACTGGCCGCACCCAAAGACTCTCAAAAGCTTGCGTGGATTTTTGGGCCTAACAGGGCATTATCGCAAGTTTGTCAAGAACTACGGAAAGATTGCAACACCTCTCATGGCTCTCCTAAAAAAGAACTCTTTCACTTGGACTCCAGCAGCTGCTCAAGCTTTTTAAACCTTGAAGACGGCCATGTGCACCACTCCAGTTCTGGCCCTTCCCGATTTCACAAAGACCTTTGTGTTGGAATGTGACGCCTCAGGGAAAGGAATCGACGTTGTCCTTATGCAAGAGGGACGACCTTTGGCCTTCACCAGCAAGCAACTCTCTGAAAGGAATTTGGGCAAACCCATTTATGAAAAGGAAATGTTGGCGATTATGCATGTCGTTGAGCTGTGGTGTCCTTATCTCTTGGGGCAACGCTTCCAAATTAAGACCGACCATCAAAGCCTCAAGTACTTTCTAGAACAACGTATTTCCTCCCAGGAGCAACAAAAATGGGTGACTAAGCTCTTTGGATATGATTATGAGATCATTTACAAGAAGGGAAAAGACAATGTCGTGGCGGATGCACTGTCCCGAAAATATGAAGATGAAGGATCCCTTTTTTCTCTTTCCTTCATTGTACCCGATTGGCTCCAAGATGTGCGCCAGGAATGGCTTCAAGATCCCAAAATTTCGCATCTGATCCAACAACTATAGAACAAGGCTCCGGCTCCCCCAAGGTACTCCTGGCTCCAGGATGAGCTTCGATACAAAGCCCGCTTGTATTTAAGTAAACAATCCAAGCTCAAATCCACGGTACTTTCTGAGCTTCATGCTACACCCACAGCGGGGCACTCAGGGTTCACCAAAACATATGACAGGGTCAAACGTTCTTTTTTCTGAGATGGTATGAAACAGGACATCCATAAGTTTGTGGCTGAATGTGAAGTGTGTCAACGCAACAAGGAAGAAACAGTCAAATCTCTAGGCACCCTCCAACCACTTCCAATTCCCCCTACTATTTGGAAGGATATCTCTATGGACTTTATTACAGGCTTAGCCAAATCGGGGAATAAATCAGTCATAATGGTGGTGGTGGACCGCCTTTCCAAGTATGCTCATTTTTGTGCTCTTCACCACCCATTTATTGCATCCACGGTGGCTCAAATTTTCATGGACTAGGTCTTCAAGCTTCATGGCATGCCACACTCTATTGTTTCTTATCGTGACCCAACTTTCACAAGCAATTTTTGGCAAGAACTGTTTAAGCTACAAGGCACACAATTGCATCTCAGCTCAGCTTATCATCCCCAGATGGATGGTCAAACGAAAGTTGTCAACAAGTGTTTGGAAACATATCCGAGGTGCTTTGCCTCTGAAAACAAACACGAGTGGGCTCAATGGTTACCCCTAGCCGAATGGTGGTACAACACTACATACCATACAACCACTCACATGATTCCTTTTGAAGTGGTTTATGGACAGAAGCCACCTTCAGGTCTCTCATACTTACCGGGTACCTCGAAGGTCCAGGTGGTTGACCAAACACTTACAGTCCAAGAGGATATCCTTCGTACCCTTAAAGAGAACTTGGTCATGGCACATAATTGAATGAAGCAACAAGCAGATCAAGGTCACTCTGAACGTCAATTTGCAGAAGGGGATCATGTGTTTCTAAGACTGCAACCATATAAGCAAACTTCCCTCAAGGCCGAGCATTGTCAGAATCTAGCGCCGAAATTTTATGGCCCTTACACAGTTCTCAAGCGTGTGGGACAAGTCACATATCAGTTAGCTCTGCCCAGTCAGTGGAAGCTACATTCTGTTTTTCATGTTTCATGCTTGAAGAAGGTGATTGGAACCAGGTGCCGAATTCAAACCAACCTTCCAGAGTTAGCTGAAGAAGGATCCATTTGGCTACAACCATAAGCAATTTTGGATCAGCGTGAGCATCGCCTGCATCAGAGAACCATTAAGGAAGTGTTAGTATAGTGGAAATATATGACTCCAACAGATGCCACTTGGGAACCAGCTACCATTCTGCAGTAGTTTCCACATTTCAAGCCTTGAGGACAAGACTATTTTTAAGGGGGTGGACATGTTAAGGTCCTAACCCACACATAGGTAGATCAATGTATTTGGATGTAATAAAGGTCAATATTAATAAGGCCTTTCAATAAAATAGAATAAGGCGGATGTAAGAAGACCTAATAGAAGCTTCCACTTCTAGAAGGATCTTCCTCTAGATGCTTCTCTTAATAGACATATTTAGTATAAATAAGGGTTGAGGGTATGAAAACCCTAGCTTGGAGATTATTATAATAGAGCGCTGCTCGACTGGAGGTTGCCCCCTCGAAGAGGCCTGTGAACATTGCTTTCTGATTCAAAGTGCTATTTCAGTTGTTGTTCTCATATGATTTCTGTGTTATTGTGGAGATTATGCTGGTTATATTAATGTTATTCTGCCATTTCTAGCATTTTATTTCTGTTCTGCGTATTTATTATATCTGGTATCTTGTAGGTGCTAGTATTGGGGGGTGGGGTAAGGAAGCTACTAAGGGTCGAGAAACACCTTCATCAGATATTAGGGGACCAAGCATTGACTTCTCCTGAAAGCATAGAAAATGTATGAAGAGGCGAGACTCTTCCAACAATCTAGTGCTCAAAGAGGAGATGAAATTTCATGAAGTAGTGTCTATGGTGAAGTTAGTAGTGGTTGGTTGATTCCATGGTTGAAGGCTTGAGGATACAACTCATGAATTGGGTATGAGATTAGTGGGAAACAACATTAGGATACTCTCTAGTTTTTTATATCTTAATCAAGGGTTGGATGGCCTTCTTATTCCAGTGGTCGATGGATGTGGAGAAGATCTCGTTTTCCCAGTAGCAATGGGGTTTGATTCCTCTATCTATGAAGAGGTGGACATCATTTTTTGATGAAAAATCTTAGAAGTCAAAGTTGACTCTAATTTGGGTCAAGTTCTCAAGTCTACTGATGGAGCACTCAGTCGCAGGATGTCTTCAATGAAATACGTAATGCTTTAGGGAAATTTTATGAAGCTGATTTATCATTTTCGTGAGATGGGTCCAATGGTTATAACATGCATATTGGTGGAAGTGGATTTAAAAGAAGGGTTTGTTGAAAGCATTATGTGTCTTGGATCAATATTTGAATTAATTTGAATTCCATTTAGATGCATATAGTGCCATAAGTATGGACATTTCGCCTTGGATTGTAGTCTCCCAATACAAAAAAAATAAATTGGCTCAAGAAACTCCAGTAGTTGGCAGATCCAAAAAAGGTGGAAGGTATTGGGACTGAGCTCGATTGCAGTGATAAGGGGGTTCAAGGTGAGAACTCCACATAGTCAAAGGTGGGCGTGGTGAGTGAGAAGGGTTTTGTGCTACCTCGAAAGGAACATTCTCTGGTGCATATATAAGCCATTCCTTCTCCAAAGGCCTCGAATTAGATGGAAGGTCTCTAGTAGTTTGAGGTAAGTCTATACAAAATTTGATTGCTCTATCTCTTAATTCTACACCTAAAAATCACATTTTGTTTGGGTCATGGAATGATGGGGATTTGGGGTTATCAATTGATTGGCAAGAGGTAGGAACTTTGTTTTGTTTTCCTATCCTACACGAAAAATCCCATTATTCTATTATTGATGAGGTTAATGGTGATTCCTCTTCTAAAACCTCCCCTGCTCCTAGTTATAGGGATCTTAGTGTTCCTGTAGCCAGAGGGGAGAGTAGGGAAGGATCCTTGAGATAAAATCCAAGACAAAAAATGAAAGAGTGTCAATTGGTAGTTGATGGTAGGAATGAGGGTGGTTTGGGCCTAAATGAGAACATGGGAATCAAAGGTGAAAACATAGGTGGAAAGTACTTTATGGCCTTAGCCCAGGAAAGGGATTTCAATGAGATTATAGATGGTAAACAACTATCCTTGGATGGGGTTCTTAGAGAAAGAATTTCCCTAGCAAAGGGTGAAAGATGATTTGTTTATCATTAAATTGTTGAGGGTTGGGAAACCAATAAAAAAAATATGCCCTTAAGAGGATTGTGGACACTCACAATCCATAAGTAATTTTACTCCATGAGTTTATTCTTGAAGGATGGGGGGGAGATTATGTTTGAGTTAGAGAAATTATTTGGGTGTCAGAGTTTATTTTCATAGATGCAAGGGGAAGATTAGGTGCTTTGGTCACTGGTTGGAAGAAGATTGTTGGTCATTTTCAACAAGTTTAGATACAACGCTCTTCTCCCAAGGCCCAGGAAATGAGGTCACTACCCTAAATTTTTATGGGCCTTATTTAGATGCACTATTGTTCTATGACAAGTTCTTCAATTGGCATTGGATATGTTAACACATAGGATGTACATGAGTCAAGGTTTTTCATTTGTTTTTAAATTTTGTTATTTTAGTCTTAGAAGGATACCATTAGTCTTTGTCAATCATGTGATCAGTCCTTCTTGTATGAGTCATTTGTTTAAGCTTGTAGGTTTAAGTCATAGGGTCATGTTCTCAAAGGTTTTTGAGTCATGTTTCATGTCAAATAAATCATGTTTTGAGTTTCTCTCAAGTCTAGAAAGCTGATCAGAGTCCATTTATGAAAGTCTTGGTGTCATGATGGTGGTTGTCATCATTAGCAAAATAAGGAAAGTATTTGTCATATCTGCATAGTTTAAAGGTCACCATCAAGTGTTATGTCCAAAAAAAGTGTACAAGAGGTATTAAATATCCACCCAACTGTTTAAGTGTTGTGTCAGTTCTCAAATCACATGTGTTGCGAACTCTTCTAAAAGTTCGCAGTGATTCAAAAATAGATCATGCGCCAAATATTTCATGATTATAATTTTGCAAATGTGTCTGATGATGGACTCTAATTTTTAGCGCCATATCCTCATCAATCATCTTCAAAGGGTCTATTTCAAAAGGAGGATTTATCATTTTTACCTTCATTTCCATTTGCAAAAAGTGCGTTGCGGACTGGTTCAATTCGCTGCGAACTGTAAGTGCATTGCTGAATCTTGGCACTGTGAACTCTCCCATAGTGGTTGATGGTGGATTAAAATCTTAAAGGACTATTGGTTTGGTTTTCTACAACAAGGAGTGAGCTTTATATACCATGTACTTTGCTTGATGTTCAAATTCCACTGCTTGAAAACTTATTATCATCAAACCCTAGTTGCTGCAAGTTTTCTACTCGTTGTAAACTATATGATTTCCTTAATTTGTTCACACCCTCTAAGTTTAAAGCCTTCACACAGTATTTGGTTACCTTTTCTCATCATCCAAAGGCCAACTTATATTTCTTTCTTGTAACCATTGTATATTGTTGCTAACTATTATTGCTACGAAATGTTAGTGCTGCAAACTGGTTTATGCAATTGGTGTTGTGAACTCCTCTTTGCTTGGTTAGCTTGCACATTCTTGTCCTTCAAACCTTTATGCAGACCTAGGATACATGTTTTTTAGTCAATGGGTAACTTGCATCTTATTCTTGAAACCATAACTCCATTTGCTACAAACTTCCTTTTCGCTGCGAACTACATTTGTTGCTAATTATCTGCATTGCGAACTGGATGCGCTAGGAACCCCTGCTTTTATCAGTTGATAAAACCTTGGATGATCTCGTTTTCACTCAGGTTTGAAAAACATCATTTCACTCAAGATCATATTCCTCTCCATAACTTTGAAATTTCAAATCCTTCTAATGAAAACCATAGTCTAAAATGTGTTGTTGCAAACTTAATCAACGTGTTGAGAACTAATAAATCATGCTACAAGATCCCTGTTTTACACAATTGCTCCAAAGTTTTGTCTATTTGATATTTCATACAGTTTTGGGTTGTCATATTTTCCTCCAATCACCTAGCTTTAGTCTTATTTCAGTTTCTGCAGTGTTTCTTTAGCATAAAATCATTTTTCCAGCAAACCCTATATTTGCAAAATCAAGAAGTAAAATCCTAAATTCATCATTTTCCGTCACATACTCTGGTAGAAAATGTTATCATAGGGGGGGTTTTGAATTAGTTTTCATGGAAACTCAACAAGGGAAGAAGATTCATAAAGGAGGGGAGATTGTCAGGGTTGAGCCCCATGACCTACAACTAATCAATTCAGATCCATTTTTCAGAGAGGCATTTCAGAGAGTGGGTTGCCTAACTTTTTGTGAGAAGATGTAGAGAGGACACCCTGAGGTTTCCAAGTGGTTTTCATTGAATTTAAATGGGCTAAATACCAAAGTTGGTACATTGGAATTTAAGGTTATAAAGAAGTCCATTTCTACAGCTAAAAGATACTATTTCAGGAAGAAAAATGGTTCAAGGCCATGTCTCTAAGCTCTACATTTTCTAAGGATTTGTTAAAGCCTGAATATGAAGAAGATAACATATCCAAGGGAGTTCCTAGAATCACATGCTAGAGTATTTTGATAAGATTATCAAAGTCATTCAAAGGTATTTTACTTGTGAATATAGGATTAATATGGTCTATCAATACCATATTACACTATTGATGCATTTTACTGGAAAAGATCCCTTGAATCTACCCTTCTATTTACTCAGAAGCCTTGGGAAAATGTCAGGTAGAGTTCAATCCAAGTCCAAGAAGATGGATACCATCGTATTTCATTATGGTCTGATCAAGATACTAGTGTTAGAAGAACTAAAAACGACTAATAGTGATTGGGATTCTTTCCTAGTTGCATGAGACTTTCATCTAGACGTTGTCAACACCATAAACAAAGAGAAAGAAACCTACTACTATTGAAAAAATTGTGCACACAGATTCCAGTAAAAGGAGGAAGATGGTTAAAAAGTATAAGTCATCTTATTCAACTAATAAGATAGGTGAGGTCCCTTCACAACCTCTTGATGAATAAACTTATCCTATGGCAGAGTGTTCACCTATGGAGACATCCTCTAGAAAAGAAAGGAATCTGAAGGGCAAGAATTTTTTTTTTTCTCCACTTGTTGTTGCAGAATTTGTTATGCCTAGAAGACCATTCATCATATCAACAACAAGGCAACATGTCCCCGTGGAAGAGGGTGCATCCAGAGCACTAGCTCATCAAACAATCAAAACCAAGCCTCTTAAAGAGACAATAGAAATTGTTGAGATCAAGTCTCCTTTTGATGAAATTGATCCCACTTTCAAAAGGTTCAAGAGGAGGCTGAAAGATGTAAGGGTTGAGAATGAATAGTTGAAAAAGGAAAATTTGCAGGCCCTGATTCAACTAAAGGAAAATATAGATATGTGTGAAGAAGTTGTTGCAAAGGAAGAACACATGGTTAAGAAATCCTTACCTCTGCATAGGAAAATGAAGAGTTTGTATAGACATAATAGAGATTATCAAGTTGAAAATAGGAAGTTGAAGGAATAGATTGCAAAAAGGAACCTAGACATGTTGGCTTGGGTGTCTAGTAGGAGATGAAGATGAAACATCATATCTGCATCAATATAATCAATTTTTCTATGGTGTCTTATATATGTAGGCTTATAACCCTAAGGAGTATTTTTGTCTTATGCTGCTATAATTATGGCCATATGCTATTTTTGCAAGCCACTTTCATGATTTAGAGGTTGTATAAGGAATTAACAAAGGTTTTAAGGCTCTTGCAAAATTTTGGCATCAATTGCTATGTTTTGAAGGAAAAATAACATCTACAAAAAAGTCCGCAGTGCATCTCGCTGAAGGCGTTGCAAATTGCTAAAATTGAAACAGTTGGTAGCGCACTTGCTGCGAACTTAAAATTTAGTTGGAATTTGAGTTGTAGGAGGGATTCCACTTATCAAAATAGGTTCGAGTAACTCCTTAGAGATCATTTAGACATCAAGGGACACTTGTGCCTAAGGTATAGAAATTTAGCAGTTTGTTGGATTTTGGTTTGTTTGATTGTTTCCATGCCTCTCCCAGGTGCATAATCCAATGTAGGAGTTAGGTGGAGAGTCCTAGAGGGACTTTTGATGTTATTTTATATTTAATATGTAATATAAATCCACAGGGGGGTTTGAGTGGGCTTTGTGAGACTCATAATACTATTTCAGATTGTAAAATATTTCCAGATGATGTGTGTACATATTTAAGACTCTTGAATGGTTAATGATAAACTTTTATTCTACTGTTACATTCTATTATTCTTTTTTTTTTTGATATTGTATATTGGTAAATGATTTACCTTTAGTGGTTGTTTCTATGGAATTACAGTGACTGATATATTTTCTTTTGTTGATGCAAGTGTTTTCAAAACATATCATCTTATTAACTCGAAGGTTCCTTGTTAGTGATATTTCCTCTATATGTGTGCCAAAGTGCCCTAACTGGTTTGGTTCATATATTCACAGTTTCTTCTTCATTCTTCCATATTTTCACTATTATCATGTAAACTAATCAAATATTTTTCAAGCCTTTCTTGTTGAAGTATGTTTTATGGAGTTTTTTGTGTTGATACTTTGAATTGAGTATCTCATCCATTTGTTACACTTGAACTAAAAAAATTATCTTTACAAAAATGAAAATTTCTGATGGGTATTAGGCTTACACCTATAGCAGCCTAGGTGTGACTTCTAGTGCTAACATTTCTGGTGCCGTTGCCGGGGAGGTGAAATTGAAGATATTTCCTTGGGCTGTATGACAATGATACTATTGGTTTTGATGGTGTACATAAACCAATAACAGAAGAGATTGCATAATGCACCTCACGACTCCATATTCAGTTGTGGCTCCTAAGAGAAGAAGAACAAGAGCTAATCCACATTCATCTCTCGCCACACTTGTACCAGACCCAGAGAAAATCATAAAGAAGGGAAATAATTTTCAAGGAGCCTCATCTACTAAATGTTCGGGTACTACTCATAACCTACCCGATTTTGTCTTTCATACACTAGTTGTTGTTTCTAAATATGTTCATTTACCTGAGGTTCAAAACCCTATAAAATTCCAACTAGAAGGTCATCCTCTTGAACCTACACATCTTTCCCCTTATTTGAAAGAAAAGAGCCTTGAAATTTTTGATTTCCTTGCATCACTTGAAGTTGTTAAATGGTTCAGACTTGAAATTTTAGAAGATTTCCCAACTTTAGGATCTCCAAATACTGATTTACTCAAGTCCATTAAAACTAAAGAAAAATGAACTTCCTTCCCTGAGAAGACCTCAACAGAAACATCAAAGACTGGCCCAATCCCTGTCAAGTCCGTGTCTTCTAAAGTCTTGAATGAGATTATTTTTAGTGAAATTATTTTTCCTCTTTCTAGATTAGAAGAAGAAAGTTTCGAGACTTATAAAATTCCATTACTTGTTGAGTCTGAAAACAAATATGTATTTGAAAAGGTTGAGAAAGAATTAGAGTGGGTGGAATGGGAATCCCCTTTTCTCGATGTTCTAAGTGTTGATTGGCCTAAAAATTTCCAAGTTGAAACAAAAGAAGTCATCTCCTCTCCTCAAACTCCAGTAGGATCACCGAAGTCACAATCCACTTCACCTCATTCTACTCTTCCTGCTAGCTCCTCTGTTGTAACCTCATAAAAAAATCCTAAGAGTCTTACACCTCCTTCTCCTAAGATGGAAGGAGTCAATCCACCTCTAAAGAGAATGGTTTCCGTTACAGATACTAGGTATGCACCAATAGTGCTTCCTCAACCCATGAATTCCCTTCTAGTTGGATATTACCTTACGTACATGCCCAAATTTACTGGAGAAGAAGACATTGTTGCAGAATAACATCTTACTTCCTTTTATAGTTATGCAGATAACCTGAAGATTGGAAATGAAGATGTCTGAATGAGGTTCTTTGTGCAAATCCTATATGGGGGATCCCACAAGTGGTTTATAAGTTTACTCCTATGATCAATAGATGGAATTGAGGCCTTGGATGATTCTTTCTTAAGGAATTGGGGTGAAAATTCATATTTTTGTACTATATTACATAATTTGGGGCTCTCAAAAGGAAAGAGGGAGATTATGTGTCTGACTTTTCTAAAAGGTTTAAAAAAATGTACAATAAGATTCCTACTGAGATTAATCCCACTATGACTTCTGCAAAAATAACTTATGCAAGTGCATTTGACCCATAGTTTTGTCTTTTATTGAGAGAAAGAAGGTCGAAAACATTGGCTCATATGCAAGATGTTGCTATGGAAGTTGAATCAAATATACTAGAAGCAAAGAAGTTGAGGGGAAGATTTGATAGGGATTTGAGAAAACAAAAAACAAAAGCTTATCCTTTAGATACTTCAGGTACAGATCCAAAGGTTGATGAGTTGACCAAGATGTTCAAATCATTATCTGCTGAAATGGAAAGGTTAAACCTTGAAGGGATACAAGCCAATATAAATAATCAATACTTTGGAAACAGGAACCAATTTAGAAGGAAAAATAATCCACTTTAGGTTTTGAAGAGAAACCGTAGGAAAAATGAAGATCAAATAGTTCAATCCCCTTTCCAGAATAATCTATTTGATCAATAAAATGAAGAAAAAGATGTGGAAGGAGTAGAACCATAGATTCATTGCATTATAGATAAACCTACCTCACCTCATCTTACTCAAAGTGAGTATGAGGAGTACTTGATGTGCAACCAGATATATGAATTGGCTAAATAAGATCAGGTTTATCAGATAGAAGGTTAGAAAAAATATAACTTGAGATCAAAACAAAATGTTGAGAAGAAAATGACATCCACTCAGTCCAAAAGATATATGTTCTTGTGAAAGAATCCCCTACCAAAGAAATAGAAGGAAAAAACAAACAACCAGTGATAAAATCTCTTGCACCCGAAGTGGAAGATGCTAAAAAATCTCTGTCTAATTTCAATTTTGAAGATGAAATTCAAAAAATTAAGATTCTTGTTCCCTTGCTTGAGCTAGTAAAAAATGAAGGGTTCAAAAAATCATTTTTGAAGGTTCTTCATCCCACATCTCATCCATCTCCTTTAGATTATATTAATTTACAATATGAGAAGCCTGCAATAATGTTGGGTCCCATGCTGGAAGGTAGAGATGATTCTTCTCCTCCATTTTACACTTCTTTGAATGTGCATGAAAATATCTTGCACAATTGTATTATGGATTTTGGTGCATCCCATAATCTGATTCCTAAGGATTTTATGGATGAATTGGCCTTGGAAATCACTAAAACGTATCATGACCTATACTCTTTTGACTCAAGGAAAGTAAAGTGTCCTGGAATTATTAAAGATATAGTTGTCACACTTTTCCAACAACCTATGAAAAACATGGTCATGGACATTGTAGTTTGATATGTACCCCCCAAATTTGGGATGTTGTTGTCTAGATCATGGATCAAGAGGTTAGGAGGAACTTTAAAAATGGATCATTCCTATGCTATAGTACCAGTATTTCATGGTGAGCACAGGAGATTGTATATAGAAGCTCAACTGGCCTATATCATTAGTGATGAGAAAAATCCTACAAACCATCCCATCTATGCTGTTGATATTGATTTGGGGTCTAGTATTCTTCATCTTGTTGATTCCCCTCAACCACCCTTAGAGATTAATAATCAACAATCAACAAAATGTGAAATAATTGGATAGGGGTTTCAACTGTGGAAGATGTATTTTGATGGTGCATATTATAAAGATGGGGCTAGTGTAGGAACAATAATCATCTCTCCCTCCAAAGAAGTCATAACCTTGTCATTCAAATTGGAGTTTGAGTTGAAAAATAATATTGAAGAATGTGAGGCTCTGATTCTGGGGCTCAGGGATGCAAGGGACATGAGGATTGAGGGTATAAAAATATTTGGTGATGTCGAGGTGATTGTGCAGAAGATAAAAACAATCTATCAGACTAAGCATGTCAGGTTGAGGACCTACAAAAACAAAGTTTGGGATACGATGGACAACGTCTTCTCAACATTCAACATTTCTTACATTCCTAGGAGCACTAATTCAATAGTTGATTCATTGGCCCTTTCTTCTAGTAATTTCAAAGTTCCCCTACATTCCAAGATCAAATATGATGTTGTGATAAAATACAGGATTGTAATTCCTAACAATGACAAGAACTAGAAGGTTTTTGAAGATGATGAAGAATTAAAGAGGTTTTTGGAAACAATGGATGATTTTTCTTCCTTGCATATTGACCAAGATTCATATGATGGTCAAAATTTGCATGTTGATAAATTTATGAATAAAATTGTTGATCATAAAATTGTTCAATTGCATGGCAATCACATTCCTAAGGGGTTGGTTCCTTTAGAGAGGCTATTTGATATTAATGATTTTGTTGTTAAAATTAGAAGTTCTAAAGAAAATGTAGACCTTATAGACTATAATTGAGACACTTAAGAAGAGCCCAAACATGTACAATTGTTCAGGAGTTTATCAGAAAATCACAGTGCTGAATATGTGAAATTGTTGAAAGAATTTTCTGATGTGTTTGCATGGAAGTATGAGGACCTGAAAAATTATGATACCAACATCATTGAGCATAGGATACCTTTAAAACATGACACTAATCCTTTCATACAAAATCTCAGGAAGATGAATCCAATGTTATTGCCTATTATGGAGAAAGAGGTTAAGAAGTTGCTTGATGCTCAAATCATTGTCCCTTTGAGGTACTCTAATTGGGTAGCTAATTTGGTCCATGTCGGAAATAAGAATGGTGATATTAGGATTTGTGTTGACTTCGGGAATCTAAATAGGTGTTCTAGAAAGGGCAACGATCATTTACCCAAGATGGAACACATTTTGCGAAGGGTGACAGGCTCAATGAAGATTTCAATGATTGATGGGTTTTCAGGCTACAATAAGATTTTTGTGTTTCCAGAGGACATAGAGAAGACAACATTTATGACTCCCTGGGGTACATTAATCTATGCCAAGATGCCATTCAGTCTTATGAATTCAAGGGCAACTTTCCAACGTGCAATGGACATTGCATTTATTAGGGAGAAAGACAAGTTTTTGGTTATTTGTCTGGATGACATTATAGTGTTTTCCAAGTTTGATCAAGAGCATTATCAACATCTGATAAAAGTTCTTTTGAAGTGTAGAAAGTATGTTCTATCCCTAAATCCCCCAAATTCTCTTTTTTCCATGAAGGAGGGTAAGCTACTAGGACACATTGTCTCGGCTAAGGGTGTGAAGATTGACCCCAATAGGGTAGAGGCTATAAAAAATATTTCTATTCCAAGGTATAAGAAAGAAATTTAGTCCTTCTTAGGTAAAATAATTTTTTTGAGGAGATTTATATTTAACTTTTTTGAACTAGTGAAATTTATCACTGCCATGTTGAGAAAATCCAATGAAGTCAAGTGGACATCACAAGCTAGGAGTTCTTTTGAGTATATAAATAAAGTATTGGTTGATGCCCATGTTCTGATAAGTCCCAATTACTCAAAGGAATTTATGATTTTTTCTTTTCCTCTAATAATACACTAGTTGATGTCCTTCTTCAGAAGAATTCAGATGGTATGGAGCAACCTATTTTCTTCTTCAGTAGGGCTTTAAGAGATGCCAAAGTTAGGTAGATATGATGGAAACGAAAGCTGATTCTTTAGTCAAATCTCTTAAGGCATTCAGGGTGTATGTTCTTCACTCAAAAATCATTTCTTATATTCCCTCAAGTTTTGTTAAAGAAATTCTCATTCATCCTAATATTGATGGGAAAATAAGCAAGCAGATTTCTACGATTTTAGAGTTTGATCCGGAGGTGAAGTCCACCAAGCTGATAAAAGGTCAAGGATTATCTAGGTTTCTAGATGAATCAAATTGTAAATCATTGGGAGTGAATTTCATAGGAACTATATCTTTAAATCAACAGTCTGAAATTTAGAACAACAACCTGAAAATTAACTCAAAGTTGGAAGAATGCAGTTGGTACAAAGATTTCATCTATTTCTTGCAGAATTTGCAGCCTCCTTTTGGACTTGAGAAGGCTAAGGTAAGAACTCTGAAACTCAAGGCATTCAAGTATTGCATTGTTGATCAGATGTTATATTGGAAGTATCCTTCTTGGATTCTATTAAGATGTTTAAATCCTGAGGAGGAAAAACAAATTATGATTGAATTTCATGGGAGTTTATGTGGAGGTCATCATTTCTGGAGAACCACAACATACAAGATACTTAGAGATGGGTATCCTTGGACTAACTTATTCATTGATGTGTGTGAAAATATTAGAACATGTGACAAATTCCAGATATTATTAGGTAAACAAAAGCTCAAGTCTTTGCCTTTGAAACCAATTTTGGTATTTGGTCCTTTCCAACAGTGGGGATTAGATTTTATTGGAGAAATTAATCCATCATATAGTGGCCAACACCGTTGGATTCTCACTGCTATTGATTACTTTACTAAATGGATAAAATCCATTCCCACTAGGAATGCAACACACAAAGTAATCATTAGTTTCTTAGTAGATATTTTGTCAAAATTTGGTTGCCCAAATAAAATTGTCACTGATAATGCAACAACCTTGAAAGTTGATCCCTTGGTGAAGTTTTGTGAAAAAATTAGCATTCAACTTATCCATTCCACTCCATATTACCCTCAGGGTAATGGCTTAACAGAGTCCTCCAACAAGAGCTTAATGAATATCATAAAAACGTTGCTGGAAGACAAGAAAAAATCATGGGATTCTAAGTTGAACTTATCCCTTTGGGCAGACAGAGTAACAACTAAGAGGTCAATTGGGACCACACCATTCTAACTGGTTTGTGGAACAAATTTTTTTTCCCTGCACAATTATCTTTACCTATGGAAAAAATTCTTCAATATCAAGAAGGGGAACCCGATGACATGGTCAAAAGAATGCATCAACTTGTGGAAGTGCAGAAAAGTAGAGAGCATATATTTGATTGAGCAAAAAATCATCAACAAAACATTAAATAAGTTTTTGACAAGAAGGTAAAGAAGGAATATTTTCAACTTGGAGACCTGGTGCTCAAGTGGGATGCTCAAAGGAAGGATAAACGAAAGCATGGTAAGTTTGAATCTCTATGGGTAGGTCCTTTTAAGTTTTCTGAAGTCTTGCACAATAACAGTTTAAAGCTGTAGAACTTGGAGGGTGTTGAAATTTATGGTGGCCCAATCAATGGGAATTTTCTCAATACATACTTTTACTAAAGTCGTGGGTGGCTTAATTCCATTGTAAATATTGGTGTGTTTAGTTAGTTTTTGTTTCTTTTTTTTAAATAATGACTCCATGCCCAATGGATAAGGCCCTAGAACTGAAATGTTCTTGGAGCCTCACAGGGATGTCTCCATCCCTTGTGGAGCTAGATGTTAACACATAGGATGTACAAGAGTCAAGGGTTTTCAATTTTGTTTAAAGTTTGTTAGTTTAGTGTAACACACTCGACCCCTAAATACCATTTCTAGGGATGGGGCATCAAATTTTTGTTTTCCTTAGTTCATTTCTGGTCCCTTAAGAAAAACCTTGTTATTCTGCTCTCCCGAAGTTTACATATCCTAGTACGTGCTTAAACCATCTAGCGAGGTCCTCCTTGTGACCTCATGATCCGAAATTGATCTTTAAAGACTTGGCTAAGTTTTAAGCATGCATTAAATTACCATTCAAAAACTTAAATGACGAAGGAGTTTTTACTGAAAGAATGTTGCAACCATCTTAAGAAACATAGAACAAAAAATATACATAAGGAACAACAAACCATAACACCAAGATTGATAATAGATTTTGACAAGGTTTCCTATGTCTCTGGGCATTTGTCTCAGCGGGTGAGGCTTTCTTATTCATATTAAATGCTTCAAAAGTACATCATAAAAGTGTCAAATGGATTATAGACTAGTATGGATGTGTTCACCTCGACCTCAAGAATCCAACACAACTAATGGCACTGAAAACGGTTGAGCGTAGCTCCCAGAATTGGCCTGCAAAATTCCCCTCCTCAATGGCTTCCCTGCATAAAAATGGATTTGGTTGTCAAATTCCTCAACATTTCTCCTGTTTTGAACCTCCCTAATGCTACTAAGAATCCCTGGTTTATATATATTTGAAGTGGGCATCAACCTCCCATCTTGCTCCCAAGACCTAGCCTCAAATTAGGCTCCAGATCTCCCAATAATGGGCAAAAATCCATTAAAACAACTGAAAAATCTTTATTATAAGGTAAAAAACCCAAAAATGTGAAAATATAGGGTGCAACCCCTTTTCTCTGGGCTCCTGGTCGCATGTGATTTTCCATGTGGTCGAGGGATGGGTTGGCACGTGTTGGCTCCCTAGATTCTGGGTATTGGTCATGTGGCTATGGCCCATGTGGACAAGCTCTTAAGCTCCCACGTACAAATCCCGGTCTTGGCTCTTGGTCTCTAGCCCCCAGTCGATCGGGATAGCCCCCCGTCGACCATGGCTTATCCCCTAAACCTGCCACATGTCAATTCAAATGTTAATTCGATGGTATTCAGTTAAGTTCTTCCAGGTAGCCTGATCGATCTACCCCTTTCCACAAAGTCGTTGTGCCCACGAAGGTCGAGGGTTCGAAACCCCCGGAAGCCATAACAATTTTTTGAACAAGTCGACATCAAAAAAATTTGAGGTGCCATGTGGTGCCCTTTAATTAGGCCACGTGTCACCTTGTGATTGGACTATACTAAATAGTCACCAACAAAGTCAACATGCCATGTCATCATCGTACAACCCAGTTGGCTGCCACATCATATTTCGTACAACCTAATCATCTGTTGTACAACTACATGTCATGCCATGTCATCATCCATAATGCACAATCATCGTGCCATGTTTAATCTGTATAACCTAGCTATCATCTATACTGCCATGTGTCAGCCTGCTATTGAGCCACACCATGTATGGACTACCATGTGTCATCTGTACAGTGCCATGTGTCAAATCCGTACAGGTGCCAACTCATCCCAAAAGTGCCAATTTTGAGTGACACATGTCACCTCCTAGTGATGCCATGTTGACATGATGATGTCATTGTGACGTCATGCTGATGTCACTTTTCATACTATTGTCGTCAACAATACAACATGTTGATATTTTTGCCTATTTGGGAAATCAATCAAAACACAATATCTTTCACATATGATGCCCATTTGCGAAAAAAAATATATGGATAGAATCAGTGCGACAAGCCAGACACACTGACATTGGTTTTGTTCAATTATGAGAACTGTTATTTTTAGGCCTCCCTAGATCCATTTTGGATCATGCCTCCCCACTAAGACCTTTTGGTCCTCCAAAAGGGTATTAACCAATGATCAAGTGCAGGATAGGCCACCCCACTTGTTCTTTGTCTTTAAACTCTGTCTTATACATTTGTCTCATCAAGATCAATTTCAAAACAACCATGAGAACTGACATCATATTGTTATCCACTTGTACTCTTTCACATCTTACTGAAGCCACTACCATCCATGTTGAAAACATTAGAAACGATAACATCAGAAATATGGCTGTAAATGAGATAATATGTTTGTAGTACTTGCACGACATTAGATTCTATTGAAGAAAATTATAATTGAACTTCCATTCTACAAACATCTAATGTTCATGCTTAAGATCGATTGCTTGATTTGACACAATTATAGGTGTGTTCATTGCATAAGTTTCCTTCCTTAATTGTTCCATTGTTTGTAGAGATTGATTTTATTTTGAGTGATGAGCATGTACAACATATTCATTGCCTTCTTTGGTTAAGTGATATTGATTATGTTCCCTGTAGAATATTTCTTTATGATCATACAAATAAGGACTGCCTAAGACCAGTCCACATTCATTGAGTGGCACCACATCACACGTTACCTCATCCACAAACTTTGATGAAATTGCAAACTTTAAAGTGAATTTCATTATTATGTACAATTTATGATTGTTGCTTATCCATTTGAGTGAGTAAGGTTTATGATATATATTAGTGTTTAATCCCAATTGTTTAATCACTTCCTCTTAAATCAAGTTATATTGAGATCCACTATCTATCAATGTATCGATCTTGGTATGTTTCATTATCACCCTTATGTGAAACAACTTGCATCTAGAATGATCTACATCACTAATTTTACCTATCAAAACAACTGTTGTGATCTTAGTCGCATCACCTAAATCATATCCCAAGTCCCTTTCCTTTCTTTGAACCAGTTTGATCTCTTCTCGATATGCAATTGCCAACAATGGTCATCATCATGCCCTTCTTTCTTGCAATGCTTGCAAGATAGATTTTCTTCCTTTCTTGTCGCTGAATTTGGTTTCTTTCCATTCCTATTTCTTTTGTCCTCTTTCCTTGAAGATGATTCCCCTGATACACCAACTCATGTTTTCCCTGCTTCAATGTATGTTGCTTGAAAATCAACCTCATCAATATAAGTAGGTCCAAACATAAATACAATGTTTTGAATATGTGCAGGTAAACCTCCTATATACTTCATAAGAGTTTCTTGGGTATGTAATGGAATGTTTAACATTAATGCCATCTTATGAAATTCATCTGTGTATTCTTGCACTGTTTATCCCTTTCTTAGTTTAAGACCTTGCCATTCATTTAAATCCTTCTCTTTATAACCCAAAGGATAAAATTGCTTCCTAAGTGAAAAAAAACAATCTTGCCATGATGGAAATACATTACCCACTTGCTGTGTGCCATTTGGAAACTTGCTTTGCAACCAAATGAGTGTTGTTCTTGCAATACAAAGCGATACCAACTTGATTTGAGTTGCCTCGTCCTTGATTTGTTGCACAATGCAATAAAATTCCATCTATCTAACCCAGTTATCAAGCCTCTTTGCATTGACTTCACCATCATACATGGGTAATTCAAATTTCACATCAAGCTTAAGTAAATGCATATCATGTTTATGTTTATGGGAATGTTTTCTTGCGGTGGATTTTAAACTTGTACTTGAAGAAGAAGAAATTGATGGAGAAGAAGGAGGTGAGGGAGGAGGTTTAGGAGGATCCTCTCCTTCTTCACTTTTATCTTGTTTAGAATATTCCCCTTGGAAAGGCCTTTTTCATTCCAAGTAATCCTCATATAATACCTTTACCATCTTAGACATGGAGAATAAAGTTTTTTGCAACTCGATCTCATTCTGAGACATGCCTTCTTCCGATGACATCTCCTAACTTTGAGAACTCCTCTTTCTCGACCTAATCTCAGGATCCCCTTCTACAAGCTTGCCTTCACCATGATTCATCTTTTACCTGGTAATCATGCAAACTTAAAAACCAATCGTCAACCTTCTTTGATACCACTTGATCTGAAATTGATCTTTAAAGACTTGGCTAAGTTTCAAGCATGTGTTAAATTACCATTCAAAAACTTAAATGAGGAAGGAGTTTTTAATGAAATAATGTTGCATCCATCTTAAACAATATAGAAAAAAATTTGACATAAGGAACAAAAACCATAACATCAATCTTGATAACAGAGTTCAACAAGGTTGCCTACGTCTCTGGGCCTTTGTCTCAGTGGGTGAGGCTTTCTTATTTCTATTCAATGCTTCAAAAGTACATCGAAAAAGTGTAAAATGGATTACAGACTGGTCTGGATGTGTTCAAATTGACCTCAAGAATCCAACACAACTGACGAAACTGAAAACGATTGAGCGTAGCTCCCGGAATAGGCCTGAAAAGTTCCCCTCCTCAATGGCTTCCCTGCATATAAATGGATTTGGCTATCAAATTACTCAACATTTCTCTTGTTCTGAACCTCCCTAATGCTTCCAATAACCCTTGGTTTATATATATTTGAAGTGGGCATCAACCTCCCAATTTCCTCCCAATATTTGGCCTCAAATCGAGCTCTAGATCTCCCAATAATTGGAAAAAATCCATTAAAACAGCTGAAAAATCTTTATTATAAGGTAAAAAACAAAAAAATGTGCAAATATAGGGTGAAATCCCCTTTCTCCTGGCTCCTAGTTGCATGTGCTTTTCCATGTGGCCTAGGGTTGGGCTGGCACACATTGGCTCCCTAGATTCCGGGTCCTGGTCATGTGGCTATGGCCCATGTGGATAGGATCTTAAGCTCCCACACACAACTCCTGGTCTTGGCTCCTAGTCTCTAGCCCCCAATCGGTCGGGCTAGCTGCCCACCGATCGAGGCTTATCCCCTAAACCCGCCAAATGTCAATTCAAATGTTAATTCAAAAGTATTCGGTTAAGGTTTGTCAGGTAGCCAGATCGATCCGCCCCTTTCCCCGAAGTCATTGCGCCCACAAAGATCGAGGGTTCGAAACCCCCAGAAGCCATAACAAATATTTGAACTAGCTGACATTGGAAAAATCTGGGGTGCCACGTGGTGCCCTCTGATTGGGCCACATGTCACCCTATGATTGGACCATACCACACAATCACCAACACAATCAACTTACAATCAACATTCCACGTCACCTCCATACATCCCAGTCAGCTACCACGTCATCTTTCGTACAACCCAATTACCTGTCGTATAGCCACGTGTCGTTCCATGTCATCATCCGTACTACACAGTCACCCTGTGATCCATATTATTTTCGGCATGAAATAGAGCAGAGATATAATAAAGAAATGTTCAGAGATATATCGGATATCCAATAATATAACAGAAATGTATCAGAGATGTAACCATAAACACAAAGATACAATAATACACAATTTTCAATTAATGAGCAAAAATGTACAAAGACTGTAAAAATACAGAGTGAAGACTTGCTAGAATGGTGGAAGATTATATCTGAGAAGAGATGTGATGACTACTCGCATTCACAAGAATATGATTGTTACAATGAGGCTCCAAAGGCCTTTTTAACATAAGTAAAATCCAAAAGGTTTGTGGGCCTCGATGGGGGTAGTTGATACGTCAACTTCCCGGGGACATAAATTTTGCATATGATCTCCGTTTGGGGTGCTTGATACACAGTTGGAAAGGTATACCCAAGAAGAACGAATTTTGAATGGCCCAAGTTAGTTCCTATGGTAGTCACTCGGGCCACAAATCCCCAAAAAACGTCGTTTAGGGCCTCAAAACAACCCCAGAAGTTTGGAACTCGAAAAACTGCCAAGATGGAAAACTATTTTTTGAGCCCATGGAATAGGTGGGTGGCCACCGATATGCACCTAGATCAATCCTCCCTCCTTAGGAAGAAATGGTCTCCATTGCGTTGATTTCCCGGGGGAGAGAGTGTAATGTTCCTGACTTGGCTAGTCTAGGAAACGTTGCTAATGTGTGTGTAGGATCAAAGGTTTACAGCATATAAATGATCATACAAATAATAAACGCGACAAAGGACTGCAAAGTTTGTATTATGATATCTCTGTGGATTACAAAATGGCCGAATGCGGCTGAATAAATGACAATACTCGACTAGATCAACATACAAAGGATCTTAGCCGAAATACAAATAAGCAACTGCGGCTGAATAAAATAAGAATACTCGGCTAGATAAAAAAGACAAAAGGATCTTAGCCGGAATACAAATAAGCAAATAAAATATAATAATCGAAATATGGGAGCACTATGGAATCAATGAAGAATGATGGAAGACTTGGATGATCTTCCCGGTGACTAGGGTGTGTCTTTCAACACATAAATCAGCCAACTGGTGTCTTCCTCCTGGAATACACTAAACTATCTCTCCTGAGATGCGCCTCTTCTCCTCAATGACAAGTCATAATATGCATAATGATGAATTAGGTCACTGACCCTTCCTTTATAGCTTTCCAAAACCCTAAATCATGCTGAAACCCTAATTCACCGTTGACTTCCAAAACCCTAAATCATGCTGAAACACTAATTCACTGTTGATTTCCAAAACCCTAAATCATTGCTGAAACCCTTTTTAGCTCAATGTCACTTTTCGAATATAACACCTGTGACTGGAGTGACTTCTAGTAACCCTGTTTACCCCTCTTTGGCCCTGGCTATAGTCTAACGGGGTGGTTTAGACCATTAAGCCTCCTCTATGGAGCTCCTATTTGGAAAGGGACATTATAATCCTCCCTTCCCAAAATTGCTTGTCCTCAAGCAATACCAGTCCAGGTTGCTGCAACACCTGATCGCTCTCCCAAGTAGCATCCTCTACTGGAAGACCTCTCCATCTGATCAAACACTCTCTGATGACCCTGCTCCTCAGTTTCCTCTCCTAGAACTCCAAAACCTCCTCCGGAACTAACTCCAACTGTCCCTCCTCATCCAATGGGGGAAGCTCCTCTGATGTGCTAATGAATTATCCCACTGCCTTTTTGAGGCAAGACACGTGGAACACGTTATGAATCTTGCTCCCCTCTAGAAGCTCTAGCTCATAAGAAACCTCACCTACTCAGTGCATGATCCTGTAAGGACCATAAAATATGGGTTTGAGCTTCTCAACCCCACTCTTCTTGAGAGATGACTGTCTATAGGGTTGGAGTCTCAAGAAAACCAAATCTCCAATCTCAAAGCTGCGCTCTATCCCGTGCTTGTTCTCACTTATCTTCTGTCGGTTTGTGCCATCTGCAAGTTCTCTTTCAACAACTTGATAATCTCCTAACTCTCTATGATCCAATCCTTGGCCTTGGGAGCTCTGCTCTCCCCAAAGACCAAGACTACCAAAGTGGGAGCATCATATCCGTATAATTCTCGAAAGGGTGTCATACCAATGGACATCTGGAAGGTGGTGTTGTAGCAATGTTCTCCTAAATGTAACCACTTTACCCATGTTCTCTACTGTCCTCCTACATAGTTCCTCAAATACCCTTCAACCCACTTGTTGACAATCTCGGTCTACCCATTTGTCTGAGGGTGATAGCTGGTGCTAGGTGTCAACTCTGTCCCCACCAACTAAAACAACTCTCACCAAAATTTCCCTATGAACTGACTGTCCCTATCACTGACGATGTTCTTTGACAACCCATGAAGTTTGAAGACCTCCCTGAAGAAAATCTTGGCTACCTAAACTGCACTGTACTCTATCGGTATGGTGTAGAAGTGAGAAAACTTGGTCAATCTGTTGACCACTACATAGATACAACCCTTACCCTGGACCTTGGGTAGACCCATGATGAAGTCCATAGATATACTCTCCCATTTATGCTATGGAATGGGGAGTGGATGAAGTAGCCCTGCTGGAAGAGCATGCTCTGAATTGTTCTGCTGGAAAGTCACACACTCAATGACATGTTTCATAACTTCTTGTTTGAGGCCCTTCCATGAGAACCTCCCTCTGATTTGTCTGTAGGTTTTGAAAAACCCTTGATGGCTTGCTAGAGGTGAATCATGAACTACGGTGAGGATTTTCTTCGTAAGCCCTAAATCTGGCACCAAGTATACTCTATCCTTGTAAAATATGACATTGTCAATGACCCTATACCGGTCATCCCGTATCTTCCCATCCATCACCTCACAAGTGAACTTGTTATTGGAATATTCCACTAACAAGTGGGATTTCCAATGTGTTGAAATCTCCATCAAAGAACATGCCGTAGGTCTCCTTGATAGAGCATCGACCACAATGTTCTTCTTCCCCTTGACATACTCTATGTCAAAGTCAAATTCCTGTACCTTCGTCACCCATTTCTGTTGGTGCTCACTGAGGTCCTTCTGCTCAAGGAAATACTTCAAACTGTTGTGATCGGTCTTGACCACGAATTTGCTGCCCACCAAATATTGTCTGAACTTGGTCAAGGCATGCATGATTTCCAACATTTTCTTGTCATAAATGGAGTACAAACTCTTAGGTTGACTAATCTTCCGGCTCTCAAATACAATGGGGTGTCCTTCCTGCATCAAAACTGCACTGATCCCTTCACCGGATGCGTCACACTCTAGTACAAATGGCAGGGTGAAGTCTGGTAGTGCCAACACTGGACAAGTGCCTATGACTTCCTTCATGTGATCAAAGGCTTCCTATGATTTCTTGGTCCATATGAAGGCCCCATGCTTGGTAAGATCTATCAATGGTGCTCCAAGCTGAGAAAAACCCCGGACGAACCGCCTGTAATAGCTGCACATCCCGAAGAAGCTCCTCAATTCTGTCACGTTCTTGGGCATTGGCCAATCTAGAATGGACCTGATCTTCTCTTGGTGCACCTGTACCCCCTGTGCACTGATGATGTGGCCTAAGTAAAGCATATCTGTCATACCAAACTCACACTTGGGCTCTCTGGCATATAATGACTGTACCTCCATGATGCTCAATACCTCATCCAGGTGCCTCATATGATCTTTCCATGACTGGATATAGATCAAGATGTCATCGAAGAAAACCAAGATTGATTTCCTTAACTGATCCCTGAATATATGGTTCATGCAAGAATGGAATGTAGAGGGTGCATTGGTTATCCCAAATCACATAACCAGGAACTCGAAGTGTCCAAAATGACATCGAAATATCGTCTTCTCTATGTCCTGCTCTCAGATGTTGATCTGATGATATCCAGAGCATAGATCAATTTTTGAGAAGAAAACTACCCCATGCAGTTCATCCATCAACTCATCAATGCATGGGATAGGGTACCGATTCTTGATGGTTTTCTTGTTCAAGGCTTGGTAATCAATGCACATCCTCATGGTTCCATCCTTCTTCAGAACTAAGACAACTGAAGAAGCAATGGGCTACTTCTCAGTCTGATGTGTCCCATTGCCAAACATTCCTTGATTTCCTTCTCTATCTCATCCTTGAACCTCCTAGGATGACGGTAGGGAGGGGGGGGGTGATCATAGGTTTTGGCCCCTCCAACTCAATGGTGTGCTCAAACCCCCTATCAGGTGGTCTCCCTGGTGGAATTGCCTCAAAGACCTGCTGATGTTGTCCCAATAAATTCTTGATCTCTGTGTGGTATTGTTGTCAACCTTCTGAATCCTTCTGAGTAGTGATCAAGCATTCTGTGGCATATGCTACCTCCCCATGTTTGAATATCCTCTCCATCCTCTTGGATGAAACTGTCCTAGGTGCTCCTGTCGACATACCTCTTAGAACAACCTTCTTCCCATCATGATCTCTGAATTCCATTTCCAAGGTTCGGTAGTTGGTAGTGATTTTTCCCAAGGTAATCATCGACTGAACTCCTAACACCACATCTGTGTCCGATAGGTCAACCACATAAAATGTGTCTCTCACTGTGTAGTTTCCTAACTTCACCTCTAAGTTTGGAACTCTGTCTAGACACTCCATTGTGTGGCCATCTGCTACCGCAACATCAAACCCCTCAAACTCCTCTGTCTGAAGTGCCCGTCTCAATACTAGTGAAGCATCGATGAAGTTGTGGGTGGCCCCACGATCTATCAGGGAAATTTCCTATTGCCCCTAAATAATCCCTCTGATATGGAGGGTATCATACTTGGGAACACCAGAAAGGGTCGCTATGACTCCTCCCTTTGTTGGTTTCCTCCTGTTAGCCTGCTCTGGTGGTTGTGGGACTACTGGAGAATGGTCTCCTGCTAGTGTCGGTGGTATACGGGGAAGCTGCTCCTTTGCTGGTGCTGACTCCTCCTCTGAACTAGTGGATCCACTGTCCTTCTCCTCCTCCTCATTATCCATGCTGTCTGCTGCTACCTCAATATAATGAATCTCTCCCTTGCCCATGCACCTGTGGCCTGGGACCCAAGGATCTTTGTAGCTGAAGCAAAGCTTCTTCCACATAAGCTCTCACCTAGTCTCATCATCTAACTTCTCCTCGCCCTTCCATTCTCTCTGGAATGGCTTCCTGTCTCGATCCCTCTGGGGCACAAATGGTTTGGAGAAAGTTTTAGTCTTTGGCACTGAGTCTGCCAAATATCGAGTGCGAAGGATGGCATCCTACAAAGTGGGAGGCCTGTATGCCTTCACCCATCCTCTCAAAGGCTTTGTGAGTCCTTCTGTGAATAACATGATCAACTTGGGCTCTAATATATCTGTCACTACCATGGCTACCCACTGAAACTCTGTGATGAAATTCTTTGCTATGCCAGTTTGTCTTAATTGGGATAGATCCCTGAAGTGTATCTTAGGATCCTTCCTGTCAAACCTGTCCATGAGCCTATCTATAAAATCCTTATAGGAGGTGATGCGACTGTGATCCAATGTCACCAATCCATGATACCACCACTCGTGTGCCAGGCCCTCCAAGTGTAAGGTCACGAAACTGATGGCCTCTGTCTCGATCATCTGGTTGAGCTTGTAATACGTGTCTAGCTTCTGTACCCAAGCTCTGGCGGTGTATTTGGATGATCCGTCGAAAGAAGGGATGGTGAGTTTCCCAACCTTTCAGATGAAATCGAGGTTATTCCCCTGCTACTGTTGTGGTCCTCCCCTCTGCAACTCTCTGGGGCGGTGCCTGAGTCTAAGTCCATAGTAATCGACTAAGGTCATGTCCTGATGGAAGTCACAACCCAATGTTGCGTACTCCCTCCTATACTCTACAATGTCGTTGGCATGAGTGGGTGGCCTCTATGCTATTGATGGCGGTGTTGCTAATGGGGGTGCCCTATGGAAACTGGGAAACAAGGTTCTGAGAATCCTACTCGCAGAGGTGTTTGTGTGAGAGGGTGACTGGGGTCTACTACCTTCTCTCGAGTTCCCCTGTGTTGCATGCAGGACTTGTGTATCTGGGGTGCCCACTCTAGCCAATCTATCAACCACCTGTGCCAAGGAATGAGACATGGTCCATTGACTAGCTAACATATCGTTGATAACCTGCATGAAAGTTTCCTCTAGATCTACAGGGGCCTTGCCACTACCCTATGGTCTCTCATATCTGTCTCCTAGCATCCTCTCTGCCTTGCGCTTAGCCTCATGCTCTGCCCTTCTCTATGCTTCTCTGTGTGCCTCTTCCTCTTCCTTTGAGCTAGGAGGAAAAGGGGGAAAATCAGGCCTATGCCTTCTTTCCCGATGCCTATTGTAAGTGACATATTCGTCACCTGTGTTCATGGCCCTTTGGGTCTTTTGCTGCACTCATCGTCTTTATTCACAGGCTGGCAGGACTAAAGCTCTGATACCACTATAATGTTCTTGACTTGGCTAGTCTAGGAAACACTGCTAATGTGTGTGTAGGATCAAAGGTTTACAACACATAAATGATCATAGAAATAATAAACGTGACAAAGGACTACAAATTTTGTATTATGATATCTCTGTGGATTACAAAATGGCCGAATGCGGTTGAATAACTGACAATACTCTACTAGATCAACATACAAAGGATCTTAGCCAGAATATAAATAAGCAACTATGGCTGAATAAAATAAAAACACTCGGCTAGATCAAAAAGACAAAAGGATCTTAGCCAGAATACAAATAAGCAACTAAAAGATAATACTTAGAATATGGGAGCATTGTGGAATCAATGAAGAATGATGGAAGACCTGGATGATCTTCTTGGTGACTAGGGTGTGTCTTTCAACACTGAAATCAACCAACTGGTGTCTTCCTCCTGGAATACACTGAACTATCTCTCCTGATATGCGCCTCTTCTCCTCTTTTCCTCAATGACAAGTCATAATCTACATAATGATGAATTAGGTCACTGACCCTTCCTTTATAGCTTTCCAAAACCCTAAATCATGCTGAAACCCTAATTCACTATTGACTTCCAAAACCCTAAATCACTGTTGAAACCATTTTTAGCTCAATGTCACTTTCTGAATATAACACCTGTGACTGGAGTGACCTCTAGTAACCCTGTTTACCCCTCTTTAGCCCTATCTATAGTCTAATGGGGCATTTTATACCATTAAGCCTCCTCTTTGGAGCTCCTATTTGGAAATGGACATTACAGAGAGGGAAGCATTTGCTGAATCTGAATCTTGGTGAGTTGCTTTCCTTGCTAGAGACGTCACACTATTTGGTTTGTGGAAGGCTATCACAACCCTGTTGTTGGAGGGGTTGAGTCTGTTCAACAAGTCGAGCTACATGAGAAGACTATGTGCAGAAGGAATCTTTGTGCTTTTCTGCAACCTTGTCGAATTGCTTCTATTGGATAAAACCTGCTTGGGGTGAGGCTGTAGTGGTTGGAGTGTCCTTCTATCCACCTTTTGAATAGATTGTGAAGAAGCTGAATTTTATAGTATGAGATACTACCTTGTGACACTGTTTAGGTGGAACGATATTTAGAACTACCTTTGGTATTCTATAGAGATGAACCCCTAGAGAAACAACGACACTACAGGGTCAAGACTCATAAACAACATGGAGTTTCCACATATATGGATGGCCCAAGAGAACATCATAGATATCTAGTGGGGAAACATCACATAATATCTCATCCTTGAAGGGATGGATGCCATATGACAATCGACACTGCTGGCTGACACGAAGATCTCGTCCCTAGCAAAGGCACCCAATGTTGTATGGTTGTGGGTGTTGTGTTGTCGACAAACCCAACTGTTTTATGACCTCTACTGAGATGAGGTTCTTTTGGCTTCTGCTATCAACAATAAAATGAAGCGGGGTCCCCTTCACCCAAATGTGTGAAAAAAGGCACTCCCCCTCTTTAGGATTGTTGGTTCTTCTAGTTGAATTGTTTCAGTCACGACAATAGCAGTGGGGTCTGCGTCGATGATCTGTATTTTACCAGTATTTTCAGAATTAGATTTTGAATCAGGGTTCGACTCCTTGTCTTTGATCTCAGCCACCAATGAATGTTTTGAGCGACATTCATCGGTGTTGTGCCATGGGATTTTGTGAAAATCGAACCATTTTCCAGTGTCCATCTTTGTCGTCCTGTGACTCTTCTTTTCCCGAGGCTTGGAATGGTTTTCGAGAGATTGTTTGTTGGGACCGTCTTTATCATACTTTGGTTGTTGCAAATTTGTAGACTTGAACTCCCATTTTTTCTGGTGCTTAAATTTCTGCTCAATTTTAACAACATATCGATAAGCAACACCGAGTGATGAGATGTCCAGAAAATACATTTCAGTTTGGATGTATTTGTGTAGAGCCCCATGGTATTTCAGAACCAAATGTCGTTTAGAGTCTTTGATGCCCATCTTGGTGTGCAAGGTATATAAGGTATTGGTGAACTCTGAAACTTCTTGGCCCCTCTCTTGCCGCAGTGTGGTCCATCTCATGTACTGGTCCTCATAGCTTCCAACATAGTAATATTGTTCCCTTACCACATCCACAAAAAAATCCCAAGTGGGCTCAGCCCCATATATTCTAGACTCATCTGTGGAACTTTGATCCTAGTAAGTTTCCCACCAATGTTTGACATGGGGGAGATATTTAACGAGTGTGAAGGTGATCTTTTCCTTGTCGAAAAAATTATGAACAAAGAAATAACCTTCTAACAGATTTAATCATTTGTCTAGGGAATCCATATCTATCCGATCTTCAAATACGGGAATATCAAAATTAACCTGTACCTTGACAGGAGAGGTGCTTCCAAAGTGGCTGTTTGATGAAGATGCATCTATTTCTATCGGCAAGTGTTGAAGGATGTGGGAAAAATTCTCCATCATTTCGTCCCTCTATCGTGTGAGAGCTTGCTCAAGCAATAGATTGATAGAATCATCTGCTCCATCGTTTTTATTTTCTTTCGCCATGTCAGTTTTCTTGGGCATGCGAGAGTGATTGTCCTCAAGAGAGACAAGCATGAGACCTAACCTGATATACTCGGACCTTGTCGGGGACATGCACTGAAAAAAACGATCAAGAGAAGCCTACTCTGATACTACTGATCTAGATTATTTTCGGCATGAAATGAGAGAGGATATATAATAAATAAATATACAAAGATATATCAAATATCCAATAATATAACATAAATGTATCATATATGCAATCATAAACAAAAATATACAGTAATACACAATTTTCTATTAATGAGTGAAAGTGTACAAAGACTGTAAAAATACAGAGTGAAAGACTTGCTAGAATGGTGACATCTTATCTCCGAGAAGAGATATGAAAGCTACTCGCATTTGCAAGAAGATGATTGTTACAATGAAGCTCCAAATTCCTTTTTAACATAAGTAAAATCCAAAATCCTAACCCTAGAAGATGAAAATCCAAAAGGTTTGTAGGCCCCGGTGGGGTAGTTGATACGTCAACTTCCCGGGGACGTAACTTTTGCATATGATCTCCGTTTGGGGCACTCGGTACACCATTGGAAAGGTCTAACCGAGAATAATTTTTTTTCGACTAGCCTAAGTCAATGGTTTAGGCAGTCACATGGCCCCCAAATCCCCAAAAATCGTCATTTAGGGTCTCAAAACAACCCCGAAAGTTTGGAACCTGAAAAACTGCCAAGATGGAAAACTGTTTTTCAAGCCCATGGAATAGGTGGGTGGCCACCGATATCCACCTAGATCACCCTACCACGTCAGCATATGTACAAACCAACTATCGTTTGTACTGCCACGTGTCAATTTGATATTGGTCTGCATCATGTATAGACTGCCACATGTCATTTGTACAATGCCACGTGTCAAATTCGTATAGGTGCCAACTCAGGCCAAAAATTCCAATTTTGAGTGACATGTGTCACCTCCTAGTGATGCCACATTAGCATGATGATGTCATCATGATTTCATTATTGGACAACTGAGAGGGGGGGTGAATCAGTTGTCACCGTGCTTAAACAATTATGCTTCTTTTAAATTCTTTACAAGGCACTCAATGATAATCACAATAATGCAGAGAAATACGCAATGACACATTCAACATCAGTCACATATATGAGATACACAGAGACAGGTATTTCCCGAGGAAACCCATAAAGGGTTAAAACCTCTTCTTCTTTATATGATGAGTATTATTTACATTCTTTACATTATCATACATATGAGCACCAACTCATTGTGAGGCTACAACCTCTTTTTTTGCAAGCTGCAACTTGCTGAGAGCACCAAATCTCTATTTTCTCTAGCACCCACTAGAAGGAAGCACCAACTCCCTGGTTTCTCTAGCACCGACTAGAAGGAAGCACCAACTCCTTGGTTTATCTGGCACCAACTAGAAGGAAGCTACAACTCCCTGTGTTCAAGCGCCCATTTGAACCTCTGAGGACACCCGTCCTCCCTAGCACCTCCCTATCGCCCTGATGAATGAATATGTGTTACTGAAACTTATTACAGTGATATAATGTTCAACAACAACTTACCAGTCTCATCACTATTCTGCAAGGTTTCGCTGCTCTGTCTACCTCATTGTCTTCCTACAAGCATCCATTTCACTTTCTATTCTTCTGCCTGTTGTTCTCTCTGTGCAATTCCCATTACATGCACCTTTTGTCTTCTATCCATTTCAGTTGCTGCACTCCACCTCCTTCTTCACACATGCATCACTCACAACAACAACCCCCATCTCTTATTTTCTCCACATTCTTATACTCCCTGTGCATCTTGTGGATGTTCTCTATGCAATGGTTCTACTTCCTATGAATGTCGAGTGTTCTGCCTTTTCATCATGGAAACTCTTCAACTTCTCTATTTGTTAAGCCCATCTGTCCATCATCATTGGGTGTCATGATCAAATTCCTTTGCATCACTAGCAGTTGAGATTCTTCATCTTCTGTTTCCCTCGACCTCAACCTCTCTGTCATAGTTAACAACTCCAACTCTCTTCCAACTGTCAATAGCCTCCACAAACAGTCTTTTCTCCTACTGGCAGATTCCTTGTGACCCTCCAGTTCCTCTAGAAATCACACATAAGTCTCTTCAAGTCCTCTGGCAGAAACCATCAGTGGTTTCTATCAGTTACATTGAGAAGTGCTACAGTAGCCCTCCGATCTTCTTCAGTTTCATCTGAACTATCGGATTAACTTCTCTAAATCTTGCGTTCATTTTGGAATTCTGCTCTTTGGCATTTTAGGATCAGCATGGTGGAGGATTTTAGTACTCTCCATTTCCCGACCCCCGAAACTCCGAAAAGGAGCTTGTCTTCACTAAATCCTTCCCCCATCTTCCGCTGATGTGACCAATGGCTATGACCTTGGGTTGAGCCTAAACTTGTTTCGCATTTCATAATTTAGGCAATCCTGTTGTTAGGTTTCTTGACTTTCCAATTCGCGGTCCCCGAAACTCCAAAACAGGAGCTTAACTCTTCGACAATGTGACCAACGGCTATGCCCACAGCCTTAGTCAAAACTGCATTTCGTAATTTTTCGTTTCGGCATTTTGACACTTCGACACTCTTGGTGGTGAAGTGTTTTGACACTTCAACTCCAGGTATCTGGAACTCCGAAATGGAGTCATATCGATGGTTCAGTACTCCAACGTTTTTCATTTCAGCGAATCGACATTTCGGTATTCCTGTGGTGAAAGACCTTAACATCTCCAACTCCCAGTATCCAAACCTCTGGTATGTAGTCTGTGACATTTCGCGATTTTAGGACTCTTGTGATGAAGAGTCTTCAATCTTGACTCCTCCTACTCCCGGTATCCGAAACTCTGGTAGTCGAAACTTCAAGCGATGCACCTGTTTCGTGATTTCAGGGTTTCACATTTTGCGACTTCGGGACTCCTATGTTGGAGAGTCTCGACTCTTGACTTCTCCATATCCCGGTAATCGAAATCCTAGTATTCAATACTTTGAGTGGTGTGCCTGTTTCAGGTTTTTGGGATTTCACATTTCGACACTTCGGGACTCCTGATGACAAGAGTCCATGACATCTCTATCTCCCGGTATCCGAAACTCTGGTAGACAAAACTTCAAGTGATGCGTCTGTTTTGTGATTTTGGGGTTTCACATTTCGCAACTTCGGGACTCCTGTGTTGGAGAGTCTTGAATCTTGACTTCTCCATCTTCTGGTAACTGAAACTCCAAAATGGAGTCTTTGTTGAGGTGCTTGTTTTGGATTTTTTGAGGTTTCTCATGTCACCTTGCTCGTTAAAGAGCATGCATGTTCTCCTAGATCCAACGCTGGTCAGACCTTTGGCTCAGATCTGACGTTCATTGGGAAATCTCAATGAGATCCATCGCTGCATACTCTAATCTTGTTGAGCTTGCTCTGCATCGTCTTCTCAAAAGACTTATGGAGCCTGCCTGGCACATCCTTCCTATACTCAAGCCATCATCGCTGTTGTACTTTCCATCAATGACAATCATACACTGCATGTAAAACATGTCAACAATCTCCCCCTTTGGCATTGATGGCAACAAAAGGCACCCGAACCTGTTCTTTTCTCCCCCTTTGACATCAATTCCAAAGAAAACATGCTCCCCCTGAGCTGTTGCAGTATTTTTAGGAGGTGTTAGATATGCAATCAATACAAGACTCCCCCTAACAGGATGGACTCTCTTAGGTGTGAGGCGGGATGACACCCAGCTTCTGTCGGAGATATTCAAAAGGGGTATTAGCTAGGGGTTTAGTAAAGATGTCTGCTATTTGTTCTGTTGTTGGAATGTACTGAACCTGAACAACCTGATTGGTGACCTGCTCTCTCAGAAAATGGTATTTTATGGGTATATGCTTGGTCTTGGAGTGGAATACTGGATTCTTAGACACACTAATGGCACTTGTGTTGTCACAATGAATTGGGATCGGTGCATTGTATTTTACTTCCAAGTCTCCAAGTGTTTGAATCATCCATAATACCTGAGTGCAATAGGTAGCAGCAACAATATACTCTGCCTCTGTAGTTGATAAAGAAATGGAACCCTGCTTTTTACTAAGCCATGCTACTAATGAGTCACCCAGAAAGAATGCTCTTCCACTGATGCTTTTTCTCTCATCAACACAATTTTCCCAATCTGCATCTGAATAAGCAGTTAACTGAAAATTCTGATTTCTGGGATACCACAGAAAATAAGTCATTATTTCTTTCAAATACCTGAATATTCTTTTGACATCTTGCAAATGACTCTATTTAGGTGCAGACTGAAATCTTCCTACAATTCCTACAACATGCATTATGCCTGGGCGAGATGTTGTGATATACAATAGGCTGCCTATCATTGTTCTATATGAACTTTGATCAACATCAAGTGATTCATCATCCTTGCTTAATTTGCATCCAATAACCATAGGTGTACCCGCAGGTTTGGAGTCTTCCATTTGAAATCTTTTCAGCATTTCTCTTAGATACTTTTCTTGAGAAATGAACATCCTTTCAGACCTTTGAGTAATTTGCAGACCAAGAAAAAATGATAGTTCTCCTATCATGGACATTTCAAACTTAGATTCCATGGCAGAATCAAACCATTGTACCAATGGATCCTTATTACATCCGAAGATGATGTCATCTACATAGACCAATACGATGAGAAAATTATTATCCTCTGTTTTAATATACAGATTGCTTTCAGTTGTTCCTCTCTTGAACCCTTTGTCTTTGAGATACATATCCAGTCTGTGATACCAGGCTCGAGGGGCTTGTTTTAACCCATATAAAACTTTCTTCATCTTGCATATAAGTCAAGGTTATTGGACAGTTTGAAACCCTCTGGTTGTTCCATATAGACTTCTTCACTTAAATCTCTATTTAGAAAAGCTGACTTGACATCCATTTGATAGACTTTAAACCTTTTATGACAAGCATAGGCAAGAAACATTTTGATAGATTCTAATCTTACTACGGGCACAAATGTTTCATAAAAATATAGTCCTTCTATCTAAGCATATCCTTTACAGATTAACCTTGCTTTGTTCCTGACAACTTGTCCTTGCTCATTCAAATTATTCTTAAAGATCCATTTGGAGCCAATGACGTTTTTACCTTCAGGTCTATGAACCATCTCCCACGTATTGTTTTTCTCAATCTGATCAAGTTCATCATTCATTGCTTTAACCCAGTGGTCATCTTTGCTGGCTTCATTGAA